>CM067382.1:69961389-70248889 GCA_034510155.1 Eucriotettix oculatus
TTCCTTCTGCTTTATATTATGATCAATTAGTATTTTCTTGTCTCTCTTTTTTTCCTCTTTTCTATAATAAAGTTTTCCCATTTTCTTCTCCTTTATATTATATACAGTTGGTTTTTTTCTCGTCTCCTGTTCCTCTTTTATATTAATTCGTTCTCTCCTTTCTTCTGGCTCTATATCATATAGTCTCGTGGGAGGAGGAGGGAGAAGGGTGAGAGGGAGAAAATAAATAACCCTGCAACAGCAGGAGCAACAACCCCCAAATATTTTTTTTTTACAGTCACTCCAACGCTTCTGCTTAAAATTTCCAAAAATTTGTCGAAGCACTAAACCAACCCCCTGCCCCTTCCCCCTCTCCTCCCTCCCCGTCCTTTTTTTTTCATAAAGCGATAACTCGCAAGGGATACCAACAACAACAACAACAGCAGCAAAATATTATGCACAATGGCGTAAAACACAAGAGTCATAGATTACACTGCCTGGGGGCGGCAATTCATCCCCCATTCACCTGACCAACCCTCCGATGTCGAATTAAATAACGTGATTTTGCCCCATTAGCCTCCCCCCTCCCTGTTATTTACGACTGCGGCGCTGCTTCTGTACAAAGTTTTGTTGTTGTTGTTTCGAAATAATTTTTAAAAAAAATTAAAAATGAAAGCAACAGCGCATCAAGTAATTTATGTTGGTTCCACCCCCCCGCCATCTACCCCTATTTCCTCCCTCCACCCCACCTATCATTTCCTGTTACCCCCTCGCTCCTCCTTTATGTCAGTGTGTAGAGGGGGAACCGAAGGGGGGAGGGAATAAGGACAAACCAGCCACTTATTACCTTAAATTAGTGAAGTGAAAGAGAACAGAAGAGAAGAAAAAGTAAGAGAAGGGAAGTGGAGTGAAAGAGAACAGAAGAGAAGAAAAACTAAGAGGAGGGAAGTGGAGTGAAAGAGAACAGAAGAGAAGAAAAAGTAAGGGAAGTGAAGTGAAAGAGAACAGAACAGAAGAAAAAGTAAGGGAAATGAAGTGAAAGAGAAGAGAATAAAAAAGTAAGAGAAGGGAAGTGAAGTGAAAGAGAACAAAGAGAAGAGAAGAAAAAGGTAAGAGAAGAGAATAAAAAAGTAAGAGAAGTGAAGTGAAAGAGAATAAAAGAGAAGAAAAAGTAAGAGATGAAAAGTAAAGTGAAAGAGAACAGAAGACAGGAAAAAGTAAAAGAAGTGACGTGAAAGAAAAGTGAAGTGAAAACGAAGAAAAGAGAAGAAAAAGTACCAGAAGGGAAGTGAAGTGAAAGAGAACAGAAGAAGAAAATGTAAAAGAAGAGTGAAAGAAAAGGAAGGAAAAGAATGAAGAAGAGAAGTGAAGAAAGAGAAAGAAAAAGGAAGAGAAGGGAAGTGAAGTGAAAGAGAACAGAAGACAAGAAAAAGTAAAAGAAGTGACGTGAAAGAGAAGTGAAGTGTGAAGTGAAAGAGAACAGAAGAGAAGAAAAAGTAAGAGAAGGGAAGTGAAGTGAAAGAGAACAGAAGACAGGAAAAAGTAAAAGAAGTGACGTGAAAGAAAAGTGAAGGGAAAAAGAATAGAATAGAAGAGAAGTGAAGTGAAAGAGAAGAGAAGAAAAAAGTAAGAGAAGGGAGGTCAAGTGAAAGAGAACAGAAGAGAAGAAAAAGGTAAGAGAAGAGAATAAAAAAGAAGAGAAGTGAAGTGAAAGAGAATAAAAGAGAAGAAAAAGTAAGAGATGGGAAGTAAAGTGAAAGAGAACAGAAGACAGGAAAAAGTAAAAGAAGTGACGTGAAAGAAAAGTGAAGGGAAAAAGAATAGAAGAGAAGAAAAACTAAGAGAAGGGAAGTGAAGTGAAAGAGAACAGAAGAGAAGAAAAAGTAAAAGAAGTGAAGTGAAAGAGAAGAGAACAGAAGAAAAAGTAAAAGAAGTGATGTCAAGTGAAAGAGAACAGAAGAGAAGAAAAAGTAAGAGATGGGAAGTAAAGTGAAAGAGAACAGCAGGCAGGAAAAAGTAAAAGAAGTGAGGTGAAAGAAAAGTGAAGGGAAAAAGAATAGAATAGAAGAAAAATTAAGAAAAGGGAAGTGATAGAGAATAAAAGAAGAAAAAGGAAGGAAAGTGAAGTGAAAGAGAACAGAAGAGAAGATGCCTTGCGCAGGTTCTCCATAGCCGCCATTTTCTTTTTTCCATCTTTCGTCGTTTCTCCATTTGCGAGGAAGAAGAATCTGCTTCAATTTCCCCCGCGTACTCCCCTTTTCCCTTCATAACCCCTTGGTGGTGGTGGAGGGAAAAATGTTTTACACGAGTGGAATACGGTATATCTTTCCCTCTCCGCCGTCACATGTGATCGCGATGGCGGCGCCACAGTCGACCGAGAGAGAGAGAGAGAGAATAGTTTCAATTTATTTTGAATATGTCCCTGCAGGCTGATTCCGTGTCGGTGACGTACAAGTGCCCCGAGGGAGGAACCTCTCTCTCTCTCTCTCTCTCTCTCTAACAGGTGTTTCCCTTTTACTTCTTGTTGAATCTCCTCAGTGTTTTAATTTATCTTCCTTCCTTCCCTCCCTTGGACGATCCGTAATTGGTTAATTCTGTCCTTTTCGAGTTCATCCACAGGAAACAGCTACGGACTTTACCTATTAATATTGAAGGGACGCTGATCTTATTACGGGGCTTTGCTGAGGGAGGAGGAGGAGGAGGATGTGACGTACCACGCCGAGGTCAACCAGGGAAAGGGCGGGGGAGGAGGAGAAGGAGGGTTGAGAATAAAAAAAATAATTATGACGTGAGGGAACCTTCCTTGAGGTGCCTCACGCCAGCGATTATTACTTTCCTCTGTCCCCCTGTAATTATTATGGCCGCCGTCGCTGTGTGACGAATGAGTTTGGGGACCACCAGAAACCCTCTCTCGGGGATCCATCCGCCAAAGAAAAAGAGAACTGCTCCAAGCCTCTTCCTCCATAAAGGAGAGGAGAGAAGAGAAGGTGACAAAGAACATCGTTGGGAAGGAGGCAGAGCTGTTGATTTTTTTTACCCTCAGCGATCTTCTGGGCGACGTCAATGATTTCGACGTCAGAGAGAGTGAGGGAGAAGGACGGAGGGAGAGGGAAGATAGAGGGATGCCAGGTGATTGCAGTTGAGGTTAAGGAAACAGGGATATAGAGATAGAGACGGGGAGAGATAGAGAGAGGTCGAGATACAGATATAGATAGAGATAGAAAGAGACAAAGAGATAGATAGATAGAGGGAGACATGGAGAAAAACAGAGAGAATTCTGTAACGTCACGTCATTGTTATTGAGGTAAAGGAGAAAAGAGAGAGAGAGAGATGATAGATGCAGATAGAGTAGAGTAGAGAGATAGTAGATAGAGAGATAGATAGATACAGACAGATAGAGATAAAGAGAGACGTACGTCATTGTTATTGAGGTAAAGGAGAAAAGAGAGAGAAAGAGGGAAGGAGGCAGGGAGAGAGAGAGAGAGATGTCCACGTGATTGCAGTAGAGGTTAAGGAAATACAGACAGAGACAGGGAGAGATAGAGAGAGAGGTCGAGATACAGATAGATAAACGTAAAGAGAGACATACAGAAAGAAACAGAGATAGAAAGAGACATAGCTAAATAGATAGATAGATAGATAGAGAGAGAGAGAGAGAGAGAGAGAATTCTGTAATGTCACGTCAGTGTTATTGAGGTAAAGGAGAGAAGAGAGAGAGAGAGAGAGAGAGAGAGAGAGAGAGAGAGATGTCATGTCATAGCAGTTGAGGTTAAGGAAATAGAGATAGAGAGACAGGGAGAGATAGAGATGAAGAGAGACAGATAGATAAACATAAAGAGAGACATACAGAAAGAAATAAGAGATAGAAAGAGACATAGAGATAGATAGATAGATAGATAGAGAGAGAGAATTGTGTAACGTCACGTCATTGTTATTGACGTAAAGGAGAAAAGAGAGAGAAAGGGAGAGAGAGAGAGAGAGAAAAAATTCTGTAACATCACACGTCATTGAAGTTGATGTTAAGGAAATAGAGACAGAGACGGGGAGAGATGGAGGAGTTAGAGATACAGATAGATAGAGATAAAGAGAGACATAGAGATACATACAGAAACAGATAGAGATAGAATAGAGATTAATAGATAGATAGAGAGACGGACAGACAGAGAGAGAGTTAAATGGAATTCCGTAGACGTCACATAATTGTTGTTGAGGTTATGGAAGGAGAGATAGAGAAAAGGAGAGAGAGAATTCTGTAACGTCACGTGATTGTTATTGAGGTAAAGGAGAAAAGAGAGAGAGAGAGAGAGAGAGAGAGAGAGAGAGTGTTTCTGCAGTGACTGTGGCAATCCCGTTTCCTTAATTAAACTATTTAGAGAGAGAGAGAGAGAGAGAGAGAGAGAGAGAGAGAGAGAGAGAGAGAGAGAGTTAATATTCTCCATCATGGGGGTTTGAATTACTCCTGGAATTACCTGGCCTGGCTTATTAAAGGTGCTCTATATATATATATATATATACAGTGCCGCAACCTTCCTTAGCAGCAGTAGTTAAACCTCAACTCTAATTGCATCGACAAGGGAAGGAGGGTTAGGGGAGGGGGAGGAATTCGTCAACAAGTGTTACTCCCTCCTCCCCCGGTACATGCGCCTCCTAAAGTAGACGAGGGCGCCACGTCACGGCGAGAACCTTGAAAGAACCCCACAGAGAGAGAGAAAGAGTACGAGACATTCCCAACGCAGTCCGGGTTGAACCCCGCAGTCGATTCCGGGGAACAAATTTACCTTTTTCGGCAACGAGGGAGAGAAAGACGGTTGCGGCGTTGCCACGGCTGCTGCTTCTTCCTCCTCCGCCGGTTAAACACGTCAAGGGTTGCAACACTGCGTATAGGAGGATGAGGAGGATAAGGAGGAAGGAGGGACAACAATGCCGTGATTACTGTAGGTGTCCAGCAGAGTCCCGAGTCTTGTCGGCTGTTAATGAGGCGCCATGTTGCCAGACTCCCTCGAGGTCCTCCATCTTGATAGAGTCTCTCGCAGCATCCCCAAACTTCTGGCCCCCGCCCCAAGTTTGTATCTGGCGGTGACAAGGAAGAAGCTTTGCCTCTGACGTCTTCATTCTCTCTCTCTCCCTCAGTCCCTCAGTGGTTACTTCCACATCACTTTATGTCCGTCGGGATATTTCAGGAATTAAATTTTAAAATTGGAAAGAAGCGGTGGGGAGGAAAAGTAAACAACTAGAAGCAGACTACACAGAAAAAAAAATCAAGGGAGATAAAATATAAAAAGGAAGGAAGCTGTAGAATCGAAATAAATAAATAACTGTTATGAGAAATATAATAACTTTTTTTTTTAAAAAAAAGGAAGGGTCTACAAAATTAAAAGGCAAGCAGAGCAACCTGAATCAGGAGACGCGTAAAGGAAAAAAAAGAAGTTTACACCGCAATAGCGTAGACGTCTGAAAACACGAAGGGGGAAAGTCAAAAAAAATTACTGAACATAAATTAGAAGCAGACTTGGTACGTAGAAAAAAAAAAGAAAATATTTGTTAACAGAGCGAAAAAAAATTCAAGGAAAAAGAAAAAATAATAAAAAAAAGGTAGGAAGCAATAGAATCGAAAAAAATACGTGTTACGAGAACTGTAATAATTGTTGTTTTTTTTTAAAAAAAAAGGAAGGGTCTACAAAATTAAAAGGCAAGCAGAGCAACCTGAATCAGGAGACGCGTAAAGGAAAAAAAAGAAGTTTACTCCGCAATAGCGTAGACGCCTCGAAACACGAAGGGGGAAAGTCAAAAAAAAATTACAGAACATAAATTAGAAGCAGACTTGGTACGTAGAAAAAAAAAAGAAAATATTTGTTAACAGAGCGAAAAAAAATTCAAGGAAGGAAAAAATAATAAAAAAAGGTAGGAAGCAATAGAATCGAAAAAAATACGTGTTACGAGAACTGTAATAATTGGTTTTATTTTTTTTTAAAAAAAAGGAAGGGTCTACAAAATTAAAAGGCAAGCAGAGCAACCTGAATCGGGAAACAAGTAAAGGAAAAAAAATAGTTTACTCCGCAATAGTGTAGACGCCTCGAAACACGAAGGAGGAAAGTCAAAAAAATTACTGAACATAAAGTAGAACATAAACTAGAAGCAGACTTGGTACGTAGAGAAAAAAGAAAATATTTGACTACAGAGAGAAAAAAAAAATTACAAGGAAGAAAAAATATAAAAGGAAGGAAGATGTAGAATCGAAAAAAAAATAAAATACGTGTTACGAGAACTGTAATAACTGTTTTTTTTTAAAAAAAGGAAGGGTCTACTAAATTAAAAGGCAAGCAGAGCAACCTGAATCAGGAGACGCGTAAAGGAAAAAAAAGAAGTTTACACCGCAATAGCGTAGACGCCTCGAAACACGAAGGGGGAAAGTCAAAAAAAATATTACTGAACATAAATTAGAAGCAGACTTGGTACGTAGAAAAAAAAAGAAAATATTTGTTAACAGAGCGAAAAAAAATTCAAGGAAGAAAAAATAATAAAAAAAGGTAGGAAGCAATAGAATCGAAAAAAATACGTGTTACGAGAACTGTAATAATTATTGTTTTTTTTTTAAAAAAAAGGAAGGGTCTACAAAATTAAAAGGCAAGCAGAGCAACCTGAATCGGGAGACGCGTAAAGGAAAAAAAAAGAAGTTTACACCGCAATAGCGTAGACGCCTCGAAACACGAAGGGGGAAAGTCAAAAAAAAATTACAGAACATAAATTAGAAGCAGACTTGGTACGTAGAAAAAAAAAAGAAAATATTTGTTAACAGAGCGAAAAAAAATTCAAGGAAAAAGAAAAAATAATAAAAAAAAGGTAGGAAGCAATAGAATCGAAAAAAATACGTGTTACGAGAACTGTAATAATTGTTTTTTTTAAAAAAAAGGAAGGGTCTACAAAATTAAAAGGCAAGCAGGGCAACATGAATCAGGAGACGCGTAAAGGAAAAAAAAGAAGTTTACACCGCAATAGCGTAGACGTCTGAAAACACGAAGGGGGAAAGTCAAAAAAAAATTACTGAACATAAATTAGAAGCAGACTTGGTACGTAGAGAAATAAGTCAATATTTGTCTACAGACAGAAAAAAAAATTTACCATGAAGAAAAAAATAACAATAAAAGGAAGGAAGCTGTAGAATCGAAAAATATAAATAAAATACGTGTTAGGAGAACTGTAGTAGTTTTTTTTAAAAAAAAGAAGGGTCTACAAAAATAAAAGGCAAGCAGGGCAACATGAATCAGGAGACGCGTAAAGGAAAAAAAAGAAGTTTACTCCGCAATAGCGTAGACGTCTCGAAACACGAAGGGGGAAAGTCAAAAAAATTACAGAACATAAAGCAGAGGAAATTAAACAGCAATAAGTTTTCGGGAGATTTCACCCCGAGTTATGCAAAATTCGACGTTTCGACGGCCAGCTGCGCGCTCCATCGTCCTCAGGTAATGAAATTTCCCGGAGAACGCCGGCTTTTCACTAACGGAAGAGATTAAGTGAGGGCGAAGAAACAGAGGAGTGGTCGACGTTTTGGAGACGTCGTAAAAGTATGTACCCCTGACCGCAGTTCCCTTCTTCTCGAACCGCCTTTTCCCTTCCTCCCCACCCTCCTCTTCTATCCCCTTTTAAAGGCACTTCAACGACCCTCCCTCTGCTTTAACCAAATCTTAAGGACCTTTTACGTCGTCTCGCGATCTTCCGACTGTGGTTTGTCTCACCCTCATCTCTTCTTCTTCGTTACATTTCGCCCCAGTCTGATGCCGCCCACCCTTCTTCTTCTTCTTCCTCCTCGTCAGATCCACGACTCGTTACCGCTCTTTACGGAAAAAAATAGCAACTTGCCCTTTAATAGTGCAGGGAGAGAAGCGGGGGCGTTGGAAGGGTCCAAATATGGCTCCCATGGTTCCCCTCCGGTATTCACATGAGAGAGAGAGACGCAGAGGGGGCAGCAGCAGCATTCCCTTCTCCGTCTCCCAGCCACAGGATGTCAACCGTCCCCCGACTGACTCCAAATAAGATCACCCGATAATGCCCGAGGTCCGCGACTCCGGAACATGCACCCTAAATAACAACAACAAAAAATATATAAAGCGCTTGCAGTGAGAACCACGGGCATCCCCCCTAAATAACTGTTCCCGTAACCGCGACCAATAAGGGTGCTGTGGAGGTAGGAGACAGTGTTGCCAGACTTCCTCCACAGAGCCTTGCGGAAGAGACTTCGATTTTATTTTATTTTTTTCTCCATCTCTATACCGAATATGGAAATGTAAGCGAGGGTGGGGGATGGGAAGTAAAGGGGTTGAATCCTCCAGGGCGCAATCAAACCGTGTTTGATATTCCATTCTCCTCCTCCTCCTCCTCCATCCATCTTATTTTATTTCCTGTCTTTTCTCTCTCAGTGTCTCGACGTGACGTCACCGCACCAGGGGGTAGTTTCTTCCCCTTCCCGCACCTTCCATCCCCGTCGCTCTCTTACCTCAGTTTCAAACACCGTCGCAGATACTGTGCCTGTGACGTCATCAGGTGATTGAGAGAGGAGAGGAAAGAGGGAGGAGGAGGGGTGAGTGGGTTATCTTTATTTATTTTTTAAAAAAATTCGTGGAAAATTTTTTAAAAATTATTTAAGGTATCTAAACGAGACAGGATCCAAGTGAGGAAATCCCTATTTTCCGAAACGACAAAAATTATTGAAGAAAAAAAGACAAGAATTGGATAAAGGTCAACCGGACCAGGGAATCGAAGACAGGAACTAGCTTGGAATTGTTGAAGAATTTATTTTTTAACGGTGACGAGGAACTGAATTAATAATAATAATAATAATAATCGAGGATAATTCATTTAGGGGTGAGACTCCTTATAAAACACGGTGATACAAAGGTAATTTTATTGAATAAAAAAAATGAATGGGAAAATGAGAAGGGGAAATAAAACTGGAATAATTGTTTGACGTCTTCTGTAAATGGAGGAGAATGTGAGAGAATAGAAGGTCGGCAGAGGGAAGAAGGAGGAGACAGAGAGAAGGCGTTCAGTGTCAAAAATTATACGGTAAGCTAAGAGAGAGAGAGAGAGAGAGAGAGAGAGAGAGAGAGAGAGAGAGAGAGTTAGTAGTGCGTAGACATCACATGATTGTTGTAGAGAGGAAAGAGAGATAGAAAAGGGGAGAGAGAGTGATAGACATAGAGAGAGTGAGAGAAGGATATATTATATATATATATATATACATAGAGAGAGATAGGAGGGGGGAAAGTTAGACAGAAAGAGATAAAGAGAGAAAAACTCCTAGAGAGGGATAAGGGATAAAGACAGACAGATATATATATATATATATATATATATATATATAGAGAGAGAGAGAGAGAGAGAGAGAGAGAGAGAAAGAAAAACGTAGACAGAAAGATATATTGAGATACATAGGGCGAGACAGCGAGAGAGTCCGGGTAGATAGAGACAGAGAAAGTGGTAGGCAGAGAGAGAGAGAGAGAGAGAGAGAAAGAGAAAGAGAGAGAGTTAGTAGTGCGTAGACGTCACATGATTGTTGTAGAGAGGAAAGAGAGATAGAAAAGGGGAGAGAGAGTGATAGACATAGAGAGAGTGAGAGAAGGATATTATATATATATATATATAGAGAGAGAGAGAGAGAGAGAGATAGGGGGGGGAAAGTTAGACAGAAAGAGATAAAGAGAGACAGAAACTCCTAGAGAGGGATAAGGGATAAAGACTGACAGATATATATATATATATATATATATAGAGAGAGAGAGAGAGAGAGAGAGAAAGGAAAACGTAGACAGAAAGATATATTGAGATACATAGGGCGAGACAGCGAGAGAGTCCGGGTAGATAGAGACAGAGAAAGTGGTAGGCAGAGAGAGAGAGAGAGAGAGAGAGAGAGAGAGATAGAGACTGATAAGACAGAAAGACAGAGACAGACAAAGAAAGACAAATAGACAGAGAAGGACGAACTAGATTTAGAGACAGAGCAGATGTAGAGAGAAAGAGAAAGACAGAGGCTCAGAGACACAGAGAGAGAGAGATTCAAAGAGAAACAGATCGAAAAAGAAAGAAAATAACAGAGAACCAAAAAAAAAAAAAACTTCTCGGAATAACAGAGAGATATTAGCAGCGATGCTTCTTCCCTCGTCGACGTCACGCGCGTGTGACGTTTCGAGACCGCTCGACGTTGTAACCATTTTCATTCCTCCCTTACAACAGCGCCTCTGAGGAACGTTGCTATCCTCCAAAAAAAAATATAGAAATATAAAAGAGAATATTCGAAAGGCGTAAGGGGTAGTAATTGTGGTCGGGGGCGGCGGAGGAGGGTAAAATTAATCCCCCCGTCGTTGTTGCCGCCGCCATCGCGGTTATTATGCTAATTTTATTGCGTCACTTCTTTTCCACTGTTTGTTTGTTTGTTTGTGTGTTTGTGGAAGGAGGAAATTGCGTTGCATTATGCAGAGAGTGAGGATTTTTTTTCCCTCCCCTTCCCCTTCTCCCCTCCCTTCCCCTCCCCTCCCCTCCCCCGTGTCACAATCGCTTGGATTTCCCCCTAAAGGGCGGGGGTTGGGGGTTTGTTGGTAGATTTTACTCTAACTGCCCTATAACGGCTTGCAAACTAAACTCATTTGCATTTACGGGGGGCAGAGACCAATAACTATCTAACTGCCGCCCCCAGCCGCCCCCGCATAGCACGTCACAACCACAATAAATAAATAAAAAAAATTCTTAAAGGAATGACTGCGTGGTAGCGACTATCTCTGACGATGACGTCACTTCTCTGTGGGTCGCCACAGATATTATTTGACCGCGACTCTCGCCGCCTCTTGTCCTATTTTATTAAACCAGCGGAGGGAAAGAAAGGAAAGCGAAGTTAAAGAGAAAAAATAAATGTAGGATGTTTCTTCTTCTTCTCCCCTTTACTCATTCTCCGTTAATTTTTTTTAAGCGTCATTAATCTACGTCCTTCCTCCGTTTTCTTTTTATTCATAACCGTCTTACAGAGACTACATAAGTGATAATTGTCGCCTCTTCTCCTCGCCCCGCGCACCCAATTCTATTCATACATTTAGTCCTACTTTATTGATTTTATGTTAGTTCCTGTTATAATAGATTTCCCCCCCCCTTTTTTTTGCTTTCCTCTGTAACGATCCTTTTTCTCAATCCCTTTTTCCACTCACCAATTCCGAGAGACTTTTTTTTTCTTCTCTCTCTGATTTCTCAAGATCTCCCTGAAGGGAAGTTCCCGAGCCAGTATCATCTGCTCCTGATAGCCGAGTGCATATCTGTGCGTATATATATACATATATGTATGTTTGTCGTTGTTGTTGCTGTTCCACCGACACTGATTGTAGGAGGGAGGGAGAGGTTTGAAACGTTCCCCCGAGGTCCTCTTCAGGTTTAGAGCAGCCTGCAGGGGGACAGCAGCAGCAGCAGCAGCGTCGCCGCCAACCCTTACGAAGTTCATCCCCTTGCTTGTATGACGTCACAGGCGTCTAGCAAGTAGTTTTTATCGCCTGAACGCTAGGCAAACCTTCGGCCTCGGTTCTGCGCCCGGCTGTCTACTTTGCAGGCGCAACCACGGGACTTTTCCCCATACAGGGAAAGAGAGAAATAGCTTCAGCTGATTTTGAAGAATTAAGAAACCTTATTTTTGTTTTTTTTAAAAAAAATTATTATTATTATTATTTTGTTTTCACAATTTCTGTTTTGTAATTAAGTTTAAGATCATTATTTTACCCACAAGTAACTTAGTAACTCGTCTAATTTATTTTCCTCTCCTACCTGAACCATTGGGGAAGCTTCAGCGCTTCGTTGCAGCAAATGTAAAAATTATTTTTCAAACCATTGGCAACAAGATGCGGTCTTCTCCCCCAACTCCCCCCTTTCCTCATCCCCCCCGAAAAAAAATAAGACGCGTTTTGTAACCATGCAGTAAGGGAACTAATTTACTTCTTGTCCCTGGGACCAGACCAAGAGAGGGTTTTTTTTTAAAAGAAAAGAATATATATATTTTGAAAAGGGTGCGGGGGTTGTTTCAGACCCCATTTGTTTTATAATACGTCACGTTGTCACGGCTGGAGCTTGAGGAGGAGGAGGAAAAAGAAAATTCCGCAATAAGGAGGAAGGAAAATTTTTCCAGAGCCAGAAAGAGGCTGTAACGGGAGGGCGACGGACTCTGGACGGTTACCGTCGTCGTCGTCGTTGTCTCCTCCTCCTCTTCTTCTTCGAGGATAAGATGACAAGGCGTGGGGGGAGTTCCCTTTTTTTTTTGGGTTTATTTTTTTTTTTAACCAAGACGCGCCAACCTGAACGGAAGATGACGTCATTCCCCCTGCAAGATAGGCAACGCGTCTCAACGTTGCGTATGGTTGGCTGCCGAAGCGTCAGGCGCATTCATGGATATTTTTTTTCTTGGTACAGCAATGAATTTTTTTTGGAGGACCACCGGGGGAGGGGGGAGGAGGGGGGGTCGTCATCTTGTGACGTCACTACGGTGGAGAGGAGAGAGGAGGGGGGAGAGCCACGTCACACAAGACAAAAGCCACCGCCGCCGCAGCCGCCATCGACATGTTCCAATATTTGCCCCCGGCTCATTATTATTCAGCTCCTCATTTTCGACGGGCGGGGGTTGGAGGAGGCGGAGGCCCACCTCACCCTCCCCACCCCCCGTACATTCTACTCAATCTCTGCCTGCCCCCATCCTTAACCTCTCCCCCTCCCCCTCTTCCCTCGCCTCTTACAAATGTTTGCTCGATTTACAACTCTAACGAAGGACAAATTTACAATAGTTTTGGCGGCTGGCGGCGGTTTGTGTGGAGGCGGCGGAGGCGGTGGAGGAGGCGGAGGTGGCAGCATCTGTGCACCATCCTTCATCCCCCACGTTGCTGCCGCCTCGTTCCGTAATATATATGCAAATGAGGGCAGCTTTTGCTAAATTATTCAGACTTCAGTTATGCCCGTCTAATTTAGCTGAATTAATTTATCCGAAGCAGATAATTCGATTCCACACACACAGACACAGAGGCACAGGCACAGGGAGGGGAAGGTGGCGGACCTCTTCATACCAAAACCAGGCGAATGAGGCGTATAGTGAAAAGAGTGGGAAAAAATAGAAGAAACAAAGGGAGAAATAATAAAATATGGAACAGAGGGAGAAAAAATTGAAATAAGAAAGACGAAAGAAAGGGAAAAAATACAGAATCAGTTGAGAAATTCAGGAATAAAGAATAAAGGAAGGAAGGAGGAAGGAAGGTAGTTTCATCCCTTTTTTCGTCCTTTTTTTCTTAAATTATTTGTAACGGTAATCACTTTCTCTCTCTCTCTCTCTCTCCCTCTGTGTCAGACGAAGGAGATGTATAGTGAAAGTAGTTGGAAAGAATAGAAGAAAGTAATTATAAACAGAGTAGGTTAATTACGGAAAAAAGGGAAGAAAAGATTGGAAATAAGAAAGACGAAAGTACGGAAAAAAAATACAGAATCAGTTGAGAAATTCAGGAATAAAGAATAAAGGAAGGAAGGAAGGAAGGAAGGAAGGATAGTTTCATCCCTTTTTTCGTCCTTTTTTTCTTAAATTATTTGTAAAGGTAATCACTCTCTCTCTCTCTCTGTCAGACGAAGGAGATGTATAGTGAAAGTAGTTGGAAAGAATAGAAGAAAGTAATTATAAACAGAGTAGGTTAATTACGGAAAAAAGGGAAGAAAAGATTGGAAATAAGAAAGACGAAAGTACGGAAAAAAAATACAGAATCAGTTGAGAAATTCAGGAATAAAGAATAAAGTAGGGAAGGAAGGAAGGAAGGAAGAAAGGAAGGAATGAATGTAGTTTCATCCTGTTTTCGTCCCTTTTTCGGGTAACCGCGCTGAGTAGGTCGCAGTCTCTCTCTCTCTCTCTCTCTCTCTCTCTCTGTGTCAGACGAAAGAGATGTGTAGTGAAAGTAGTGGAAAAAAATAGAAGAAACTAACGAAGAAATAATAAATTATGGAACAAAGGAAGAAAAAATGAAAATAGAAAGACGAAAGTAAGGAAAAAAAATACAGAATCAGTTGAGAAATTCAGGAATAAAGAATAAAGTAGGGAAGGAAGGAAGGAAGGAAGGAAGAAAGGAAGGAATGAATGTAGTTTCATCCTTTTTTCGTCCCTTTTCGGTAAAGCGTAGTAGGTATCCTTTCTCTCTCTCTCTCTCTCTCTCTCTGTGTCAGACGAAAGAGATGTGTAGTGAAAGTAGTGGAAAAAAATAGAAGAAACTAACGAAAAAATAATAAATTATGGAACAAAGGAAGAAAAAATGAAAATAGAAAGACGAATATAAGGAAAAAAAATACAGAATCAGTTGAGAAATTCAGGAATAAAGAATAAAGGAAGGAAGGACGAAGGAAGGTAGTTTCATCCTTTTTTCGTCCTTTTTTAAAAAATTATTTGTAAAGGTAATCACTCTCTCTCTCTCCTTCTGTGTCAGACGAAGGAGATGTATAGTGAAAGTAGTTGGAAAGAATAGAAGAATGTAATTATAAACAGAGTAGGTTAACTACGGAAAAAAGGGAAGAAAAAATTGGAAATAAGAAAGACGAAAGTACGGAAAAAAAATACAGAATCAGTTGAGAAATTCAGGAATAAAGAATAAAGTAGGGAAGGAAGGAAGGAAGGAAGAAAGGAAGGAATGAATGTAGTTTCATCCTGTTTTCGTCCCTTTTTCGAGGAACCGCGCTGAGTAGGTCGCAGTCTCTCTCTCTCTCTCTCTCTCTCTGTGTCAGACGAAAGAGATGTGTAGTGAAAGTAGTGGAAAAAAATAGAAGAAACTAACGAAAAAATAATAAATTATGGAACAAAGGAAGAAAAAATGAAAATAGAAAGACGAATATAAGGAAAAAAAATACAGAATCAGTTGAGAAATTCAGGATTAAAAAATAAAGTAAGGAAGGAAGGAAGGAGGAAGAAGGAAGGTAGTTTCATCCCTTTTTTCGTCCTTTTTTAAAAAATTATTTGTAAAGGTAATCACTCTCTCTCTCTCTCTCTCTCTGTGTGTGTCAGACGAAAGAGATGTGTAGTGAAAGTAGTGGAAAAAAATAGAAGAAACAAAGGGAGAAATAATAAAATATGGAACAGAGGGAGAAAAAATTGAAATAAGAAAGACGAAAGAAAGGGAAAAAATACAGAATCAGTTGAGAAATTCAGGAATAAAGAATAAAGTAGGGAAGGAAGGAAGGAAGGAAGGAAGAAAGGAAGGAAGGAATGAATGTAGTTTCATCCTGTTTTCGTCCCTTTTTCGAGGAACCGCGCTGAGTAGGTCGCAGTCTCTCTCTCTCTCTCTCTCTCTGTGTCAGACGAAAGAGATGTGTAGTGAAAGTAGTGGAAAAAAATAGAAGAAACAAAGGGAGAAATAATAAAATATGGAACAAAGGAAGAAAAAAATGAAAATAGAAAGACGAATATAAGGAAAAAAAATACAGAATCAGTTGAGAAATTCAGGAATAAAAAATAAAGTAAGGAAGGAAGGAAAGTAGTTTCATCCTGTTTTCCTCCTTTTCCGGGGAAAAGGAAGGTAAAGGAAGAAAAAAATGGAAATAAGAAAGACGAAATTAAGAAAAAAAAATTAGAATCAGTTAAAAAAATTCAGGAATAAAGAATAAAGGAAGGAAGGAGAACACGAAGGAATGTAGTTTCATCTTGTTTTCGTCCCCTTTTTCGGGGGAACCACGCTGAGTGACGAAGGAGATGTATAGTGAAAGTAGTGAGAAAAAAATATAAGAAAGTAACGAAGAAATAATAAACAGAGTAAGGTAATTACGGAACAACGGAAGAAAAAATAGAAAATAAGAAAGACGAAAGTAAGGGAAAAAAATTCAGAATCAGTTGAGAAATTCAGGAGTAAAAAATAAAGTAATAAAGGAAGGAATGGACAAAGATATAGAAACTAACGAAGAAAAAAAAGCCCAGAATAGAATAAGTAATATACTAAAAAAAATGAAATAATAAAGTATGAAGACTGGAAGGAAAAAGGGGGATAAATTATGGACGAAAGAAATAAAAGTATGGCAAGGAGAAAAAAGGGCTAGAAACTTAGGAAGAAAGAATTAATTTAGGGAAGGAAGTCAGTATTTCCTTTTTCCTTTATTCTTCCTTCGTTCAATTCTTTATCCGTATTTTTTATTCAGAACCGTTTTGCAGATTTACTTAATTAATAATTGACAACATGAGAAAGAAAGACAGATAGACAGACAAGAAAAATAAATAATGACGAAGGAAGATGGGGAAAACGAAGAAAGACGTAGAGCAAAACAGTAAAAAGAGAGAGTTGAGGTTAAAAAAAATTTTTTTTGAAAGGAAGGAGAAAAATGTTCAGAGAGAAGAGAGAAGTAAATGTATTAACGAAACAAAAATAATAAAAACAGAAAAGTAAAGTAAAAATATAAATAATCGGGGAGATACAATGACGGAGCACAGAAAGAGAAAAAAAAGTGTGAGGAAGAAAGAGGCGAGGGAAAAGGATAAATACTAAAAGGTAAAAAAAAATAAGACAAAAAAAATTTGCGGTGATAAAGAGAGAGGGCAGAATGAAAGAAAAAGGGTGAAACGGAAAGAAAAAAAAGGGAGACAAGAGGAGTGAAAATTGCATTGTATATATATATGCATCCAGCTGGAGGGAGGAAGAGAAAGAAACCACGGTAACAAAAATAATTACAGCCTCTGAAGGATGAGGGAAAAAATTAACATGTATTTAGAGAGAGAGGAAAATAAAAAAAATAATGTAGAAAGAAACGTAGGAAGAGAGTGAGAGAGAGAGAGTGAGAGAAAGAAAGTGACGAAGGAAGAGGAAAACGAAGAAAGACGTAGAGAGGAGAGAATAAAACAGTAAAAGAGAGTTAAAGTTTAAAAAAAAAATTTTTTTTGAAAGGAAGGAGAAAAATGCAGAGAGAAGAGAGAACTAAATGTATTAACTAAAAAACAAATGTCAACGGGAAAAGTAAAGTAAAATTAATCGGTGGAGGTAGGATGACGGAACACGGAAAGAGAAAAATAAGCTGAGGAAGAAAGAGGCGAGGGAAAAGGGGGTAAAGACTAAAAGGAAATAATGTAATGGTACGAAAAAAAAAATGAAAGAACAAAAAAAACTTGCGGTGAAAAAAAGAGAGAGAGAGCAGAATGAAAGGGGAGAAAAAAGAGGGCATGTTGAATGAAAAAGGGGGTGAAAGGGAAATTGCATTGTATATAGGGGCATCCAGCTGGAGGGAGGAAGAGAAAGAAACCACGCTGTAAAAATGATTAAAGCCTCTGAAGGATGAGGGAAAAAATTAACATGTATTTAGAGAGAGAGAGGAAAATAAAAAAAAGAATGTAGAAAGAAACGTAGGAAGAGAGTGAGAGAGAGAGAGAAAAAGTGACGAAGGAAGAGGAAAACGAAGAAAGACGTAGAGAGGAGAGAATAAAACAGTAAAAGAGAGTTAAAGTTTAAAAATAATTTTTTTTTGGAAAGGAAGGAGAAAAATGCAAAGAGAAGAGAGAACGAAATGTATTAACTAAAAAACAAATGTCGACGGGGAAAGTAAAGTAAAATTAATCGGTGGAGGTAGGATGACGGAACACGGAAAGAGAAAAATAAGCTGAGGAAGAAAGAGGCGAGGGAAAAGGGGTAAAGACTAAAAGGAAATAATGTAATGGTACGAAAAAAAATGAAAGAACAAAAAAAACTTGTGGTGAAAAAGAGAGAGAGAGAGCAGAATGAAAGGGGAGAAAAAAGAGGGCATGTTGAATGAAAAAGGGGGTGAAAGGGAAATTGCATTGTATATAGGGGCATCCAGCTGGAGGGAGGAAGAGAAAGAAACCACGGTAATAAAAATGATTAAAGCCTCTGAAGGATGAGGGAAAAAATTAACATGTATTTAGAGAGAGAGAGGAAAAAAAAGAATGTAGAAAGAAACGTAGGAAGAGAGAGAGAGAGAAAGAAAGTGACGAAGGAAGAGGAAAACGAAGAAAGACGTAGAGAGGAGAGAATAAAACAGTAAAAGAGAGTTAAAGTTTTAAAAAAAGAAATTTTTTTTTGGAAAGGAATGAGAAAAATGCAGAGAGAAGAGAGAACTAATTGTAATAACTAAAAAACAAATGTCGACGGGAAAAGTAAAGTAAAAATAATCGGTGGAGGTAGGATGACGGAACACGGAAAGAGAAAAATAAGCTGAGGAAGAAAAGAGGCGAGGGAAAAGAGGGTAAAGACTAAAAGGAGATAATGTAATGGTACGAAAAAAAAATGAAAGAACAAAAAAAACTTGTGGTGAAAAAAAGAGAGAGAGAGAGCAGAATGAAAGGGGAGAGAAAAAGGAGGGCATGTTGAATGAAAAAAGGGGTGAAAGGGAAATTGCATTGTATATAGGGGCATCCAGCTGGAGGGAGGAAGAGAAAGAAACCACGCTGTAAAAATGATTAAAGCCTCTGAAGGATGAGGGAAAAAATTAACATGTATTTAGAGAGAGAGAGAGGAAAATAAAAAAAATAATGTAGAAAGAAACGTAGGAAGAGAGTGAGAGAAAGAAAGTGACGAAGGAAGAGGAAAACGAAGAAAGACGTAGAGTGGAGAGAATAAAACAGTAAAAGAGAGTTAAAGTTTTAAAAAAAGAAATTTTGGAAAGGAATGAGAAAAATGCAGAGAGAAGAGAGAACTAAATGTATTAACTAAGAAACAAATGTCAACGGGAAAAGTAAAGTAAAAATAATCGGTGGAGGTAGGATGACGGAACACGGAAAGAGAAAAATAAGCTGAGGAAGAAAAGAGGCGAGGGAAAAGAGGGTAAAGACTAAAAGGAGATAATGTAATGGTACGAAAAAAAAATGAAAGAACAAAAAAACTTGCGGTGAAAAAAAGAGAGAGAGAGCAGAATGAAAGGGGAGAAAAAAGAGGGCATGTTGAATGAAAAAGGGGGTGAAAGGGAAATTGCATTGTATATAGGGGCATCCAGCTGGAGGGAGGAAGAGAAAGAAACCACGGTATAAAAATGATTACAGCCTCTGAAGGATGAGGGAAAAAATTAACATGTATTTAGAGAGAGAGAGAGGAAAAAAAAGAATGTAGAAAGAAACGTAGGAAGAGAGAGAGAGAGAGAGAAAGAAAGTGACGAAGGAAGAGGAAAACGAAGAAAGACGTAGAGTGGAGAGAATAAAACAGTAAAAGAGAGTTAAAGTTTTAAAAAAAGAAATTTTGGAAAGGAATGAGAAAAATGCAGAGAGAAGAGAGAACTAAATGTATTAACTAAGAAACAAATGTCAACGGGGAAAGTAAAGTAAAATTAATCGGTGGAGGTAGGATGACGGAACACGGAAAGAGAAAAAGAAGAAGAAGGAAAATAAGCTGAGGAAGAAAAAGAGGAGGGAAAAGCGGGTAAAGACTAAAAGGAGATAATGTAATGGTACGAAAAAAAAAATGAAAGAACAAAAAAAACTTGTGGTGAAAAAGAGAGAGAGAGAGCAGAATGAAAGGGGAGAGAAAAAGGAGGGCATGTTGAATGAAAAAAGGGGTGAAAGGGAAATTGCATTGTATATAGGGGCATCCAGCTGGAGGGAGGAAGAGAAAGAAACCACGGTATAAAAATGATTAAAGCCTCTGAAGGATGAGGGAAAAAATTAACATGTATTTAGAGAGAGAGAAAAAAATAGAAAAAAAGAATGTAGAAAGAAACGTAGGAAAAGAGTGTGTGTGAGAGAGAGAGAGAATACAGCGATTGTTAGTGAAATAATAAGACAGGGGGGAAAAATTATAGATCCCTGTGTACGTCACAAGGGGAGAGACAAAATGGAGTTATTTGAGGTTATGTTAGGCAAATATCTGCCCCTCGCCCCTCATAGGAATAATCATCAAGTTAGATATTTCCCGGGGAAAATTGTTCCCGTAGACGCGCGTTTCCTCTCCCTTGTTTTATCCATATTTAATTTGTGTGTTGGCAACCCTGAGCCAAGGCGTCTGACGCTCACAACCTGTTGCGCTCAACTCAGGAGGAACTAAAAAAACAATATTACACAATAGACTAATCCCGGTCCCTCCACTAGGGTAAGGAACTCGCCAAGTATAAAATAATAAATGAAATAAACAAAGAGAGAAGAAAAAAATAAGCCCTGGGAGGAAAAAAATCGGAATATTAAAAAAACGTGGAAGAAAAAAATAATATATTTTTTTTCAGACGCTCGGGAAAAAAAAATAAGGGCGGAATGTTTGGTAAAGGCAACTGTAACAAGACTGGACACACGAGGGAAGGAGGAGGAAAAGGAGCAAACAGGGGAACCAAATAAAACCAATAAGAGAATGAGACGATGGGACAAACTAAAATAAAAATTCAAAAAATAAAGGAAAAAGCAGTAAGAAGAAATTAGTACAGTCAAGACGAAGCCGGAAAATAATTAATTTTTCACAACAAAAAAGGCGAAAAAAAAACCCGGGCTTAGAAGTTAAATAATAAACGAAAAGAAAAAAAGAAACGATTGACGCAGGTGGAAAGAAATAACTTAAAATCAGGAAAAATATAATTATTTTTTTAAAAGAAAAAAAAAATTAAATGGGAGACGAAACAAGTTACGATGAAGAAGCGTGGAAATGAGATCACAGTCGGAGGGAAAGTTAAGAAGCTGCATTGGAAAAAATGATGATAGACGTTTAAAAAAAAACATGAAGAAGAGGGAAGGATAGTAGGAAAAGAACGCTGCATAAATAGGGAGGGAGAATAATTGACAGTAAAAGGATAGCAAGGCTATGAAACGAAAAATCAGGGAAAAAAATTTATACGGTAGGGAATTATAGAAGGCAACTAAATAATTGAAATAGAAAAACAATTAAAAATAAAAAGACGAAAGAAAGGGGAAAAAATTTATGAGGAAAGAAATGACAGAAGGAGACTAAAGAATTTGTAAAAAATAACACGGTTCAAAAGATGCAAAAAAAAACGAAAAATTTCTGAAAAGGTATATGTTTTAAGAAGACCCAGCGACGAAATAAGGAACTCGGCGCACCTGAAATGGAGGACGATGGGAGGGCATGGGGAAGGAAAAATCAGGAATGATTTATTTTTTTTTTTAAAAAAAACGGGGAAGGGGAAAAAGAAAAAAAATTAAGAAAAAAATGAGTGGAAATGAGGACAGACTGAAGAGAAAGCTGCAAGAGAAACAACGACGGACGGATGGACAGTAGGAAAAGAAGGTTGCCAATGTTTCTTTTACACACACAGAGGAACAGGGAGAGGGAAAATAATTTAACAGCAAAAGAAAAGGGAGACGCAAGGCTGCGAAACGAAAAAAAAAATAGGATCAATTTACAGGGAAGTGAATTATAGAAGGCAACTAAAGGATGATAATAAAAGGGGGAGAGAGAGGGAAAAAAAGGCCGAAAACTTTCTGAAAAGATATAGGAGACGTAAAAAAAACCCCGGAAATATAAGGCAATTACTGTCTACGTGAAGGGGAAGTAAGGGGAGGGGGAGAGAGATCCACCCCCCCCTGCGTGTGTGTGCGCGTGACGTCATCGCCTGTATGTATTAAGCTTAATTATCTGTAAATTTATGTCCCGATGTTACTAATTAATGTATCGTGGTGAATTATTGAACATCGACGCCGCCCCCCGGGGGCTGGAGGGAGGGAGGGATTATTATTCCCCTGACCACTTCCATCCCCTCTTTTCCCCCCCCACCTTTGAATGAAGACGATCAGCCCCTGGGGAGAGGGGAAGGGGAGGGGAAGGGGAGGGGAAAGTGAAGAAAGGAAAAGAAACGTCACGGGTCACTGCGCATGCGCGTGACGTCATCACCGGCATTATTAAGCTCAATTATCTGGAAATTTACGGTCCGCTGAATTATTGTTTTTCAGTGGAAAATTTCGCCACCGGGAGCGCGCGTGTCCCCATTGCCGTTGTTTGTAACGAAATGTTTCTCTCTCTCGACCTCCCGTTGAGGGTGAAGCAAGGGAAAAAAAACAAGGTTCCGAAACGTTCTCTTTCTCCTCGAAATTAGTTTCGTCAGGATATTAATAATAAAAACGGTACGAAAAAAGAAAAATATATATATGTATCACAAACAAAATATAATGGAGTTTATATTATTATTATTATTAAATGGATCAGTGAAATTTTATCTCCAAGGGCACGTGGAAAAGAAAAGGAAAAAACGGTAATATTTATGGGGATAATTCTGAGAAGTTTGTTACAAGCTTAAGTGAAAAAATGGAGAAAGGACGGAACATAACGAAATGAAGAGAGGAGACGGAGCTAAGGGAAGGTGATTATATATATATATATAAAAGGTAAGTATGGAAATTTGTTAAAAAAGAAACGGTTCGAAGGAAAATAAAGCTTTTTTTTTTGGAGGAAGAAAGGATTATTTCGTCGTTTTCATTGGAGGTTTTATTTGATTCAACATTTTTTTCCCCTCCCTTTACTGTAAATCACAACCTTCGGTAATTTCGTTCTTTCGCCTCTGAGTTGAGAGCCATTTTTTTTTCTAATTTTTTTTTTATTTTTCTCTCTCTCCTTTATCCTTGTTTAGGGGTTTTTTTTCTTTCCTCTCGATTACCTCCTTTAGCGCCGTCGCCTTACAGGCCTTTCTCCGTCTCGCTGATGTTAATTATTGTTATTATTATCATCATCGTCGTCGTTGTGTTACGTTCGCTTGTTTTTTCTCTCTCTCTCTCTCTCTTCGTCTTCTTCTTCTTTTTTTCTCTCTCTCGGTGTAACCTGGTCTGATGTATTTTTCGTTTAAGCTTTCTCTTTTTTTACTTCCCTTTCCGGTCTTCCTTCTTCAAGTCCCCTTTACCTGTTTTCTCCTTATATCTATTTCTCTGATAGTTATTCACATCCTTTCTCTCTCTCTCTCTCCCTCTTCTATTTCTTTCTTCTCTCGGTGTAACCTGGTCTGATGTATATTTACGTAGTTTCGTTCTCCCTCCGCTCTCCGTCCGTGTTCCACCTTCGTCACTGTGTTTGTTCGTTCTTTTCAGCTTTTTCTCTTTTATTACGGCCCTTTTTTCGTCTTCCTCCATCAACTCCCCTTTTACCTGTTTTCTCCTTAGATCCACCCTTCTCCCACTTTTCATTTCTCTGATAATTGTTCACATCGTTTCTCTCTCTCTCTCTCCCTCTTCTTCTTTTATTTTCTCGATGTAACCTGGTCTGACGCCTTTACTCAGTTTCGTTCTCCCTCCGCTCTCCGTCCGTGTTCCACCTTTGCCACTGTGTTTGTTCGTTCGTTTCAGCTTTTTCTCTTTTATTTCTTCCCTTTATTCGTCTTCCTCCTTCAACTTCCCTTTACCTGTTTTCTCCTTGCATCCCTCCCACTCTCTCTGTCTCTTCATTTCTCTGATAATTGTTCACATCCTTTCTCTCACTTCTTCCTTCTTCTCTCGGTGTAACTTGGTATTTACTCAATTTTGTCACTATGTTCGTTTCAGCTTTTTCTCTTTTATTACCGCCCCATTTTTCGTCTTCCTCCTTCAACTCCCCTTTACCTGTTTTCTCCTTGCATTTCTCCCCCACTCTCTCTCTCTCTCTCTCTCTCTCTCTCTCCCTCTTCTTCTTTCTTCTCTCAGTGTAACGCGGTCTAATGTATTTACTCAATTTCGTCACTGTGTTCGTTTAAGCTTTTTCTTTTATTACCGCCCCTTTTTTCGTCTTCCTCCTTCAAATCCCCTTTTACCTGTTTTCTCCTTACATCCCCACTCTGTCTCTCTTCATTTCTCTGATAATTGTTCACATCCTTTCTCTGTCTTCTTCTTTCTTCTCTCGGTGTAACGCGTTCTGATGTATTTACTCAATTTCGTCACTGTGTTCGTTTCAGCTTTTTCTCTTTTATTACCGCCCCATTTTTCGTCTTCCTCCTTCAACTCCCCTTTACCTGTTTTTTTCCTTGCGTCCCTCCCTTCTCTCTCTCTCTCTTCATTTCTCTGATAATTGTTCACATCCTTTCTCTCTCCCTCTCTTCTTCTTTCTTCTCCCGGTGTAACGTGGTCTGCTGTATTTACTTCAGTTTCGTTCTCCCTTCGCTCTCCGTCCGTGTTCCACCTTTGTCACTGTGTTTTTGCGTTCGTTTCAGCTTTTTCTCTTTTATTTCTTCCCTTTATTCGTCTTCCTCCTTCAACTTCCCTTTACCTGTTTTCTCCTTGCATCCCTCCCACTCTCTCTGTCTCTTCATTTCTCTGATAATTGTTCACATCCTTTCTCTCACTTCTTCCTTCTTCTCTCGGTGTAACTTGGTATTTACTCAATTTTGTCACTATGTTCGTTTCAGCTTTTTCTCTTTTATTACCGCCCCATTTTTCGTCTTCCTCCTTCAACTCCCCTTTACCTGTTTTCTCCTTGCATTTCTCCCCCACTCTCTCTCTCTCTCTCTTCATTACTCTGATAATTGTTCACATCCTTTCTCTCTCTCTCTCTCCCTCTTCTTCTTTCTTCTCTCAGTGTAACGCGGTCTAATGTATTTACTCAATTTCGTCAGTGTGTTCGTTCGTTTCAGCTTTTCCTTTTATTACCGCCCCTTTTTTCGTCTTCCTCCTTCAACTCCCCTTTACCTGTTTTCTCCTTCCTTCGTTCCTTCCCTCCCTTCTCTCTCTCTCTCTCTTTCTCTCTCTCCATTTCTCTCATAATTGTTATTATCGTTCCTCTGTCCCCTTTTTCCAAGAACTTTTTCCATATTTTCTCTCTAATTAATGTATCTTTGATGGGAGACCTTTTCTTCAATTGGGGGTTGTATAAAAGAGGGAGAGAGAGGGAGAGAGAGAGAGAGACTAATGGTTATTTATTCTGGAGCAAAGCCCTCGAGAAGAGTTTCTATTTTTTTTTGTAGGCGTCGCAAGAAGGGAAACGAGGGAAACCCTCAAGCCCCATACAAGACAGACAGAAGCAGTAAGTAAGTACGTAAGGCTTTTTATTCAGACAATTTATTCCATTGTAGTGAGAGGAAAGTGGGAGAGAGAGAGAGGAGGAGGAGAATAGAGAGACCGCCGCACAATGTGAAATGTAAATTGAGTAGCAGGATCTAGAGAGAGAGAGAGAGAGAGAGAGAGAGAGAGAGAGTCTCCCTCTCGTGAGTGCAGGCAAATGAATCCGAGGGTGTTAAAGAAAGGAGGGTTGCTGTGAAGGGCGAGAGAGAGAGAGAGAGAGAGAGGGAAAAAAAATATATATAGCAGCAGCAGCAGCAGCGACGGAGAAATCGTTTCACTCTCCTCTCCTTTCCCCACCCCCCAGTCACTTATAGAAGGGAGGGAACGAATGGCGAAGAAGATAGACGCACACATGTAGAGTGAACCTCGCCAAGCCGAAAAAAATAAGGGAAGATAGAAATAATAAAGAGAAAAAGGGGGGAAAGGACACACGCCGCGAAGAACACAAGAACTGAAAACGAACGGAGGAAGAAAAATAATTATGAGGTACCACAGATTATACAGAAAATAAGTTGATATTTAGTGTGAAGATCAGAAAAAAAATAAAGCCACTTTTTTTTTGCTCTTTTCGCGGGGTTTTCGCATTTTTATTCTTCAAAAGAAAATTCTTTTTAAAGTGTTCTTTAGTTTTTCCCCTCCCTCCTTTTAAATTCCTATTTTTATTATTATTATTATTATTGCTTACAGCGCGGCTTCTCTCCTTTTCTTTTACTGTAAATCGAAGTCTTCGTATTTTTTAACATTTCATTCATTCTTCGTCTCGCTTTCCTTCCTCATTCTTATTGCGTTGCAACCCCCTTCCATATTTCCTTGTTAATTTTATTCTTATTGTGTTTTCTCTGAATTTTGCATGGGGTGTTTCAGTAATTTTTTCTTGGTCGTCGTTTCTTTACTTCTTCACGTCTTACTTTCCTTTTTCCTCCTTCCTAATTCTTCATGTTTTTCGTCCATTTCATATTTTTCTTGAGAATTTTATTCTTTTCGTTTTCTCTCACTTTTGCAAGAAGGGTTTATGTTAATTTTCTTCCTCGTCTTTTCTTTTACTTCTAGTCTTACTTTCCTTCCTCTTTCTGCTTGTGTTTCATCCTTTCTATATTTCCTTGATAATTTTATTCTTTATTTTTCTCTCTGTTTTTGCAAGAAGGGTTTCTGTTAATTTTCTTGGTCGTCTTATCTTTACTTCTCGTGTTGCTTTCCTTCCTCCTTCTGCTTGTGTTTCATCCTTTCTATATTTCCTTTATAACTTTATTCTTATTTTTCTCTGTCTCTCTTTTTTGCAAGAAGAGTAAATTTTCTTGGTCGACTTTTCTTTTACTTCTCGTCTCACTTTCCTTCCTCTTTCTGCTTCTGTTTCATCCTTTCTATATTTCCTTTATAATTTTATTCTTATTGTTTTCTCTGTCTTTTGCAAGAAGGGTTTCTGTAAATTTTCTTGGTCGATTTTTCTTTACTTCTTTACGTCTTACTTTTCTCCTTCCTTCCTTATTCTTCACGTTTTTCATCCATTCCATATTTCCTCGTTAATTTTATTCTTATTGTTTTCTCTGTATTTTGCAAGAATGGTTTCGGTAAATTTTCTTGGTCGCCTTTTCTTTTACTTCTCGTCTTACTTTCCTTCCTCCTTCTGCTTGTGTTTCATCCTTTCTTTATTTCCTTTATAATTTTATTCGTATTGTTTTCTCTCTCTTTTGCATGGAGTGTTTCAGTAATTTATTCTTGGACGCCGTTTCTTTATTTCTCGTCTTACTTTCCTTTTTCCTTCCTTATTCTTCATGGTTTTCATCCATTCCATATTCTTCTTGATAAATTTATTCTCATAGTTTTTTTCTCACATTTGCAAGAAGGGTTTTCTGTAAATTTTCTTGGTTGTCTTTTCTTTACTTCTCGCCTTACCTTCCTTCTTCCGTCCTTATTCTTCTTGTTTTTCATCCATTCCATATTTCCTCGTTAATTTTATTCTTATTGTTTTCTCTGTATTTTGCAAGAATGGTTTCGGTAAATTTTCTTGGTCGCCTTTTCTTTTACTTCTCGTCTTACTTTCCTTCCTCTTTCTGCTTGTGTTTCATCCTTTCTTTATTTCCTTTATAATTTTATTCGTATTGTTTTCTCTCTCTTTTGCATGGAGTGTTTCAGTAATTTATTCTTGGAAGCCGTTTCTTTAGTTCACGTCTTACTTTCCTTGTTCCTTCCTTATTCTTCATGTTTTTCATCCATTCCATATTTTCGTGATAGTTTTATTCTTTTATTTCTCTGTCTCTTTTTTGCAAGAAGGCTTTCTGTAATTTTTCTTGGTCGCCTTTTCTTTTACTTCTCGTCTCACTTTCCTTCCTCCTTCAGCTTGTGTTTCATCCTTTCTATATTTCCTTTATAATTTTATTCTTATTGTTTTCTCTCCCTTTTGCAAGAAGTTTATTCGTAAATTTTCTTGGTCGTCTTTTCTTTACTTCTTTACGTCTTACTTTTCTCCTTCCTTCCTTATTCTTCACGTTTTTCATCCATTCCATTTTATTCTTATTGTTTTCCTTTCACTTTTGCATGGAGTGTTTCTGTAAATTTTCTCGGTCGTCTTTTCTTTTACTTCTCGTCTTCCTTTCCTTCCTCCTTCTGCATGTTTTTTATCGTTTCTATATTTCCTTGATAATTTTTTTACTTATTTTTCTCTCTCTCTATTTTTTGCAAGAAAGGTTTTCTGTAAATTTTCTTCGTCGGCTTTTCTTTTACTTCTCGTGTTACTTTCCTTCTTCCTCCTTCCTTATTCTTCACGTTTTTCATCCTTTCTATATTTTCAGATAATTTTATTCTTACGATTTTCTCTCAATTTTTCAAGAAGGGTTTTCTGTAAATTTTCTCGGTCGTCTTTTCTTTACTTCTTTACGTCTTATTTTCCTTCTTCCTTCCTTATTCTTCACGTTTTTAATCCATTCTATACTTTTCTTGATATTTTTATTCTCATGGTTTTCTCTCACTTTTTCAAGAAGGCTTTCCGTAAATTTTCTTGGTCGCCTTTTCTTTTACTTCTCGACTTACTTTCCTTCCTCTGTCTGCTTGTGTTTCATCCTTTGTATATTTCCATATTTCATTTTTTTCTTATTGTTTTCTCTGTATTTTCGTGGAGTGTTTCAGTTATTTTTCTTGCACGCCGTTTCTTCACTTCTTGACGTATTACTTTCTTTCTTCGTTCCTTCTTCTTCATGTTTCTCATCCCTTCTATATTTAACTTGATAATTTTTTTCTTATTGTTTTCCTTTCACTTTTGCATGGAGTGTTTCTGTAAATTTTCTCGGTCGTCTTTTCTTTTACTTCTCGTCTTCCTTTCCTTCCTCCTTCTGCTTGTTTTTTATCGTTTCTATATTTCCTTGATAATTTTTTTACTTATTTTTCTCTCTCTCTATTTTTTGCAAGAAAGGTTTTCTGTAAATTTTCTTCGTCGGCTTTTCTTTTACTTCTCGTGTTACTTTCCTTCTTCCTCCTTCCTTATTCTTCACGTTTTTCATCCTTTCTATATTTTCAGATAATTTTATTCTTACGATTTTCTCTCAATTTTTCAAGAAGGGTTTTCTGTAAATTTTCTTGGTCGCCTTTTCTTTACGTCTTATTTTCCTTCTTCCTACCTTATTCTTCACGTTTTTAATCCATTCTATACTTTTCTTGATATTTTTATTCTCATGGTTTTCTCTCACTTTTTCAAGAAGGCTTTCTGTAAATTTTCTTGGTCGCCTTTTCTTTTACTTCTTGACTTACTTTCCTTCCTCTGTCTGCTTGTGTTTCATCCTTTGTATATTTCCTTTATAATTTTTTTCTTATTGTTTTCTCTGTATTTTCGTGGAGTGTTTCAGTTATTTTTCTTGCACGCCGTTTCTTCACTTCTTGACGTATTACTTTCCTTCTTCGTTCCTTATTCTTTTTCATCCCTTCTATATTTAACTTGATAATTTTTTTCTTATTGTTTTTCTCTGTCTTTTGCATGGAGTGTTTCTGTAATCCTTCCCTGGTGTTGGTCACGCACCACGTCCCTCTCTCCTCTCTCTCCCCTCTCTCCCCTAAATTAATGAAGTTCCCCGGTCCGATACGCGAGGTCCTAATTGCCCGGCGGCCTAATTACTCTCATTATTCACTGTCTGGACGCTCACGCTCTCTGCCCGCGGCCCTGATTAGTCCGCATTGACATTATTACATTAATTACTCAATTGTCTCCGTGACGCTGACCAGATGCGCATTTATCTTCACCTCCATAAATAACAACAACAACGGACTACGGTAATAATAATAATAACTACAGTGATTCACGCGGCGGAGGATGGAGAGAAGGAGAAAAATAAATAAACAACACGGCAAACGAACGAAGGAAAAGGAAAACGGTGAGAAAAGAATACCAGAGACATGAAGACGGAGACGAAAGAATTTAAACGACTGGAAAAGAAATAACGATAGACTTTTCAAAACGTAAAAGGATAGAACGAGACCGACAGAGAGTGAATAACGGAATCGGATGGATGAAAAAAAGAAAGAGTAAGCAACAATTTACAGGATAAGACGAAAGGAAATAATAGAGGAAAAAATATTTGAAATTTAGGGAAACTGAAGGCAGTAAGAAATAACGGGGGAAACAAAGAGTAAATAATAGAAATAATAGAGAAAAAAATTGAATGTAGGAAGAAATAACGGGGGTAACGGAAAGTAAGAAAATTACAGTATAAGGAATAAACACGGCAAGCCAAGGAAAAGGAAAACGGTGACAAGAAAAATACCGGAGAAGAAGGAATTTAAACGAATCGAAAAGGAATAACGATAGACTTTTCAAAACTTAAAAGAGTAGAACGAGACCGAAAGAGAGTGAATAACGGAATCGGATGGACGAAAAAAAGAAACAGGAAGCAACAATTTAAAGGATAAGACGAAGGAAATTAATGGAGAAAAAGAAATTGAAATTTAGGGAAACTGAAGGTAGTAAGAAATAACGGGCTAAACGAAGAGTAAATAATAGAGAAAAAAATTGAAATTTAGGGAAACTGAAGGCAGTAAGAAATAGCGGGCCAAACAAAGGGTAAGAAAATTACAGAATAGGAATAAACAAAGCAAACGAAGCAGAAAGAAAATGGTGACAAGAAGAATACCGGAGACGAAGGAATTTAAACGACTGGAAAACTAATAAGGATAGTCTTTTCAAAACTTAAAAGGATATAACGACACTGAAAGAGAGTGAATGACGGAATCGGATGGTTGAAAAAAAAGAAACAGGAATCAACAATTTACAGGATAAGACGAAAGGAAAATAATAGAGGAAAAAAATATTTGAAATTTAGGGAAACTGAAGGCAGTAAGAAATAGCGGGGGAAACGAAGAGTAAGAAAATTACAGAATAAGAATAAAAACAGGCAAACGAAGGAGAAGGAAAACGGTGACAAGAAGAATACCGGAGACGAAGGAATTAAAACGACAGGAAAAGAAATAAGGATAGTCTTGCCAAAACGTAAAAGGGTAGAAAGAGACCGAAAGAGAGTGAATAACGGAATCGGATGGTTGAAAAAAAAGAAAGAGTAAGCAACAATTTACAGGATAAGACGAAAGGAAAATAATAGAGAAAAAAATTGAAATTTAGGGAAACTGAAGGCAGTAAGAAATAGCGGGCGAAACAAAGGGTAAGAAAATTACAGAATAAGAATAAACAAAGCAAACGAAGCAGAAAGAAAATGGTGACAAGAAGAATACCGGAGACGAAGGAATTTAAACGACTGGAAAACTAATAAGGATAGTCTTTTCAAAACTTAAAGGGTAGAACGAGAAAGACAGAGAGTGAATGACGGAATCGGATGGTTGAAAAAAAAAGAAAGAGGAAGACAAAGGAAAATAATGGAGAAAAATAATTGAAATTTAGGGAAACTGAAGGTAGTAAGAAATAACGGGCGAAACGAACAGTACATAATAGAGAAAAATATTTGAAATTTAGGAAAACTGAAGGTAGTAAGAAATAGCGGGGGAAACGAAGAGTAAGAAAATTACAGAATAGGAATAAAAACAGGCAAACGAAGGAGAAGGAAAACGGTGACAAGAAGAATACCGGAGACGAAGGAATTTAAACGACTGGAAAAGAAATAAGGATAGACTTGCCAAAACTTAAAAGGATAGAACGAGACCGACAGAGAGTGAATAACGGAATCGGATGGTTGAATAAAAGAAAGAGGAAGCAACAATTTACAGGATAAGACGAAGGAAAATAATAGAGAAAAAAATTGAAATTTAGGGAAACTGAAGGTAGTAAGAAATAACGGGCTAAACGAAGAGTAAATAATAGAGAAAAATATTTGAAATTTAGGGAAACTGAAGGTAGTAAGAAATAGCGGGGGAAACGAAGAGTAAGAAAATTACAGAATAAGAATAAAAACAGGCAAACGAAGGAAAAGGTAAGACGGTGACATGAAGACGGAGACGAAGGAATTAAAACGAATCGAAAAGGAATAACGATAGACTTTTCAAAGCACAAAAGGATAGAACGAGACCGACAGAGAGTGAATAACGGAATCGGATGGTTGAAAAAAAGAAAGAGGAAGCAACAATTTACAGGATAAGACAAAGGAAAATAATGGAGAAAAATAATTGAAATTTAGGGAAACTGAAGGTAGTAAGAAATAGTGGGGGAAACGAAGAGTAAATAATAGAGAAAAATATTTGAAATTTAGGGAAACTGAAGGTAGTAAGAAATAGCGGGGGAAACGAAGAGTAAGAAAATTACAGAATAGGAATAAAAACAGGCAAACGAAGGAAAAGGAAAACGGTGACAAGAAGAATACCGGAGACGAAGGAATTAAAACGAATCGAATAGGAATGACGATAGACTTCTCAAAACTTAAAGGGTAGAACGAGACGTACAGAGAGTGAATAACGGAATCGGATGGTTGAAAAAAAAAGAAAGAGTAAGCAACAATTTACAGGATAAGACGAAAGGAAAATAATAGAGGAAAAAAATATTTGAAATTTAGGGAAACTGAAGGTAGTAAGAAATAGCGGGGGAAACGAAGAGTAAGAAAATTACAGAATAAGAATAAAAACAGGCAAACGAAGGAAAAGGTAAGACGGTGACATGAAGACGGAGACGAAGGAATTTAAACGACTGGAAAAGAAATAAGGATAGACTTGCCAAAACTTAAAATGATAGAACGAGACTGAAAGAGAGTGAATGAACGGAATCGGATGGATGAAAAAAAAGAAAGAGTAAGCAACAATTTACAGGATAAGACGAAAGGAAATAATAGAGAAAAAAAATTGAAATTTAGGGAAACTGAAGGTAGTAAGAAATAACGGGGGAAACAAAGAGTAAATAATAGAGAAAAAAATTGAATGTAGGAAGAAATAACGGGGGTAACGGAAAGTAAGAAAATTACAGTATAAGGAATAAACACGGCAAGCCAAGGAAAAGGAAAACGGTGACAAGAAAAATACCGGAGAAGAAGGAATTTAAACGACTGGAAAAGGAATAACGATAGACTTGCCAAAACTTAAAAGGATAGAACGAGACCGACAGAGAGTGAATAACGGAATCGGATGGATGAAAAAAAGAAAGAGTAAGCAACAATTTACAGGATAAGACGAAAGAAAAATAATAGAGAAAAAAATTGAAATTTAGGAAAACTGAAGGCAGTAAGAAATAGCGGGGGAAACGAAGAGTAAGAAAATTACAGAATAAGAATAAAAACAGGCAAACGAAGGAGAAGGAAAACGGTGACAAGAAGAATACCGGAGACGAAGGAATTTAAACGACTGGAAAAGAAATAACGATAGACTTGCCAAAACTTAAAAGGATAGAACGAGACCGACAGAGAGTGAATAACGGAATCGGATGGTTGAAAAAAAAAGAAAGAGGAAGCAACAATTTACAGGATAAGACGAAGGAAAATAATAGAGAAAAAAAAATTGAAATCAAGGGAAACTGAAGGCAGTAAGAAATAGCGGGCGAAACAAAGACTAAATAATAGAGGAAAAAATTGAAATTTAGGGAAACGGAAAGTAAGAAAATTACAGAATAGGAAGAAGAAAAGAATCAAAATAAAAAAAGTAGAAAGAAAAAAAGCGGTGTGAAAAATATACAGTAAGCAAACTACAGAACGGGAAGAAGGAAAAGAAGTGAAACTAAAAAAATTGACATTTAAAGAAACTGAAGGCAGTAACAGGGGAAACTGAGAGTAAGGAAAATAAAGAATAGGAAGGAGGCAAGAAGTGAAAGAAAAATTTAAAGTAAATAAAGGCATTAAAGAAGTGAAAGGGAATACAGAGAGTAAGCAAACGACAGAATACTAAGAAGGAAAGAATTGAAACTAAAAATATTGACATTTAAAGAAACTGAAGGCAGTAACAGGGGAAACTGAGAGTAAGGAAATTAAAGAATGGGAAGGAGGAAAGAATAAAAAGGAAATTGGAAATTAAAACTACTTAATGGTAGTAAGGACTAAGAGGGCGAAATAAAAAGAATTTTAATAAAATACAAGGAGATTTTGAGGAAATAGGATACGTCAGATTTAATATCACAAGAAATATACCAAATTTTACAATTAAGAAGTGAAGGACACAAAGAGGAAAGATAAAATTCCATTTCTGGGAAGCGATGACGTATTGAAGGTAGAGCCAAAAGGGAAGAAAAGGAAAGATTAAAAACACACGGAAAGGAAAAATATATATATAAGTGGAGAGGGGAACGAAAATAATTGAAATAGATGTTAAGGAGAATAGTTAAAGCGAGGTTGACAGATTGCGCGCGGCGTTGCCAATTTTTGGGGTGGCGGGGTGATAAAGGCACGCGTTGTAGGGAGAGAGAGAGAGAAGAGGGTTTGCTGCTCCCAGGGGGGCTGTTGGCTGGATGTTCCGGCCCCTGATTGATCCTTGGAGGAACAGCGGGGGCGGGGGAGATAACAGGACGACGAGGTACACGTCTTCCACGAGGATAAACTGGTGCGAGGTGATGATGAGTAGAGAGGACAAGGCACGTTGGGAAGAGAAACGAAAACAGAAATCAAAAAAAAGAAAAAAGAAAAAAAGGGAGGAGAGAGACAAGGAGGCAGTACACACTCTTTAAATTATATATATATATATATATATATATGCAGAGAAAGTTTAAAAACCGAATATGGAAAAGGAATCACAATGCAAGGAAAATAAATAAATTAAAAAAAATACCCACCCCCCACTCCGTCTTTTCCGATTATTTTAGGGGAATCAGAAGGAGACTTGGAAAACCATAATAAACGGCAAGCACGAGGAAGAGTTCAGCATGAGGATTAAAGCCTGCGTAAGGTAAGAAGAGGCAAGCGACGAAGACAACGTATATACATAGTCCCAAAGGGAAGAACAAGCTAGGAAAAACACACACAGGGGTTGTTTTTTTTTAAAAAAAAAAATAGATAGATAGACGGATAGAAATAAGAACCTAAGTAACGGGACGAATGAGAGATCGAAGGGAAAAGAACGAGCGGGAGAGTTGAGAAGGGGGAAAAGACGACGAGGAAAAATAAAGACGCAGGGAAGGAAGTACAATGTGAACGGGGAAAGAAATGAGGGAACCTGTGGGGCTGTAACTAAACAACACCAGGGTAGACGAGGGAGGGAGAGAGAAACTGATGAGACAACCGACGGAGGAGAGCGAAACGTAACGGGACGAATGAGAGAGAAGAGAAAAGAACGAGAAGGAGAGATAATAAGGGGGACAAGACGACGGGGAAAAATAAAGACTCAGGGAAGGAAATGTGACCAGGGGGAAAAATGAGGGAACCTGTGGGGTTGTAACTAAACGACACCAGGGTAGAGAGAAACTGGCGACACAACTGACGGAGGAGAGCGAAACGTAACGGGACGAAGAGAGAGAGAAGGGAAAATAACGAGCAGGTGAGAGATAAGAAGGGGGAAAAGACGACGTGTAAAAATAAAGACGCAGGGAAGGAAGGGAAGGAAAATGTGTGACCGGGGGGAAGGGAATGAGGGAACCTGTGGGGCTGTAACTAAACGACACCAGGGTAGACGAGGGAGGGAGAAAGAGACTGACGACACAACCGACGGAGGAGAGCGAAACGTAACGGGACGAATGAGAGAGAAGAGAAAATAACGAAGAGGAGAGTTAAGAAGGGGGAAAAGACGACGTGGAAAAATAAAGACGCAGGGAAGGAAATGTGACCGGGGGAAGGGAATGAGGGAACCTGTGGGGTTGTAAGTAAACGACACCAGGGTAGACGAGCAGAGAGAGAGAGAGAGAGAAACTGACGGAGGAGAGCGAAACGAAACGGGACGAATGAGAGAGAGAAAAGAGAAAAGAACGAGCAGGAGAAGAGATAAGAAGGGGGAAAAGACGACGTGTAAAAATAAAGACGCAGGGAAGGAACTGACGTCAATTTCGTTATTTATTTATTTCTTCGTCCTCTAGCATCCTTTTTATTTTATTTTTGTTGTTTCCACCTTTCCTGCGACTATTTCGTTATTTCTTTCTTTCTTCGTCCTCTAGCATGCTTTATCTTTGTTTATTTTTTTCTCCTTTCCTGCGTCAATTTCGTATTTTTATTTATTTCTTCGTCCTCTAGCATCCTTTTTATTTATTTTTTGTTGTTTCCTCCTTTCCTGCGACTATTTCGTTCTTTCTTGCTTCGTCGTCCTCTAGCATTCTTCTTATTTTTTGTTGTTTCCTCCTTTCCTGCGTCCATTTCTTTCTTTCTTTCTTCGTCCTCTAGCATTCTTCCTCCTTGTTGTTGTTGTTTCCTCCTTTCCTGTGTCTATTTCGTTATTTCTTTCTTTCTTCGTCCTCTAGCATGCTTTATCTTTGTTTATTTTTTTCTCCTTTCCTGCGTCAATTTCGTATTTTTATTTATTTCTTCGTCCTCTAGCATCCTTTTTATTTTATTTTTTGTTGTTTCCTCCTTTCCTGCGACTATTTCGTTCTTTCTTGCTTCGTCGTCCTCTAGCATTCTTCTTCTTTTTTGTTGTTTCCTCCTTTCCTGCGTCCATTTCTTTCTTTCTTTGTTCGTCCTCTAGCATTCTTCCTCCTTGTTGTTGTTGTTTCCTCCTTTCCTGTGTCTATTTCGTTATTTCTTTCTTTCTTCGTCCTCTAGCATGCTTTATCTTTGTTTATTTTTTTCTCCTTTCCTGCGTCAATTTCGTATTTTTATTTATTTCTTCGTCCTCTAGCATCCTTTTTATTTATTTTTTGTTGTTTCCTCCTTTCCTGCGACTATTTCGTTCTTTCTTGCTTCGTCGTCCTCTAGCATCCTTCTTCTTTTTTGTTGTTTCCTCCTTTCCTGCGTCCATTTCTTTCATTCTTTTCTTTCTTCGTCCTCTAACATCCTTACTGTTTCTTGTTGTTTCCTCCTTTTCCGCGTCCATTTCTTTTCTTTCTTCGTCCTCTACCATCATTTTATTTGTTGATGTTTCCTACTTTCTTTCGTCAATTTCTTTCTTTCTTTCTTCGCCCTCTAACATCCTTCCTCTTTGTTGTTGTTTCCGTCCACTCCCTCCTCCGCTTATGGAAAGTCGGTGCTTCCGCGGTCACATGGTGGCGGAGGAGACTGAGGGGACGGAGGATCAGTGAAAGCTACGTTGTTGATTACTGTATATATAAAAATAGACGGTGACGTGAGAGGGTGTGGGGGGGGGGAGGTTTTGTTGTTGTCCGACCCATTGAGAGGATCCGACCGACAATTGTCGGAAATTACGGCGGCCGATGAGATAAATCTCATTTACCCGCGGCGGGGGAAAGGGGGAAGGAGAGAGGGGAATATAAAGTGGAGTGGGGGTGGAATTATCTGTAATGCCGCCGCCGCCGCCGTAGCCAGGGTCATTGTCGTCTCGTCGTCGCCATATTGGATAATTCAGCCGTTGGAGGTTGGAGGATGAGGCCGAGGTTTAACAACTCTGTGTCGCCCTGCAGATTGATTGCCTCCACATCTATTAATTAGGGGGGGGGCCAATGGAGGTTCTCTCTGAGTGTGTGTGTGTTTGCACGCGGGGGGCGGGAGCGGGGGCGAAACAAGATTACCCAACCCTCTCTCTCTCTCGTGATGTAGGGGGTTGTGCGTGCGTCCGATTTGGTTTGGTTTCAGCAGAAGCGGCGGCGGGGAGGCTTAAGCTTCTCTCCTAGTCCGCGGGGGGCGGGGACTTGGGGGTGGGTTTGATCCGATGCGGATTGCAGGCCGTAAACTAGTGCAGTTAACTACGTACACAAGGGGAAGGGGGAGGCTTTAGGGGAGGGTAGGAGAGAGGTTCGGTTCAGGGGGCGGCTGGACTGGTGACGTCATGAGCGAGCGACTCTGTTCAGAATCGCACCGTGACGTAATCACGTGACGTCAGAGGGCGATTTAAAAAAGCCATCGATCGTCCCCGACATTAATTATTAAGCAGAGAAATTATTTTTTTTCGAGGATGATACAATAAAGGAGGACAATAGGGGCCTGGGCCTAACACCGAGGCGCGACACATTCCGGAATTTGGGACGATAGGGTGAAGGACAACATTGACATAAAATAAAATAAACTAAGTATATGGGCGAATGGGTAAAAGAAAAAGAAAAAGGGTGAAGACCGGGGCGGGGGCGGAGGAGAGAGGAGGAAACATACAGCAAATAATGTGAATGGGAGGAAAGGAATGGGGGAAAAGGATAAGATGGAAAAAGTAAAACTAGGAAAGGAAATTGAGTCAAAAAGAGAGAGAAAAGAGCTGAAATACCAACATGTAAGCAGTAACAAACAATGAGGGGGAGAGGGGAGGGGAAGAGGAAACTAAGAGTAAGGAAATTAAAGAATAGGAATGAGGAAAAAAGTAAAAGAAAAATTTTAAAAGTAAATAAATGTATTAAGAAGTAAAATTCAAATTTTCAAAAGAGAGAAATTAAAAAAACAAGGAAAGGAGAAAGCAAAATATAATGACTGACTGGATGACAGAAACGAAATTGAAGGTCTAAGAAAATAAAACTGAAAAAAATATTTAAATCAAGGAAGGTAATAAAGTGAAAATTTAATAGGAGAGACGAAAGCGGCAAAATATGAAATTTAGGAACAAGGCGAGTGGAAAAAATAATATCTATAAAACAAAAGTCTTGAAGGAAGAATAAAACGACAAAAGAACAATTAAGAAACACAAAAAAAGGGGGAAAAAAATCAGACAGACAAAAAAAAACAAAAGAAAATAATAGAAGCAAAGTATAGAAGAAAGACAAGAAGAAACATACGTAAGAGGAAAATGTTAAAAACGGCCGGAATCAATAACGAAAAGGTGAAGAGTCACACAGAATGAAACAAAGAAGAACAGAAAAATATGAAAAGTATGGAATTGGGGAAGAAAATAAATAAATCATGTGTTAATAAAGAAAGATATAATTTAGTAAGCGAATATTAGATGAAGGATAAAGGATTAAGGACAATATAATGTGAAAAAAAAATACATAATGTCATTGTGTGGAAGTGAAAAAAAAAACTAATGAAAGTGAAAGATAAAATATATAGCGTGAATAAAAATCAATTGAGGGAAGAGATGCAAAAGGAGGGGGAAATGCTGTGAAACAATAAAATAGGCCAATACAAGAAAATAAAAACAATTCAAGGAAGACGAGATTGAGGGAAGGGAGAATGGAGGGGGAAATGTTAAAATAACAAAAAATTAATAAGGATAGAAGAGAAAGAGAAGAACCCGGGGAGAAGTGGAAACCGAGGTAGGAGAACGGAAGAACGTAAAATAGGGGGGGGAAAAAGAGAGAGAGAGACAGACGGGTGGAACGAAACACTGTGTGATTAGTATTTATTGAAATGCGGAGGCGGCGGCGGCCATTAACAAGGAATAAGGAGAGAGAGAGAGAGAGAGAATTATGAGCCTGACAAATCAGGACGGATGTTATTAGTTTCAGGCACTTTCCATCATCATTATCAGAGAGAAATATGTCCAAAGGCCCGGGGATATTTTTCAGCAAAAAAAATAAAAAATAAAAAAGGAGGTGACAAATGGCGGCCGAGTAGGAGTTTAGGATTTCCGCGGATGTCACGTGTCGGTGCCGTACAAGTCCGCAGAAGGGGGGAGGGAGGAGCGGAGAGTAAAGCAATGAGCAAGCAGTAAATTAAAAAGGGGTGGGGGGAGATTTCTTGTCCCGTGGCCCCGGATTCAAATTTAATTTAATTTCTCTCTCTCTCTCTCTCTCTCTCTCTCTCTCTCGAATGTACAGTACCTGCGACAATACAATGGCGGAACGTTCCTGAAAAAAAAAGGGCGGGGGCGACAAGTATTCGCAATTTGCAGCGGCGCGACTTTGTTGTTCCCCCTCCCATCGTACTGTTGCATTCACAAGCGGCGCTAATAATAGATTCATAAATAGCCTAACTACCGTGTCCCTGCGTTGCAATGGCTCTCCTGGGGGTGGCGGAGAGGAGAGGCGAGGGGGGAATTTTTTCTCCCCCTTGGTGGGGGGCATGAGGGGGGGAGCAGCGGCGGGGGCGGCGGCGGCTGGGCCGGTTTCACGTTAACAAAAGAGTCCCGGCCCGCGCGTGTGTGTGAATGCCCAGAATAAAGCGATGAAACTTGATGCAAACATATATATATATACATATAGTCTCTCCCCCTCTCTCTCCAGCAACGCACTCGGCCATTTACGTGAATGTTTGTCCCGCGGTTGCTGAAAAATGAGAAAACAAAACAACAGCGGCAACACCGAAAACAGGGGAAAATTACGAAAATTTCCATTTGGAAGACGAGGCGACGCGTGAAGGTGACGGAGGAAAACCCCCGACGACCAAGGGGAAACGTCCCGTGGAAATTGTTAGGGGGGAAGCGTTTGGTGAGCTTTTAAATATTTTATTGAAATTAATTTTTTGGCCTTTATGGGCTCAACTCTCCCTCTCTCTCTCTCTCTCTCTCCCTATCTCTCTCTCTCCCTGTCTTCCTATCACTTTATATCCATCTATATTTCTGTCTATGAATTTCTCTCTCTCTCTCTCTCTCTGTCTCACTATATTTCTCCTCTCTCTCTCTCTCTCTCTCTCTCTCTCTTTCTAAGTATCTATCTCTATTTTTTTTCTATCTGTCTCACTCTCTCCCTCTATCTTTTTATCTATTTACATATATCTGTATTTCTATCTACCAATTTTTTTTTCTCTCTCTCTCTTTTTCTTTCCATCTATTTATATGTATCTATTTTTCTTTCTATCTATTTTACCTATCTTTATTTTTATTTGTCTAATTCAATCTCCTCTGCCTGCCTCTATCTTTTTATCTATTTAAAATCTATCTGTATTTCTATCTATCTATTTCTCTCTCTCTCTCTCTCTCTAATCATCTATCTCTATTTTTTTTATATCCATCTATTTATATCTATCTATTTTTCTTTCTATCTGTTTTATCTACCTCTATTTTTATCTGTCTATTTCATTCTCTGCCGCTATCTTTTTATCGATTTACATTTACCTGTTTTTCCATATACCTATTTCTCTCTTATTCTTTCTCTCTCTCACGCAACCTCTCTCTCTTTCTCTCTCTCTTTCTATCTATTTAGTTGTATCTATTTTTCTTTCTATCTATTTTACCTATCTTTATTTTTATTTGCCTAATTCAATCTTCTCTGCCTGCCTCTATCTTTTTATCTATTTAAAATCTATCTGTATTTCTATCTATCTATTTCTCTCTCTCTCTGCCTCTCTCTCTCTCTCTCTAATCATCTATCTCTATTTTTTTATGTCCATCTATTTATATCTATCTATTTTTCTTTCTATCTATTTTACCTATCTGTATTTTTATCTGTCTATTTCATTCTCTGCCGCTATCTTTTTATCGATTTACATTTACCTGTTTTTCCATCTACCTATTTCTCTCTCATTCTTTCTTTCTCTCTCGCAACCTCTCTCTCTCTCTTTCTATCTATTTATATGTATCTATTTTTCTTTCTATCTATTTTACCTATCTTTATTTTTATTTGCCTAATTCAATCTCCTCTGCCTGCCTCTATCTTTTTATCTATTTAAAATCTATCTGTATTTCTATCTATCTATTTCTCTCCGTTTCTGCCTCTCTCTCTCTCTCTCTCTCTAATCATCTATCTCTATTTTTTTATGTCCATCTATTTATATCTATCTATTTTTCTTTCTATCTGTTTTATCTACCTCTATTTTTATCTGTCTATTTCATTCTCTGCCGCTATCTTTTTATCGATTTACATTTACCTGTTTTTCCATATACCTATTTCTCTCTCATTCTTTCTCTCTCTCTCTCGCAACCTCTCTCTCTCTCTTTCTATCTATTTATATGCATCTATTTTTCTTTCTATCTATTTTACCTATCTCTATTTTTATCTGTCTAATTCAATCTGTGCCTCCATCTTTTTATCTATTTACATTTATCTGTATTTCTATCTACCTATTTCTCTCTCTAACTATCTATCTGTATATGTCTCTTTCTTTCTATCTGTCTACTTTTCCCACTATCACTCTCTTTCCAACTTTCTATCTCTATTTATATCTGTCTGTCTCTCTCTTTGTCTATCTGTGTTTCTATCCATTTCTGTCATCGCCTTTCCTTCCCTTGAACAGAGACGCTCCATACTGAGGACTACTACTCTGGTGTAAATTTCACCCCCTCCCTCACCCCCACTCCGCCTCCTAGTCATCTCCGCCCCAGCCTCCGCCCCCCGCTCTTAATGTGATGACGATATTAAAAGTTAACCGCTTCATTTGCCCCAGCGGCCAATAAAGAGTAAACAAAATACCAAGGGATGGGGAAGTAATTAAATCACTGCCGCCAGGATTGGATGGATTGGATGGATGGATTGGTCAATCATTCACAAGCAAGATGGCGGAAGGTAAAGAAGATGAGGTCCGGGGGCTGAAAGGTGTGAAGCGGCAGGCTGCGAGCAAGGGTTGTTTTAACCTGCAGCAGCAGCAACGCCGCCATTACAGGGAGAGAGGAGGGGGATGTTAAGCCTAATGTCCCGAAACCGTACCTTTACGTTAAGGGAGCGAGGGGAGAGAGAGAGAGAGAGGGAGAAGGAGAGAGAGAGTATTGTACGTGTCGTTATCGCCCTTATCCTCCCAACTTAATAGGGCGGGAATCGCCAAAGGCCCGAAACTAATTCAGCAGGAGAAGGGGGGAGGAAAATTAACCCCCACCCCGTGACGTCATCTTCTCCACTTTAAAAGGGCCGTCTCCTCTCCAGACACTCGCTTCAGTATATATTGACAGCAAAGGCCTTCTAGAAGGTTCTCCTCCTCCCTCCCCCACCCACACCCACCCACCCCTAATTATTTTTACCGTCACCGAAACTGCCGAAATAAAAAATAATGGCCATAGGTTAAAAGAGTAGTAAGCGTCACAGTTTTAGATAAGCACGCGCGCGCCACAATTTGTGTGTGTCTCGGGGGACTGATCCCTCACGGATGAGACTCCAACCAGTTGTAGTTGGAGAACAGGAGGTGACAAAGAAAGAGTAAACAAAATACCAAGGGATGCGGAAGTAAGTAAATCACGGCTGGATGGATTGATTGGAGTCCTGGTCAATCATTCACAATCCGGGGGGAGGGGAATGACGTCATGCACAACCAAGATGGCGTCTCATGGTGGAAGATGAGGTTCTGGCTGAAAGGTTGTGAAGCGGCTTAGAGGGGCGGAGATGTGGGGGGTCTTTTGTAAAAAAAAAATTAGCATTAGAGGGAAGTGAAGATTGGAGAGGGAGGCCAAGGACGGAATACGCTGAGCTGATTACTGGGGAAGGATGTGAGAGGGTCTTTTGTAAATAAAAATAAAAATTAGCATTAGAAGGAAAGTGAAGATTGCAGATGGAAGCCAAGGACGGAATACGCTAAGCAGATTACAGTGGAGTGATGTGAGAGGATCTTTTGTAAAAAAAATAAAAATTAGCATTAGAAGGAAAGTGAAGATTGCAGATGGAAGCCAAGGACGGAATACGCTAAGCAGATTACAGTGGAGTGATGTGAGAGCATCTTTGGTAAAAAAATAAAAATTTGCATTAGAGGGAAGTGAAGATTGGAGAGGGAGGTCAAGGACGGAATACGCTAAGCAGATTACAGTGGAGTGATGTGAGAGGATCTTTTGTAAAAAAAAATAAAAATTAGCATTAGAAGGAAAGTGAAGATTGCAGATGGAAGCCAAGGACGGAATACGCTAAGCAGATTACAGTGGAGTGATGTGAGAGCATCTTTGGTAAAAAAATAAAAATTAGCATTAGAGGGAAGTGAAGAGAAGATGGAGGTCAATGAGGGAATACGCTAAGCAGATTACAGGGGAGTGATGTGAGAGGGTCTTTTGTAAAAAAAATAAAAATTAGCATTAGAAGGAAAGTGAAGATTGCAGATGGAAGCCAAGGACGGAATACGCTAAGCAGATTAGAGGGAGAGATGTGAGAGCATCTTTGGTAAAAAAATAAAAATTTGCATTAGAGGGAAGTGAAGATTGGAGAGGGAGGTCAAGGACGGAATACGCTAAGCAGATTACAGTGGAGTGATGTGAGAGGATCTTTTGTAAAAAAAATAAAAATTAGCATTAGAAGGAAAGTGAAGATTGCAGAGGGAAGCCAAGGACGGAATACGCTAAGCAGATTAGAGGGAGAGATGTGAGAGCATCTTTGGTAAAAAAATAAAAATTAGCATTAGAGGGAAGTGAAGATTGGAGAGGGAGGCCAAGGACGGAATACGCTAAGCAGATTACAGGGGAGTGATGTGAGAGGGTCTTTTGTAAAAAAATAAAAATTAGCATTAGAGGGAAAGTGAAGAGAAGATGGAGGTCAAGGAGGGAATACGGTAAGCTTATTAGGGGGGAAGGATGTGAGAGGGTCTTTTGTAAATAAAAATAAAAATTAGCATTAGAGGGAAGTGAAGAGGAGAGGGAGGCCAAGGACGGAATACGCTAAGCGGATTAGGGGGGGAGGATGGTGTGTGTGTGTGTGAGATGATGCGGCGGTGTGAAAAGGCTGGCGCCAATAGTCAAGACACAGGGGGCCGGGGGGTTGAAAGTGTGAGGGAGAAGAATGATTTTTTTTTCCCGGTCTGTCACCCCTGACGTGACACGGTCCTCCTTCTCAATGCCTCCTTATTTATTAAGTCAGGAGGTTCCTCCTCATGGGGGTTGGCGGATGTCAGAGACAGTTATGGTAAGCAACGCCATGATGATGGTGATGATGATGATGATGACGCAACAAGGAGAAGAAGAAGCAGCAGCAGCTTCTGGAGCTGGAGATGTTGCATATTGCATCACCCTCCAGCTACTGTTGTTGGCCGCCGCTGCTGCTGCTGCTGTATTAATTTCGCGTTTTCTTTGGAGTAAGGGATGGCCGTGCAGCAGTTGTTTATCACTTCACAAGAGGGCGGGAGGGAGAGGGAGAGGGAGAGGAGGAGAGGGAGGAGAAGGAGGTCATCCACAGCAGCACAACGCAAACAGACAGCCAGAGAGAAATATAAACGGGCGTTTTCCAGACGAATAAATCTTTGGGCAGAAGGAAGGAAAAGGGGGGAGGGGGAGGGGGAGAGGAAGGGGGAGGGGGAAAGACGACAACGTGACGTATGTAGCAAGTACGAGGATGTAACTCTGTAAGTAACTGTCGTCCATCAACTTGTGGTTGTGATTGGTTGCAGCGTTATCGCATCAGTCGTCCGCCATTTCCAAGATGGCCGAGCAGCCGTGCTCTGTTTGCACCGGGATTCCCCTAAAACGTCACGTCACGTCTCTCTCTCTCTCTCTCTCTCTCTCTCTCTCCTCTTGAGTTCCCTGAATTATCAGAATTCATTCCACCATAACCCTTTCATCTCCCCACTGTTTTCCCCCAATCCCGTTAATTTCCTCCTCCCTTCTTCACCGTTTCTCTTACTTTCACTGTCAATTCGTTTTTCGTCTTTCTTACTGCTCTGCATGAAGATTTTTCTTTTTTGTTGTTTCCTCCTTTCCCGTGTCCATGTCTTTCTTTCTTTCTTCGTCCTCTAGCATTCTTCCTCCTTGTTGTTGTTGTTTCCTCCTTTCCTGTGTCTATTTCGTTATTTCTTTCTTTCTTCGTCCTCTAGCATGCTTTATCTTTGTTTATTTTCTTCTCCTTTCCTGCGTCAATTTCGTTATTTATTTATTTCTTCGTCCTCTAGCATCCTTTTTTGTTGTTTCCTCCTTTCCTGCGACTATTTCGTTCTTTCTTGCTTCCTCGTCCTCTAGCATTCTTCTTCTTTTTTGTTGTTTCCTCCTTTCCTGCGTCCATGTCTTTCTTTCTTTCTTCGTCGTCCTCTAGCATTCTTCTTCTTTTTTGTTGTTTCCTCCTTTCCCGTGTCCATGTCTTTCTTTCTTCGTCCTCTAGCATTCTTCCTCCTTGTTGTTGTTTCCTCCTTTCCTGTGTCTATTTCGTTATTTCTTTCTTTCTTTCTTCGTCCTCTAGCATGCTTTATCTTTGTTTATTTTTTTCTCCTTTCCTGCGTCAATTTCGTTATTTATTTATTTCTTCGTCCTCTAGCATCCTTTTTATTTATTTTTTGTTGTTTCCTCCTTTCCTGCGACTATTTCGTTCTTTCTTGCTTCGTCGTCCTCTAGCATTCTTCTTCTTTTTTGTTGTTTCCTCCTTTCCTGCGTCCATTTCTTTCTTTCTTTCATCGTCCTCTAGCATTCTTCCTCTTTGCTGTTGTTTCCTCCTTTCCTGTGTCTATTTCGTTATTTCTTTCTTTCTTCGTCCTCTAGCATGCTTTATCTTTGTTTATTTTTTTCTCCTTTCCTGCGTCAATTTCGTTATTTATTTATTTCTTCGTCCTCTAGCATCCTTTTTTGTTGTTTCCTCCTTTCCTGCGACTATTTCGTTCTTTCTTGCTTCGTCGTCCTCTAGCATTCTTCTTCTTTTTTGTTGTTTCCTCCTTTCCTGCGTCCATTTCTTTCTTTCTTTCTTCGTCCTCTAGCATTCTTCCTCCTTGTTGTTGTTTCCTCCTTTTCGGCGTCCATTTCTTTATTTCTTTCTTTCTTCGTCCTCTACCATCCTTCCTCTTTGTTGTTGTTTCCTCCTTTCCTGCGTCCGTTTCTTTCTTCTTTCTTCGTCCTCTACCATCCTTTTAATTATTGTTGATGTTTCCTCCTTCCCAGCGTCCATTTCGTTATTTCTTTCTTTCTTCGTCCTCTACTATCTTCTTTATTTTTTGTTGTTTCCTCCTATCCTGCGTCCATTTCTTTCTTCCTTTCTTCGTCCTCTACGATCCTTTTTATTTTTTGTTGTTTCCTCCTTTCCTGCGTCCATTTCGTTATTTTTTTCTTTCTTCGTCCTCTACCATCCTTACTGTTTCTTGTTGTTTCCTCCTTTCCTGCGTCCATTTCTTTCTTTCTTTTCTTTCTTCATCCTCTACCATCATTTTATTTGTTGATGTTTCCTACTTTCTTTCGTCAATTTCTTTCTTTCTTTCTTCGCCCTCTAACATCCTTCGTCTGTATTGTTGTTTCCAACCTTTCCTGCGTCCATTTCGTTCTTTTCTTCCTTTCTTCGTCCTCTAACATCCTTCCTCTTTGTTGTTGTTTCCACCACCTTTCCTGCGTCCATTTCGTTACCTCTCCTTTCCTTCGTCCTCTAACAACCTTCATGTATCTTTCTGTTTCCTCCTTTCCTGCGACCATTTCGTCATTTCTTTTCTTGCTTCGTCCTCCTGAGCATCCTTCCTCTTTCTTATTATTTCCTCCTTTCCTGCGTTCATTTCATTTCATTCCTTTCTTTTTCCTTTTTTCTCCCCCTCTCGTGCATCCCGTTACCCCGACGACAAGGATGTTGTCACTGAGCATCTTTTCTACTGACTTTTCATATGGTTATTTGAAGTCCAGCAATTTTTTTTTCAGCGCATTTAGGTTCATGTCTTGAATTTTTTCCAAGTTTCCTGCAAGGGAACTTTCAGATCATTCGTTGTCATTTAAAAAAGATTTCGTCGTCTCACCTTCCCCTATTTCCGAGGCCTTTCTTATTTGCAACTTTATTGCCCTGTTTCGTCCTTTCCCCCCTTCTTCTTTATTTTATATTTTTATTGGCGATTCCCCTCTGTAATTTTTCCTTGATTGCGTCCCTTTTAATCGCCTTGTTTTTCCCACCTCAAGAGCGTCTCTGGCAGAGATAATAGCTGAGTCTCGTAGCGCAGCGGCTGTTAAAGCCCTATAAATCGCCTCCTCCGCAGCGCACACAGGCAGAGCATCAGCCGCCTCCGCCGCCGCCTCCGGGTCCCCGACGAGCAGTGAAACGCGCTTTGGCCGCCTCCCTCGCGGCCAATAAGGGACAACTACGGTAACGGCATCCGCCAGCTGCATCGCAATTATCCCCCCTTCCTCCTCTCTCCTCTCCTCCTCTCTCCCTCACATGAATATTCAACCCGGGGAAGAGGGAAGAGGGAGGAATTCTCCCCCCGGGGGCAAGGCTTCCGCCTCCGTTTCACACTTTTCCCTCTGCTAAACGGCGGAGGAGGTAAAAAAAAACACACACACACACACACACAACAACACTCCACAAGCAAGAAAGCAACCTATGATTCCTAATATCGCTGGAAGGTTTATTTCCCGACAAGGAGTACTCTGCGGCACAGAGGAATAGCCGTGGGATGACTTCTTCTACACACAGAATTACAGCTTTTTTTAAAAAAATAAAACGAATATGCGAAAACATCAGAAAATTTCGTCGAGTCACAGAGAGGCCGGAAAAGGCAACGGGAGGGGAGGGGGGAAACGACCCGCCATATTTAATTGCTTCGCAATATGGCGTGATAATTATTATTATTTTTATTTTTTAAATAATAATAACATTTAATGAATATCCTATTATCCTACAGCCGTTGCTCGCGTAGACTGTAAATATAAGACGTAAAATAAATGGTATTTGTGTGTAAACTCTGTGGGATAAGTTGTTTATCCCGTTACCATGGGATAACTCCAGAGATATTGCTGCTGCTCGCTGGCTCGCTGTGTGATCTGTGGCGCTGTATCCCCCCCCGAAAAGGGAAATGTCGCCAACACTGCTACTGTTATTAATATTGCTACTGCATAAATGGAATTATCCCCATTATATATATATGAAAATTGTAAACTCCATAACAGGAGCATACATGTTGAAAACTAATCACAAATCCTCTTAAAATAACGCTCTATTAGAAAGCGAGACTAGAATAAGTAGAAAAAAAATAAAGAAAATGTCGGCCGACCGAGGGTGGGAGGGGGGGGGGCGGAATCGAAACCCCCAAAAACCTCCAGATTTCCGAGACGAACGGGCGGGCGCTCCAACCAACCGTCCTAAACCGAGTCTACATCCCCAGGACCGATCCATCATCGGTAGTCCTCGTGACGTCGATTCGGGTTAGCTCAGTTGGTTAGAGCACCCGCCCGGCCGTCCAGGAAATCTGGGCTTCCCGGAGGGGGGTCGGTGTCCCTCTGGTCAGTCATTTCGACAGTTTTCCCCCTCCCTCCTCCACTCCTCCTCATTTTCGTCTTAAACTATATATAAATATATATATATAAGCTCCTGCTTCAGCTTCGGGTTACATTACACCTTTTCCACATCCTCAGACTCTGTATTCCATATATAGATTAACATTAATACAAGACGTAAAAAAAAAGATGGCCAATAAGTCAGTACATAAATTTTTATTACCATTTAATTAAAGTAAATTCCGACGTTTCGTCCCTCCCCCCCTCTCTGCGCTCTTTGAGACTTCCTCAGGTTAATAAAAAATTTTTGTCTTTGTTCAGGAATTCATTACAGTTACTACTTTTTATTGGTTGATAAACTATAAGATTTTTTTTAAAAATATATATATATATTTAAAAATTCGCGGTTGGTTTTCTCAACATCATATTTGCAGCTAAATTTGGATCACCTTTTAACGTGACATATTTCACGGAACTCTTAAAACTTTTAATTTTTTTTTGCCTATTTGGATCCTGGAAAAAAGAGTTATGGAGGGAGGGGGGTGTGAGGGTGGGGAAGCTAACTCCACCAGGTTCCTGTTTAAATATATATATATATATATATCATACGTCAAACTAAAGCTGATATAATAACCAATCGGCAGCAAATCAGAGTAAAACAAAACGAGGAGAAACATAACAGCAGAGTTAATATAGAAATAAAATCACATGTATGACAGAAATGAATGTAAAAGCGGCTCACCAGAGGCGCCACCGTTACCCAAAGGAATAATGACGTCACAGCTTACCTGAAACAAACAAAAAGACACAGCAGTTGTAAACTTTTCTTTGTGAAAAAGGTATATGAAAAAAAATATATATATATTTTTTTGTAAATGTAGTAACAACGTAAGGTGAAAAGAATTGAGAAACTCCCTTTAACTTCAGATTAGGGAGCTGAGTACCACAACAACAACGTTAAATGACCCCCAAAAGATTAAGATATTTTTCCCCCTACCCCTGCGAAGTATACAACTCATACGCCATGGCTGTTGCACGAGTTGCCTACTTTGCAGGCGAAGTTCCTCGTTGCTCCTATATAAACTGAGTTGTTATTTTCCCAAATTTTTTCCCAAAAAAAGAAAATCAACCCATCACCCACAGACACATGCTTAAGCAACCGTAACTGAACCTAAAATAATGTAATATTTGATGTAGTTGTTGTATAGAATTCTTTACACCTTGGTTCGATTCTCCCCGGGGTTCGGTTTTTCATTTTTCCCCCTCCACATTCTTGGTCTTTCTCCTTCTTAAAAATTAACTATATGTTTTACCCGGGCTCCAATTGAGCAATTCCCCAACTAACTTCTGATTATGGAGCTGAATACCACAACAACAACAACAACAACGTTAAATGACCGCCAAAGACTGTGACTTTTTTCCTCCCTACCCCTGCCAGGTATACAACTCATACGGCACGACTGTCGCAGGTGTCGCCTACTTTGCAGGCGAAGTTCCTCGTTGCTCCGATATAAACTGAGTTGTTATTTCCACAAAAATTTCCCCTCCCCAAAAAAAATCCAACCCTCTCACAAACACACACATATTTAAAGCACCCATAACTGAAATTAGAATAATGTAATATTTTATAATAAATATGTTGTTGAATTCTGTAGAGCAGTGATAGGGGGGTTGGGCCATGAAAACGAAAAATGACTTTAGGAGGGCCAAAATAATTATTATTTTTGAAATAATAATAAAAATAATACATTTTAGAAACGTTCTAGAATATTTTTTTATGGGGGGGGGGAGGGGGGAGGGGAGGGGGAAAGGAAAAAAAATGTGATGAATGAAACTGTGACTGAATATCTACAACCTGAAGATTGAAAATAAAGAGGAAAACGTTTATTTTCCTTATTCCCAAGCATAGACCGCGGGCTTTGTTTAGGCTGGTCCTTTTCCCCAAATTATTCCCCCCTATACACCTCCACGTCCCTTTCATCCTCCTGTAATACTAATTTAACGAGTCCTTGACCGTGGCTTTTCCAGTTGATTTCCCCTTCAGTGTCCTTCTAGAATGTTCTCTACTCACCACCCCCCCAAATTGCACATTCTAAACTCCTATTCTAATCCCTGGTCTTCCTCTCATATTCTCTCTTCCCTGTAATAGTAATTTGACGAGTCCTTGACCGTGGCTTTTCCGGTTGATTTCCCCTTCAGTGTCCTTCTAGAATGTTCTCTACTCACCACCCCCCAAATTGCACATTCTAAACTCCTATTCTAATCCCTGGTCTTCCTCTCATATTCTCTCTTCCCTGTAATAGTAATTTGACGAGTCCTTGACCGTGGCTTTTCCAGTTGATTTCCCCTTCAGTGTCCTTCTAGAATGTTCTCTACTCACCCCCCCCCCCAAATTGCACATTCTAAACTCCTATTCTAATCCCTGGTCTTCCTCTCATATTCTCTCTTCCCTGTAATAGTAATTTGACGAGTCCTTGACCGTGGCTTTTCCGGTTGATTTCCCCTTCAGTGTCCTTCTAGAATGTTCTCTACTCAGCCACCAGAAATGTCTTTAGAAGCAGCAAGGATTCCATCTCTGTGCGTGACGTCCATTGCTATTCCTTCCCCCTCCCTTAACCCTCTTGTTCGCAAATTACAATAGAATAGTCCGCGGGGGCAGCCATATTTACTCTCTTTTTTCTCTCTCTCTGTGTGTGTGTTTCTGTCTCTTTCCCCTTGTCGTGTTTCACGTAATCCCCTTTCCCTTTGACTGATCGCCGCCATACATCTTCCTTATCTGCTGTTGCGTGATTGATGCGTATTTCCCTCTCTCTCCCTCTCTCCCTCTCCTCCTCCCTCCACCCCGCGGCCGCAGCACAGGGTGTAATTGTTGGCCGAATGTGTTTGTCCTGTCGGTTCTGATTTGTTGCCTTGAATTTATATACGCGGAAGATCGACGGTAAAGCGTCATTCAATTGCGGCCTTCTCCAGGCAGCAGCGGCCAACCCTCGGCCCTCATACTAATCCTCGTCCTCGTCCTCGTCCTCCCTTGACAAATTTACTACGGCCATTTGTTTTCCCACCTGGCAGTCAAGCAAGGAACGGCGGCCATTGCTCATGTTCCCCGTGGCTCGTCTGACCCACGCAGAACCAACCTCGCGCAAGCCTTTTCATTAACTTGTAACTAGAACAACAACAACAACACATCATCCCATCCTTGGCTTCCCTCTTCTGTTCACTTCCCCTCTAATTACTAATTTTACAAGAAACCCTCGTGGTGTCTCAAACAGTGGCCCTATTAATCTATCCCTTCTTCAAAGTCCTCCAAATTTTTCTCTCTATTCGCCTATTATAATTAGAAATTTTTGGTTAGTTACCCCTATCCACCCCACCTCATCATCCCTCCTACAGCACCACATTTAGAAGAAGACTTCTTTTATTTTTCCTCTTCTCTTCGCTCCCGTCTCAAAAACTAATTTTACAAGACACCCTCGTGGTGTCTTAAAACGTGACCCCTATTATTCTATCCCTTCTCTTAGTCAACGTCCTCCGTATTGTTCGCTTTTCCCTTGACCGTGGCTTTCCAGTTGATTTCCCCTTCAGTGTCCTTCTAGAATGTTCTCCACTCACCACCCCGCAAAATAAACATTCTAAACTCCTATTCTAATCTCGGATTCTTCCTCTTCTATTCTCTCTTCCCTGTAATACTAATTTAACGAGTCCTTGACTGTGGCTTTCCAGTTGATTTCACCTTCAGTGTCCTTCTAGAATGTTCTCCACTCACCACCCCCGCAAAATGCACATTCTAAACTTCTTAATTGGCTTTTGTATTCTAATCTCGGATTCTTCCTCTTCTATTCTCTCTTCCCTGTAATACTAATTTAACGAGTCCTTGACCGTGGTTTTCCAGTTGATTCCCCTTCAGTGTCCTTCTAGAATGTTCTCCACTCACTACCCCCGCAAAATAAACATTCTAAACTTCTTAATTTGGCTCTTTGTATTCTAATCTCGGATTCTTCCTCTTCTATTCTCTCTTCCCTGTGATACTAATTTAACGAGTCCTTGACCGTGGCTTTCCAGTTGATTTCCCCTTCAGTGTCCTTCTAGAATGTTCTCCACTCACCACCCCCGCAAAATAAACATTCTAAACTTCTTAATTTGGCTGTTTGTATTCTAATCTCGGATTCTTCCTCTTCTATTCTCTCTTCCCTGTGATACTAATTTGGCGAGTCCTTGACCGTGGTTTTCCACTTGATTCCCCTCCAGTGTCCTTCTAGAATGTTCTCCACTCACCACCCCCGCAAAATAAACATTCTAAACTTCTTAATTTGGCTCTTTGTATTCTAATCTCGGATTCTTCCTCTCCTATTCTCTCTTCCCTGTAATACTAATTTAACGAGTCCTTGACTGTGGCTTTCCAGTTGATTTCCCCTTCAGTGTCCTTCTAGAATGTTCTCCACTCACCACCCCCGCAAAATAAACATTCTAAACTTCTTAATTTGGCTGTTTGTATTCTAATCTCGGATTCTTCCTCTTCTATTCTCTCTTCCCTGTGATACTAACTTGGCGAGTCCTTGACTGTGGCTTTCCAGTTGATTTCCCCTTCAGTGTCCTTCTAGAATGTTCTCCACTCACCACCCCGCAAAATAAACATTCTAAACTCCTATTCTAATCTCGGGTCTTCGTCTCCTATTCTCTCTTCCCTGTAATACTAATTTGGCGAGTCCTTGACCGTGGTTTTCCACTTGATTCCCCTTCAGTGTCCTTCTTGAATGTTCTCCACTCACCACCCCCGCAAAATACACATTCTAAACTTCTTATTGGCTGTTTGTATTCTAATCTCGGATTCTTCCTCTTCTATTCTCTCTTCCCTGTGATACTAATTTGGCGAGTCCTTGACCGTGGTTTTCCAGTTGATTTCCCCTTCAGTGTCCTTCTAGAATGTTCTCCACTCACCACCCCCGCAAAATAAACATTCTAAACTTCTTAATTTGGCTCTTTGTATTCTAATCTCGGATTCTTCCTCTCCTATTCTCTCTTCCCTGTAATACTAATTTGGCGAGTCCTTGACCGTGGCTTTCCAGTTGATTTCCCCTTCAGTGTCCTTCTAGAATGTTCTCCACTCACCACCCCCGCAAAATGCACATTCTAAACTTCTTAATTTGGCTGTTTGTATTCTAATCTCGGATTCTTCCTCTTCTATTCTCTCTTCCCTGTGATACTAATTTGGCGAGTCCTTGACCGTGGCTTTCCAGTTGATTTCCCCTTCAGTGTCCTTCTAGAATGTTCTCCACTCACCACCCCCGCAAAATAAACATTCTAAACTTCTTAATTTGGCTGTTTGTATTCTAATCTCGGATTCTTCCTCTTCTATTCTCTCTTCCCTGTAATACTAATTTAACGAGTCCTTGACTGTGGCTTTCCAGTTGATTTCCCCTTCAGTGTCCTTCTAGAATGTTCTCCACTCACCACCCCCGCAAAATAAACATTCTAAACTTCTTAATTTGGCTGTTTGTATTCTAATCTCGGATTCTTCCTCTTCTATTCTCTCTTCCCTGTGATACTAATTTGGCGAGTCCTTGACCGTGGCTTTCCAGTTGATTTCCCCTTCAGTGTCCTTCTAGAATGTTCTCCACTCACCAACCCCCGCAAAATACACATTCTAAACTTCTTAATTTGGCTTTTGTATTCTAATCTCGGATTCTTCCTCTCTATTCTCTCTTCCCTGTGATACTAATTTGGCGAGTCCTTGACCGTGGTTTTCCAGTTGATTTCCCCTTCAGTGTCCTTCTAGAATGTTCTCCACTCACCACCCGCGCAAAATAAACATTCTAAACTTCTTAATTGGCTTTTGTATTCTAATCTCGGATTCTTCCTCTTCTATTCTCTCTTCCCTGTAATACTAATTTGGCGAGTCCTTGACCGTGGCTTTCCAGTTGATTTCCCCTTCAGTGTCCTTCTAGAATGTTCTCCACTCACCACCCCCGCAAAATAAACATTCTAAACTTCTTAATTTGGCTGTTTGTATTCTAATCTCGGATTCTTCCTCTTCTATTCTCTCTTCCCTGTAATAGTAATTTGACGAGTCCTTGACCGTGGCTTTTCCAGTTGATTTCCCCTTCAGTGTCCTTCTAGAATGTTCTCCACTCACTACCCCCGCAAAATAAACATTCTAAACTTCTAATTCTACATCCGGTCTTCCTCTCTATTCTCTCTTCCCTGTAATAGTAATTTGACGAGTCCTTGACCGTGGCTTTCCAGTTGATTTCCCCTTCAGTGTCCTTCTAGAATGTTCTCTCACTCACCACCCCCCAAAATTGCACATTCTAAACTTCTATTTGGCGTTATTCTAATCTCGGTTCTTCCTCTCATATTCTCTCTTCCCTGTAATACTAATTTGGACGAGTCCTTGACCGTAGCTTTCCAGTTGATTTCCCTTCAGTGTCCTTCTAGAATGTTCTCTACTCAGCCACCAGAAATCATGTCTAAATTCTAAATGCAGCTATGATTCTAATCTCGTGCGTACTTCCCTTCCTATTTTCTCTCTTCCCTGTGAAATACAATTGAACGAGTCCCTTGACCGTAGCTTTCTCGTTGATTTCCCCTTCAGTGTTTGTTTCTGTCTCTTTCCCCTGTCGTTTCACGTAATCCCCTTTCCCTTTGACTGATCGCCGCCATACATCTTCCTTATCTGCTGTTGCGTGATTGATGCGTATTTCCCTCTCTTCTCCTCTCCTCTCTCTCCTCCCCCTCCTCCCTCCACCCCGCGGCCGCAGCACAGGGTGTAATTGTTGGCCGAATGTGTTTGTCCTGTCGGTTCTGATTTGTTGCCTTGGATTTATATACGCGGAAGATCGACGGTAAAGCGTCATTCAATTGCGGCCTTCTCCAGGCAGCCAAGGCCGCGGCCAACCCTCGGCCCTCATACTAATCCTCGTCCTCGTCCTCGTCCTCCCTTGACAAATTTACTACGGCCATTTGTTTTCCCACCTGGCAGTCAAGCAAGGAACGGCGGCCATTGCTCATGTTCCCCGTGGCTTGTCTGACCCACGCAGAACCAACCTCGCGCAAGCCTTTTCATTAACTTGTAACTAGAACAACAACAACAACACATCATCCCATCCTTGGCTTCCCTCTTCTGTTCACTTCCCCTCTAATTACTAATTTTACAAGACACCCTCGTGGTGTCTTAAAACGTGGCCCCTTATTATTCTATCCCTTCTCTTAGCCAACGTCCTCCGTATTGTTCGCTTTTCCCTTGACCGTGGTTTTCCAGTTGATTTCCCCTTCAGTGTCCTTCTAGAATGTTCTCCACTCACCACCCCCGCAAAATAAACATTCTAAACTCCTATTCTAATCTCGGATTCTTCCTCTCCTATTCTCTCTTCCCTGTAATACTAATTTAACGAGTCCTTGACTGTGGCTTTCCAGTTGATTTCCCCTTCAGTGTCCTTCTAGAATGTTCTCCACTCACCACCCCCGCAAAATAAACATTCTAAACTTCTTAATATGGCTGTTTGTATTCTAATCGCGGGTTTTCCTCTTCTATTCTCTCTTCCCTGTAATACTAATTTAACGAGTCCTTGACCGTGGCTTTCCAGTTGATTTCCCCTTCAGTGTCCTTCTAGAATGTTCTCCACTCACCACCCCCGCAAAATGCACATTCTAAACTTCTTAATTTGGCTGTTTGTATTCTAATCTCGGATTCTTCCTCTTCTATTCTCTCTTCCCTGTGATACTAATTTAACGAGTCCTTGACCGTGGCTTTCCAGTTGATTTCCCCTTCAGTGTCCTTCTAGAATGTTCTCCACTCACCACCCCCGCAAAATAAACATTCTAAACTTCTTAATTTGGCTCTTTGTATTCTAATCTCGGATTCTTCCTCTCCTATTTTAAAATATGTGAAGGTGTGTGTCTCGGCATGTGAGAACTTTGATTTAAAAAAAAATACACCCCAAGAGAGAGAGAGAGAGAGAGAGGCATCCCCAACATAATCAGGTGTGATCCCGCCCCCAGCAGTCACTATGGGGTGAAGCAGCGAGCGCCTGAGGTGAAAAAAAATCTCTCCCGTCCGTCCCTGGATTGTTATTTTCATTTTTCTGACGCCAGGCTAAAAACATAATGATGATGCACACGAGAGAGAGAGAGAGAGAGAGAGAGAGTCAGAGAGTCCTTTAACGGCCGCCGCAGAGGTGAAGCAACAGACTCTCTGTGATAAATTAATTAACGACGACTAGGACCACGGAGCAGAGGTAAACCCTCATAAAACATTCGCTCTCTTTACGGGAGAGAGAGAGAGAGAGAGAGAGAGAGAGGTTGGAAGTGTTTTATCTCCCGGGGTAGTTTCCCTTCCCCTTTGACGAGGCGCGAGCTTAAACGTGGGAAGCAGCAGCAGACATATTCCCGCCGCCGTTGTGGAAGACCTGCATTATGGAGGCGAGCAATTTACTCCTTCTCCTCCACGCGCGCTCAATAATACAGACGCGGAGAAAAGGGCTCCGGAGGGACGAACAAGAAGCAACAGCTCCGCTGCAACTGCTGCGGCGGCGGCGGCGTTGCCAAATGCGACGCCTCTAAACGGATAACTGCGAGGAGGAAGACCCAGGCGCCGCCATCTTAGATGCGAGGATCAAACTCAGCGACGCGACACACACAGGCGCGCCCGCGCATCCCCCGGGTTTCGACATCAAGCTCAGCGTCACGCGCTGTTACACAATTAACCCTCTGAAACGATTCATACGAGTTGTAAGACCGCGGTTTTCAGCCCTAGGACGAAACACAGTCCGCCGCAAGCCTTTTCATCCCCTTGCCGTCCCTAATTTTCTTATCGAATAGCTTCCTTGACCTTATTCTTCAGTTATTTCCCAACATTCATCCCTCTGACGCTAATTTTACGAAACGTGGCCTAACTCATCCATCAGCCCCTCCCTCCCTCTCTTCCCCTATTGTCTTCAGAGCTTCCTGGTTAGTTACCCTATCACCCTCCACATCATCTCACTCCATCCTAGTGCATCTTATTCGTATTCAAGTCCCGGTTTCTTCCCCGTTTCTTCCTTTTCTCTAAATCCTCTTCCTTTCGATCGCTTGATTTTGGGGGAGGAGGGAGGGATATTCCTTCAAATATATTTTCCCTTTCACCAGATCCCGATCTATTCTCTTTTCCTTTTCAGCAACTCCCTACCGTCCCCATTTTTTTCCTAATATTCACGCTTATATTAGCCGTAAGTGAAATTCCTCTTCTCCTTGCCCTACTCTATCCTAGCAGAATTCCTTAACTTCCTCCTCCAGCGATATCCCTTTTCCAATCTAACAGCCCTCCATTGTTATTTCCCCATCTCCTCGGGGTTTCCCCTCCCTCTATTAATCCTCATGTTGATCTCTTCCTCCTCCATGACCACCACGTCCGTGCCATTTATCGCAGTTTCCAAGTAGTAGTCTCCTTCTGACTTCCCCCTACGATAACATCGGGCCAAACGGGTATGGTTTTCATTTCTTTTCCGTATTCCGTTTTTACTATCTTCATCGCCTTTTCTGTAAGTAACTTAAGTAGCATGGACTGCAGCAGGATCCTTGTCTTACTCCACTCCCCCCCCCCCTTTTTTTTCAATTTCAGCTTTTCTTTTCTTGCCCTTCGATTCTAATTACAGCTGCCTGTCTTCTGTATAGAGGAGTAAGATCTCGCCCAGGCGCCGCCATCTTAGATGCGAGGATCAAACTCAGCGACACACACGCGCGCCCGCGCATCCCCCGGGTTTCGACATCAAGCTCAGCGTCACGCGCTGCTACACAACTAACCCTTTGAAACGAGTTGGTTTTCAGCCCTAAGACTGGTCCGACCCGCCCTTTTTTTTTCTCTCTCTCTCTCTCCCTCCATAGGATTCCAGTGCCCTTCAAAATCCTTATTATTATTATCCAATCCATTACTCCTCGGTTGTTCCAGTTCACGTTATCAAAGGCTTTTGCTTTTTTTTTAAATCCACTACTCCAGTTGCATAATTCCGTCAACCTCCTTTTCAAAATATCCCTTAACAACCCTTTGTCGCCCCACTGTTTCCCACTCTAGAGACTCCATCACCGACCTGTTGGGTTTTTAAATTCCTCGCGTCGTACTCTTCACGTTCGTGCTTTTTTATTGGGGTTTTCCTCTCAAGTCTTCTTCTGATTCCCCTCCCCTCCCCCTCCCCTCCCCTCCCCCGCCCCTAATAATCGTCCTTGCAAGTATGATTTCCTTTTCCATATTCCGTTTTTATCATTCTCCATCGCCTGTCCTTAAAGAAGGTGGCGCAAGTATCTGTTAAATCAGAAAAAAATAAAATAAAGGGTGTAAAAGGTCCACGTGTAATGAGAGGGAGGGAGAGGGAAGGAGGGAGAATAGATGGCTTCTTCCTTGGACATTGAGTGTGAGGACTGTGGAGGGTGGGAGAGGCTAACAGGGAGACATTTCTCAGAGAGGGGAAAGAGAGAGAGAGAGAGAGAGAGAGAGAGGAGGACGTCGTCGTCGTTTATATTTGTTAGGGACGACGAGGGTCATCCATCTTGGTGTAGGGCCAATTAGCCCCTAACATGGGGAGTTATTCCCTGGAACATGACTGTTCCACCGTAACCACTATATATAGTCGCGCTGGGACACTCTCTCTCCCTCTCTCTCTCTCTCTCTCTCTCTCCCTCACTGTAAATCATCAATGACCAGAGTCATTACACAGCCAGCGCAAGGGGAGGATTTTTCTTCTTCCTCCTCACACTTTACCTCTACCATCCGAGCTATCTTTTCCTTCAACTGGTTCAAAGTCGTGTCGTCTCCTTCTCTCTCTCTTTCTCTCTCTCTCAGTATAAATCTTCAATGACCAGAGTCATTTCACAGCCAGCGCAGGGGAGGATTCTTCTTCCTCCTCAGACATTACCTCTACCATCCGAGCTATCTTTTCCTTCAACTGGCTCAAAACTCGTGTCGTCTCTCTCTCTCCCTCACCCTCTTTCACACTGTAAATCATGGACCAGAGTCATTTCACAGGGCAGGGGAGGATTCTTCCTCCTCACACATCCCCAACCCTACCATCCGAGCTATCTTTTCCTTCAACTGGTTCAAAGTCGTGTCGTCTCCTTCTCTCTCTCTTTCTCCCTGTCTCTCTCCCTCTGTAAATCATTAATGACCAGAGTCATTTCACAGGGAGATCAGGGGAGGATTCTTCTTCCTCCTCAGACATTACCTCTACCATCCGAGCTATCTTTTCCTTCAACTGGTTCAGACTCTTGTCGTCTCCTTCTCTCCCTCTCTCTCCCTCTCTCACTGTAAATCATAAACGACCAGAGCCAGTTCACACTGCAGGGGAGGATTCTACTTCTTCCTCCTCAGACATTACCTCTACCATCCGAGCTATCTTTTCCTTCAACTGGTTCAGATTCTTGTCGTCTCTTACTCTCTCTCTCTCCCTCTCTCATTGTAAATCATCAATGACCAGAGTCATTTCACAGCGAGCGCAGGGGAGGATTTTTCTTCTTCCTCCTCAGACATTACCTCTACCATCCGAGCTATCTTTTCCTTCAACTGGTTCAGATTCTTGTCGTCTCTTACTCTCTCTCTCCCTCTCTCATTGTAAATCATCAATGACCAGAGTCATTTCACAGCCAGCGCAGGGGAGGATTTTTCTTCTTCCTCCTCAGACATTACCTCTACCATCCGAGCTATCTTTTCCTTCAACTGGCTCAAAACTCGTGTCGTCTCTCTCTCCCTCACCCTCTTTTACACTGTAAATCATGGACCAGAGTCATTTCACAGGGCAGGGGAGGATTCTTCCTCCTCACACATTACCTCTACCATCCGAGCTATCTTTTCCTTCAACTGGTTCAGATTCTTGTCGTCTCTTACTCTCTCTCTCTCCCTCTCTCATTGTAAATCATCAATGACCAGAGTCATTTCACAGCCAGCGCAGGGGAGGATTCTTCTTCCTCCTCAGACATTACCTCTACCATCCGAGCTATCTTTTCCTTCAACTGGTTCAAACTCGTGTCGTCTCCTTCTCTCTCTCTCTCTCCCTCTCTCCCTCTGTAAATCATTAATGACCAGAGTCATTTCACAGCGAACTCAGAGGAGGATTCTTCTTCCTCCTCAGACATTACCTCTACCATCCGAGCTATCTTTTCCTTCAACTGGTTCAGACTCTTGTCGTCTCCTTCTCTCCCTCTCTCTCCCTCTCTCACTGTAAATCATAAACGACCAGAGCCAGTTCACACTGCAGGGGAGGATTCTTCTTCTTCCTCCTCAGACATTACCTCTACCATCCGAGCTATCTTTTCCTTCAACTGGTTCAAACTCGTGTCGTCTCTCTCTCTCTCTCTCCCCCTGTCTCTCTCTCCCTCGTCCTCTCTCACTGTAAATCATCAACGACCAGAGTCATTTCACAGCGGGCGCAGGTGGGGGCCAAATTTTCCTATTCGCACACGACGACTTTCTCTCCAGATTTAATGGCGCCCAACGTGGGGTGTGGGAGGAGGAAACTGTCGGTTTACATAATGCTGCAGCGGGCCCCAATCAAGGTTCCACGCGGTCGAAATCCCGCCATTGTACGTTGTGAAAATATAAAAAAAAAACAGCCACGGTAACAGGAGAAACACGCAACTCCGTTTTATCAGTCGGAGGAAACCACGTGCCAGAGAGAGAGAGAGAGAGACACGTTTGACCACGTGCCAAGGGGAGGAAGGGGAAAGAATGTGCCCGGGGTGGGAGGCTTAGTTTCTGCCCGAGGAAAACGAGCACGAACCACGCCAATAATTGAGACGAAGGGAACAGTGGTGAGGGGGAGGGGAGAGTCAGGGTGAACCACGTATCCATTTGCAATTATAATTTTTTACCCCCTCCCCGACGGCAGCTGTCAATTAATTAATTAATTGAATGCTGTAGAGTGGAGGAGAAAGCGGGGATTGAGTAGTAACACACACACAAACACTGTATGGGATCACTCAGTCACTCAGTCATTGATTCCGTCGAATAACGTTTCTCCCCCCCTCCCCTCCCTTTTTTTTCCCGTCAAGGGCCAAAACAAATGGCAATCTTGTTTTGCAAAGGCGACTAGAGGACCTATTGACGGATTTCGCCGCCCCCCTTTCCAACCCCCTCTTATTATTATTATTAAGATCCGCGAGGGTGGAAACGAGAGAGTGAGCGACGACGACGACGCTAATTGGACGACGTGTTTGCTGACGTCACTTCTCCTTACAACTTGACGAGCAGCAGCACGTGACGGCCTGTCTGCCTTTGTTGCGGGTGGGGGCGGCAGGGGGGCGGCAGGGGGAGAGGGATGATGCGCCAGCGTCCCATTGTCGCGATTTAATGGAATTTGTCGCCAAATTATCGGACAAGTGATTGACTCCCCCCCAGCGGTACAACAGGGAGAGAGAGACAGAGGTTGGTAGCACTGGCAGCGGCGGTAAAGTGATTTCAGCCTCACACACACACAGGCAGGGGGGTTGGGATCCAGGGAGGACAACTACTACCCACCCCCCGACGTGTCACTCTCTCCCCAGAGACGGGGTTGAAATGGGTGCGCGTCAGTCAATTAGTGGCGGAAAGGGACCACGTGTGGGAGAGAGAGAGAGAGAGAGAGAGAGAGACGAGGACGACGAAAAAAAAAATAAAAAAAAGGTCACTTTAATTGTCGCAAATTTCGTCCGCTGCGCGGCTGTTACTAGATTAGGTGGAGGCGGGGGGAAGAGGATTGGTGGGGGTGGGTGAAGGTGAAGGGAAGGGGGAAAAGAAGAGAACAATCCGAAATGGATTACAGACGACTGGAATTATTCCTTTCGGAGCAAGGAAGCCAGACTCCCTATGACGATCATCATCGGACGAAGATTTATTACTGTTGCTTCCATTAGGTCCCTCGATTGAGGAGGGGGGAAAATAGGATACGGTCGGTCATGCCGTTACAAATGAACGAAATGAGGTACATAATTAAAGACGAATAATCTTAATAAAAAAAGGGGAATTGATAAAAAGAAAATGTATTTAGGCCAAAAGTCAATATAGACACAACACACAGACAGACACACACTGGGAGAAAAACACAAACAAGAACACACACACACAATAACTCTAAAACAAACGAGGAAAGGGGGAGGGGGGAACAAAAGACGAGAAACAGACCAACAGAATGATCCGAAATGGATTACAGGCTGGGGGACGTTACGTTTTTTTTGGAGGGGGGAAAGGGAGGGATGGCTACATGAGGGTGAGAACCCTGCATCAAATTTTTTAGAATACAGGATAAGAAGAAGAAGAAAAAAAAGAGACACACACTGTGTTCAACGTTAATGGAATTTGGAAATTTAGAAGAAGAAAAGAAAAGAGGGAAAAAAACCCTCCTTTGATAATGTGAAGTGGAACACACACACACTATTAAGGATTTTGAAGAGGAGACAGGAATAAAATATCGAGAAAGAAAGGGAGGAGGCGGGGCGGGGGAGGGAAGGGCCAATACATAAGGGGGGAGGGGGGAGGAGAAGGGGAAGGTGAGGGAGGATGGGGGTAGTTTCTGCTAAAGGAAAACCTGCACAAACCAGGGCCAATAATTCAGACGTCTTGGCATTAGAGGGTGTTTGGGGGAGGCTGAGGATGGAATACGTTAAGGAGGGTGTTGTAATGAAAATGCTTGCGCAAGGTAACGTGTCTCAGGACGGAACAGGACGAGGACAACGAGAGTGTAATGTTTAGTGGATTGTGGGTGAGGAAAGAGACCGGAAGTCAGTGCCGCTGAGAAGGCGGATGAATATCTACAAGGGAGGGGGAGGAGGGAGGGGGAGAGAGGAGGGGAAAAGGAGGGGAGGAACAGGGAGGGCGAAGCACATGTAAATTCAGAGAATACTTGAGTGGATTCCTTGCGAGGGAACTTTGACGGGTTATTGAATTATGTAACCTCCATCAGAGCAGGTACAAGTTAACTCAAGTTTGCCGAGGGTGAGGGCGTTGCTGCTGCTGCTTGTTCTCCTGCGGGTAGAGAGAGAGAGAGAGAGAGAGAGAAGGAGAGAGACTTTATTGAATTATCGGTTTCGACGAAATATCGAGAGGAAGGGGGTTGGTCCGGACCAGGTTAACCCACCCCCACCCCTTTCACGTCAGAACTCGGCTCTGGAGATGGACGACGACAACAACAACCCTCAACACCTTGGCCAATAAACGTCACTTCCGCTTTAGCTCTCAATTAGCCGCCGCGGACGGAGGAAATAGGAGCAGCTGAGAAATAAAAACCTAACAAAAGGTCAAAGAGAGAAAGAAATACAAATGGAATGAAAAAGAGAGGGGGACGAAAAGAGAGAAGAAATCGGAGAAGGTGACAAATAAAAACGTAATAAAAGGTCAAAGAGAGAACGAGAGTACTAGGTAAAAAGGAATGGAAAAGGAAAGAATATTAGGAAATTAGGGCAGCAGGAGAAAAAAAAGAAATACAAATGGAAAGAAAAAGAGAGGGGGGAACGACGTCGAAAATAGAAGAAATTCGGAGAAGCTGAGAAATAAAAACGTAATAAAAGGTCAAAGAGAAGAGGAGAATTCTAGGTAAAAAGGGATGGAAAAGGAAATAATACAAGAAAATTATGGCAGCAGGAGAAAAAAAAATAAATACAAATGGAATGAAAAAGAGGGGGAAGGAAGACGAAAAGAGAAGAAATCGGAGAAGGTGAGAAATAAAAACGTAACCAAAGGTCAAAGAGAGAAGTAAGAGTTCTAGGTAAAAGGGATGGAAAAGGAAAGAATACAAGAGAATTAGGGCAGGAGAAAAATAAAGAAATACAAATGGAGGGGGATAGAAAACAGAAAGAGAGAAAGAAACACGGAAACAGAGGTCAACGAGAGAAGAAGAGGGGAACGGGTGGGGGGAGGGGAAACAAAAAATCAAAGACAGGAAAAAAGGCTAAACAGAGAAGAAGAGTAAAAGATAAACAAACAGGAAAGGAAATGAGACAAGAGTATGAAGGATAGAAGATGGAAAACACATGCAAACGGAGAAGGAAAGAGATAATTTTGCGACAAATTCCATTAAATCGCGACAATGGGACTCCGGCGCTTCACCACCCCCGCCGCCTCCGCCGCCGCCCTTTTGTCTCTAACTCTCCTTCTCTTTTTGGCCTTTCTTTTTCCCCCTGCCTTTCCTTCTTTGTTTCTGTTTCCTGTTTTACAGTTTATTCTACTTTTTTTCCGTGATGCCCTCGTTCTGTTATATCCTTTCCTTTTCTTTCCCTTTATCCTTTTACTCTCCATCTTTCTTCGGCCTACATTTTCCGTCTTCCTTTCTTTATTTGAAGCTAATGAGTTTAAAGCCTTTATACACGAAGACACTTTTTCGTCTCTTTTACTCCTTACTCTATCTTCTCTGCCTTTTTTTATCTGTGTTATTACTTTCATAAAAAAAGGAGAAGAAGGTGAGAAGGGCAGAAAAGAAAGAAAGAAGGAGAGTGAGGGCGAAATTAGAGGAGGAAAGATTAGAGAAGAGTTTTGCGGCAAGGCCGAAGCAAACGTTACAATGGCGGCCACTTGAGGGATTCTGCCGCTGCATATGCAAATAAATGCGGATGTGAATTTAATCCGAGACACTCTGGAGGTTCTTCTCCCTCGGCCGCCCCCCTGGGGGTGGGTTTCAGAGGGGTTGTAAAGAGGGGCGGGGATTACGTGTCGCCCTTGCTAGGAGATGCTGCTGGCTGGTTAATGGCAGCTCCTACATGCATACATATACACATTCCACCCCCGCCCCCGCCTCCGCCCCTAGGCTAGGACTGTAATGGCATTAATATGGCGGATTCCAGCAATCAAAACCCTCCGAGTCTCTCGCACTTCATGAATAATAAAACACATCCGCGAACGTTCGTTGCCGTGTGGGAGCACTTAGGGTGGGAGGCGGGCAGGGGGGCGGCGGCGGCGGCGAAAAGTGTCGCTTTCAGGGAGGAAACTTTCATACGACAAGTTTTCAATACTCACACACACGCTCGCGCTTGTGGACTTGGAAACGGACGGACGGACGGACGCGGGGGTGGGAAAAAGAAGGGAAGAAGGAACGGGCTCACTCTAACAAAGGGAGCGGAAAAAGAGAGAGAAAAAAATCAGATTTATATACAAAATAGAAGCAATTATGTAACATTACATAATATAAGAAAGTGAATATCTGAAAGATGAGGAAGAAGGGAAGAACTGGAAAAAATTATGAAAGAGAAAAAACAAGAGAAGGAAATGGGCAGAAAGAGAGAGAAACAGAAATAAATGAATGGAGAAAGGGAAAAAAACAGAAAGGAACGAAGATAGAAAAATGAGAAGAAAAAGGAAGAAGAAAGAATTTTTTTTGAGGGAGTTAACAGAAGGGAAGAACTGAAAAAATTATTAAAGAAAAAAAGAGAAGGAAATGGGCAGAAAGAGAGAGAGAAACAGAAATAAATGAATGGAGAAGGGAAAAAACAGAAAGGAACGAAGATAGAAAAATGAGAAGAAAAAGGAGGAAGAAAGAAATTTTTTTGAGGGAGGTTAAAACAGAGGCTACATTGTTGGAGGGCGGCGGCGATCCTGAAACTGGTGACTCCCCTTTAATATAGGAAAGTGAATATATGAAAGAAGAAGAAGAAGGGAAGAACTGAAAAAATTATGAAAGAAAACAAGAGAAGGAAATGGGCAGAAAGAGAGAGAAACAGAAATAAATGAATGAAGAAGGGAAAAAACAGAAAGGAACGAAGATAGAAAAATGAGAAGAAAAAGGAGGAACAAAGGAATTTTTTTGAGGGAGGTTAAAACAGAGGCTACATTGTTGGAGGGCGGCGGCGATCCGGAAACTGGCGATTCCCCTTTATTAGCGTAGCGATTTTTTTTATTGTGTTTTGGTTAAGAAGCAACATGAGGACGATTCTGAAGCCGGCAACTTTCCTTTAACAGGAAGGGAATTTAAAAAAAATATGGGATGGAGAAGGTTGACAAGGGGTCGCTCCCCGGACTATAGTTTAAGGCTCCTACCCACACGGTGTTTCACATAAAAGAAAATTACAAAAGGAAGGGGATAGAAAACAGAAAGAGAGAAAGAAACACGGAAACAGTGGTCAAAGGGAGAAGAAGAGATAAAGAGGGAGGGAGGAAAAGAAAGACAGAGACAGCGAGAGGGGAAATTAATACTTAAAAATGAATGAGAGAGAGAGAGGGAAAGAGATTACATTATGAGACGCGCATAACAGGTTAGACTCTCCGCATGCATGTTGCCCTAACCGTCGTGACCTTTCTTCCACAAGGCGACTGAGCGTATTTGTCCATCCCAAACAGCCACATCGCAGTGTTGCCAACTGTTGAGGACCCGAATGGATGTTGCTGGCACATTCTCCACCCCCGCCCCCCGCCGCCTCCCCTCCCTGTGCTTGATAATTGTCGCGGTTAAATACGTACCTCGTGACCGCCATCGGGGGGCCGGGGGGCCGGATCCTAAATTTTGACAATGAACACAAAGCGGTGGCAGTTGTTGCGGTTTTGCATTACTTGGCGGACGAGACAGTTGCAGTTGATGAGGACATTAACATTCATTACAGAGAGAGAGAGAGAGAGAGAGAGAGAGAGAGAGAGAGAGAGAGCCGCCATTGCAAAGGTAAATTACGAGGTTCGAGGCCCGCGGCCACGGGTCTACTTTGTCACCGGGGGCCTTTTACAATTACCGGCCCCCGGGTATATGAGGCCGGAAAGTGATTTCCGATACTAAACGTCCTTCTGGGGGGCGGCGGCGGGGGCGGTTTAATTAACCGAAATTCCTCCCCGTGAATGGCGGCAACCAAAAACCGTCTAACAACGATGACGACTTCCATTATGTCCGCGTTCTTCCCCCCCTTGTCTCTTTTTTTCACCTTATCCCTGATTCTCCTATCGTCTTTACTTTTGTGTCCCTTTGCTTTTTACTATGTAGCCCTTTTTAGATTTTTTTTTGTCTTTCCTTCCTTCTTCATTTCTTTATGTTTTTCGTCCCTCTCCACTTTTGTCACCCTTTCCCTTCTTCTCTTCATTCGTTTTTATCACCTTTCGTTTTCTTTCCCTTTATCTCTAATGGCTGAAAGAATATTTCCATTTTGTATGTGTTTCTTCCCCTTCTCTCTTTTTTCACCATACCGTAATTCCACTACATTTTTTTACTTTTGTTCCCCTTTGATAGTGACTCTCTATCGCGCTTTCCCTCTTTTTTCACATTGTCCTGATCCTCCTATCTTCTTTACTTTTCTTTCCCTTTGCTGTTGACTCTCTATCTTTATTTGGAGTTCTTCAGTATTTCCGTCCTCCACATTCTTCTCATTTTTCCTTCTTCTCTTCATTCGTTTTTATCACCTTTCGTTTTCTTTCCCTTTATGTCTAATGGCTGCAGGAGTATTTCAATGTTGCGAGGGCAAACGTTTCGCTGCAAGGCAGGGCTCGTGTTCCGCCGCCCCCACCTTAACGGCCCAGGATAAAATAACCTGAAGGGCGGTTTTTTAAAGGAAACTAGAGAGAGGAGGGAGAGGGGGGATGGAGAGAGGAAAGTAATTTCCATTTTCCCCGGCGCTACTTGTGTGTGGAGAAGAAAAGCATAACATAAGGTATAAAAATCGGCGCTCGCTCGTATCACGACGGGGGGCGGCGGTGGAGGAGGCGGCGGAGGCGGCGATTCCACGCAAGCCAAAGTTGAGAGAGCGCCATTAAAACTTTATATTAGACTGGGAGGAGGAGGAGGATGATGGGAGCTCGTATTTAGTAAGCGGCGCTGCTTTAAAGGCGATGGCGTCTCTCCTCTCTCCTCTCCTCTCCTCTCCTCTCTCCTCTCCTCTCCTCTCCTCCTCTCCTCTCCTCCTCCTTGCAACCCTCTCAAGGAGCGATTCCGAACCCCTAGGAACAGTCCACGAGGACTTGTCCCTCAGTGTTCCCTATTCTCCTGGTCTCAGTGTTCCCTATCACCCTGGATTCAGAGTCTCCCGTGACTTGCAACCCTTACCAGAGACAATCAGCAACTACTCTCTTCAATGACGTCACCCTCCCAAGGAGTAAACGCAACAGAGGTCAGTGGACTCGTTAAACACAGTCTTTGACATCCTGACGTCCTTCCCCATGGTAAAAGGACCAACTAACTCCTCTTTCCTCCTCGGCCAAATGTGACGCGTACCCTTCACCTGTTGCTGGCTTAGATGTCATCAGATGACGTCATCCTACTAAGATAATGGAAAGAGCAACTCTAGTTGAAGTTTTACGTCATCAGCTACGTCGTACTGTACAGGGCAAAGCAACTCCAGGGGGTTAACACCTCTTTGTCAGCTGTTAGGGAGGCTTTGTTCCCCAAAACGTCATCAGATGACGTCATCATACTCAGATAATGGGAAGAGGAAGGCTGATTGAAGTTGACGTCATCAGCTACGTCACAGGGAACAGAGGACCGCTGTTAGGGGAGGTTTTATTCTCAAAGACGTCGTCATCAGATGACGTCATCTCACTCAGATAATGGGAAGTCTTACGTCATCAGCTACGTCACAGTGAATGGAGGACAGCTGTTAGAGAGGTTTTATTCTCAAATACGTCATCAGATGACGTCATCTCACTCAGATAATGAGAAGAGGAACTGTAATTCTCGTCTTACGTCATCAGGTACGTCACAGTGAAGGGAGGAAACCCTTTTCCAGGGATTCTAATTACTCCGGTCCTCTTTTACGATATTAAACAGTTATCTGCTAAACACTATGGGGATCCTCCTGCATGACGTCATCAGATGACGTCATCCTACTCAGATAATGAGAAGAGGAACGACGACTCTCGTCTTACGTCATCAGCTGCGTCACAGTGAACGGAGGAAAGCAACTCCAGGGGTTAATTCCCCTTTGTCAGGTAGGCTTTATTCCCCAAAACGTCATCAGATGACGTCATCCTACTCAGACAACGGGAAGAGGGAAGGCTGATTCTAGTCTTACGTCATCAGCTACGTCACGGTGAACGGAGGAAACCCTTTTCCAGGGGTTCTAAATTAACTCCGGCTCCTCTAAATACGAGGGGGATCCTCCTGCAAGACGTCATCAGATGACGTCATCCTACTCAGACAACGGGAAGAGGAACTGTTATTTAAGTCTTACGTCATCAGCTACGTCACAGTCAACGGAGGACAACCTTCTCCAAGGTTTCTAAATTCACTATGACTCGTCGACGGTATTAAACAACCGTCCGCTAAATACTAGGGGGAGCCTCCTGCATGACGTCATCAGATGACTTCATCCTACTCAGATAATGAGAAGAGGGAAGGCTGATTCTGTTCTTACGTCATCAGCTGCGTCACAGTGAACGGAGGAAAGCAACTCCAGGGGTTAACACCTCTTTGTCAGCTGTTAGGGAGGCTTTATTCCCCAAAACGTCATCAGATGACGTCATCTCACTCAGACAACGGGAAGAGGAACTGTTATTTAAAGTCTTACGTCATCAGCTACGTCACAGTCAACGGAGGACAACCTTCTCCAAGGTTTCTAAATTCACTATGACTCCTCTTTCGTCGACGGTATTAAACAACCGTCCGCTAAATACTAGGGGATGTATCTGCATGACGTCATCAGATGACGTCATCAAACTCTGATAACGGGAAGAGGGAAGGCTGATTCTAGTCTTACGTCATCAGATACGTCACAGTCAACGGAGGAAAGCAACTCCAGGGGTTAACACCTCTTTGTCAGCTGTTAGGGAGGCTTTATTCCCCAAAACGTCATCAGATGACGTCATCCTACTCAGACAACGGGAAGAGGGAAGGCTGATTCTAGTCTTACGTCATCAGTACTCACGTCACAGGGAATCAGGGGTACACGTCAGCTGTTAGGGGAGGTTTTATTCTCAAAGACGTCGTCATCAGATGACGTCATCTCACTCAGATAATGGGAAGTCTTACGTCATCAATTACGTCACAGTGAACGGAGAAACCTCCAGGGATTAACGCCTCTTTGTCAGATAGTAGGAGCTTTATTCTCCATGACGTCATCAGATGACGTCATCATACTCAGATAACGGGAAGAGGGAAGGCTGATTCTAGTCTTACGTCATCAGCTACGTCACAGTGAACGGAGGAAAGCAACTCCAGGGGTTAACACCTCTTTGTCAGCTGTTAGGGAGGATTTATTCCCCAAGACGTCATCAGATGACGTCATCCTACTCAGACAACGGGAAGAGGAAGGCTGATTCTAGTCTTACGTCATCAGCTACGTCACAGTCAACGGAGGAGCATACGTCTATACGTCCAGTACGAGGGAGGATTCCAACGCGTCATCGATGACGTCATCTACTCAGATAAGGTGAGGAACTGTATTAAGCTTACTCATAGTACGTACAGTCAAGGAGGAAACTTTCCAGGTTCTAATTCACTGACACTTTGTCGACGTATTAAACAACCGTCGCTAAATACTAGGGGGAAGCCTCCTGCATGACGTCATCAGATGACGTCATCCTACTCAGATAATGGGAACGCTGATTCTCGTCTTACGTCATCAGCTGCGTCACAGTGAACGGAGGAAAGCAATTCTCCAGGGAACACGTCATCAGATGACGTCATCCTACTCAGACAACGGGAAGAGGAACTGTTGATTCTAGTCTTACGTCATCAGCTACGTCACAGTCAACGGAGGAAAGCAACTCCAGGGGTTAACACCTCTTTGTCAGCTGTTAGGGAGGATTTATTCTCCAAAACGTCATCAGATGACGTCATCTCACTCAGACAACGGGAAGAGGAACTCTATTTAAAGTCTTACGTCATCAGCTACGTCACAGTCAACGGAGGACAACCTTCTCCAAGGTTTCTAAATTCACTATGACTCCTCTTTCGTCGACCGTATTAAACAACCGTCCGCTAAATACGAGGGGAACCTCCTGCATGACGTCATCAGATAATGTCATCATATACAGATAATGGGAAGAGGGAAGGCTGATTCTAGTCTTACGTCATCAGCTGCGTCACGGTGAACGGAGGAAAGCAACTCCAGGGGTTAACACCTCTTTGTCAGCTGTTAGGGAGGCTTTATTCCCCAAAACGTCATCAGATGACGTCATCATACTCAGATAATGGGAAGAGCAACTCTAATTGAAGCCTTACGTCATCAGCTACGTCACAGGGAACAGAGGACCGCTGTTAGGGGAGGTTTTATTCTCAAAGACGTCGTCATCAGATGACGTCATCTCACTCAGATAATGGGAAGTCTTACGTCATCAATTACGTCACAGTGAACGGAGAAGAGCTGTTAGAGAGGTTTTATTCTCAAATACGTCGTCATCAGATGACGTCATCTCACTCAGATAACGGGTAGAGGAACTGTAATTGAAGACTTACGTCATCAGGTACGTCACAGTGAAGGGAGGAAACCCGTTTCCAGGGATTCTAAATTACCTCCGGTCCCTCTTTTGTCGACGATATTAAACAGTCATCAGCTAAATACTAGGGGGATCCTCCTGCATGACGTCATCAGATAACGTCATCCTCCTCAGATAATGAGAAGAGGGAAGGCTGATTCTCTTCTTACGTCATCAGCTGCGTCACAGTGAACGGAGGAAAGCAACTCCAGGGGTTAACTCCACTTTGTCAGCTGTTAGGGAGGCTTTATTCCCCAAAACGTCATCAGATGACGTCATCATACTCAGACAACGGGAAGAGGGAAGGCTGATTCTAGTCTTACGTCATCAGATACGTCACAGTCAACGGAGGAAAGCAACTCCAGGGGTTAACACCTCTTTGTCAGCTGTTAGGGAGGCTTTATTCCCCAAGACGTCATCAGATGACGTCATCTCACTCAGACAACGGGAAGAGGAACTGTTATTTAAAGTCTTACGTCATCAGCTACGTCACAGTCAACGGAGGACAACCTTCTCCAAGGTTTCTAAATTCACTATGACTCCTCTTTCGTCGACCGTATTAAACAACCGTCCGCTAAATACGAGGGGGAATCCTCCTGCATGACGTCATCAGATGACTTCATCCTACTCAGATAATGAGAAGAGGGAAGGCTGATTCTGTTCTTACGTCATCAGCTGCGTCACAGTGAACGGAGGAAAGCAACTCCAGGGGTTAATTCCCCTTTGTCAGGTAGGCTTTATTCCCCAAAACGTCATCAGATGACGTCATCATACTCAGACAACGGGAAGAGGGAAGGCTGATTCTAGTCTTACGTCACCAGCTACGTCACAGTCAACGGCTGTCAGGGAGATCTTCTTCTCCAAGACGTCATCAGATGACGTCATCATACTCAGACAACGGGAAGAGGAACTGTTATTTAAGTCTTACGTCATCAGCTACGTCACGGTGAACGGAGGACAACCTTCTCCAAGGTTTCTAAATTCACTATGACTCCTCTTTCGTCGACGGTATTAAACAACCGTCCGCTAAATACTAGGGGGATCCTCCTGCATGACGTCATCAGATGACTTCATCCTACTCAGATAATGAGAAGAGGGAAGGCTGATTCTGTTCTTACGTCATCAGGTACGTCACAGTGAACGGAGGAAAGCAACTCCAGGGGTTAACACCTCTTTGTCAGCTGTTAGGGAGGATTTATTCCCCAAGACGTCATCAGATGACGTCATCCTACTCAGACAACGGGAAGAGGAACTGTTATTTAAAGTCTTACGTCATCAGCTACGTCACAGTCAACGGAGGACAACCTTCTCCAAGGTTTCTAAATTCACTATGACTCGTCGACGGTATTAAACAACCGTCCGCTAAATACGAGGGGGATAATCCTGCATGACGTCATCAGATGACGTCATCCTACTCTGATAACGGGAAGAGGGAAGGCTGATTCTCGTCTTACGTCATCAAGTACGTCACGGTGAACGGAGTGAGGGCCGCCTTTTCCAAAGGTGTTTCTACATTTAGACGTTGCTGCTGTTGCACGCATGTGTGTGTGTGTGTTCATGTGTGTGTGTGTGTGCAGCAGCAGTAGTAAATCAGCGGCCGGGGAAGCAGGAGGACCGCGTCACACACAAGGCGGATGCGAGCCGTAAATTATCACACAAGTCTCTCTCTCTCCCTATGCTGCCTCTCTCCTCCTGTGACGTCACCGACGCCATATTCCCCCCTTTTTTTTTGCTCATACAAGTGACGCTGACTTTGAGATCTCACGAAACTCTCCATCACCTGTCTGGCAGGATGTTACACAGGGTGACTTCCCCCCCCCCTCATGGGAGGAGAAAACAATGGACGCTGAGGAAAAGGAAAAAATTAAAAGAATGTAGGACAGTGAGGGAAGGTGGAACGAAGGGATTAAAATCGGTAATGATTATTAAAAAAGGAAAACATAAGAAATAAAAAAGTAGAAACTATAAAAGCTGCAAGGGAAATAACGACGGACGTATGGAACATGAAGAAGCAGTACATTAATAAACCCACCTTTTTGAGACATGAGATCGTTATAAAATTAGCATTAGAGGGAAGTGAACATAAAGATAAAGAGGGACGTTAAGTATTAGGGCAAAAGGTAACGAAAGTGGGGAAGGACAGAAAACACAAAGAAAGGAAGAAAGAAGGTAAGACAGAAAAAATCGAAAGACGGATACAGACTAAAAATCAAAGGGATGCCAAATTAAAGAAGATTGATGAATTATGGTATGGTGAAAAAAAAAAAGGAGACAAGGGGCAAGAACGCATCCTTGTGGAATAACAAAGGCAGTTGTTAGATTGGGCAAGGGAAGTAAGTTAAGGAACTGTTCTGCTGCTAGAGTAAGAATAGCAACAGAGGCGAGGAGGAAGAAGGAATTTGCTTACAGGTAAATATATAAGTCTGAATATTAGGAAATGATGGCGTTGAGTGTGGTGTTGTAGAAGTTGCAGAAATGGGGGAGGGAGAGGAAAAAAAATATAGAAACCCCCCTTTTAAAATGTGGTGAGATGAGGTGGATAGGATAGGGTAACTATCCGGGAAGAAGTTGTAAGCGGAGCAGGGGAATAGAGGGAACAACACGGGGAAATTCTCAGCATTAGAGGGAAAGTGAACAGGAGAGAGAGAGAGTGACCAAGGGATGGAATATACTCAGCAGGTTATGTGTTGGTAGGGTTTGTACAGGATAGGTTAGGACGAGCTGAAGGACAGGTGATTTAAAAAGGGGACGCGAGGAAGGAAGGAAGAGAGGAAGGAATGTGGTGGAGGAGAGACGGGCAGAGGAAAGAGAGGGTCGCGGGGGCGGAGGTTGAGTGGGGGCGGCGGCTGCATGTGAAATGTGGGGATGCCGCGGTAATTCGTTTCCGTGAAATGAGTTAAAGCAGATTGAGAGAGACTCTGTAATCCAGGAGGCTGTTGGAGGGAGAGAGAGAGAGAGAGAGAGAGAGAGAGAGAGAGAGTTAGACTCTGTGGCTTTGCCTCCTCCTCGTGACGTCAGCGAAACTAAACTAAAAGCGGTGAATCCTAAGATTTGTGAGGATTAGCAGCAGCAGCAGCAGCGTCACTCCTCGACCTTGTCCTCAACATCACTGGGGGAGAATAACTCAGGCCAACAGGAAAACATGGATAGCACGAGAGAAAATAATAATAAAAGGATTGATAAAGAAAGGGGAAAGAATGGAAAAAAAATAATGTCAAAACCAAAGGAAGTAAAGCACGAAAGTAGGGACAGGGAATAAGGAAACTGAATTGAAGTAAACCGAGAGGGGAAAAAAAATTAAATGGAAAAATTTAACGATTTAAAAATGGAAACATGAGGGAAGGGAAGGTAAAAGACAGACAATAGCTTAAAGAAATGAAGTTAAGAAAACGGGGGAGGAGGGGAGGAGAAGGTGTGTTGGAACGAGTAAAAAAATTTAAATTAGAAAGTTCAACCCAAGTTCAAGTAGGAGCGTGCAGGTAATTTAGAAGAAAGACAAGAATGTGGAAAAAAAATATGTCGAAACGAAGGTATTGGAGGTAAGAAAGAAGGTCTTTGTTAGAGTAAAAGGAAGTAGAAATGTTTCAACGAAAGTCCAAAAAAAAATAAGGTAATTTAGAAGAATGGAAAAAAAATGTCGAAACGAAGGTAATGGGGGTAAAAAGTAGGAAAAACCGAGAGAAAAAAATGGAAAAAATGTTAAGAATGTAACGCAAAGGACAGGCAATAGCTTAAAAGAAAATGAAGTGAGAAAACGGAGGAGGGGGAGAAAAAAGGGTCTTTGTTCCAGTAAAAGGAAGTAGAAAAGCTTCAATGAAAGCCCAAAAAAAATAAAGTAATTTAGAAGAATGATAAAAATGGAAAAAAATGTTGAAACGAAGATATTGGGGTTAAGAAAGCAGGAAAAGACGAGAGAAAAAGAAATGGAAAAAATGAAAGTTAAGAATGTAAGGTAAAGGACAGGCAACAGCTTAAAGAAAATGAAGCGAGAAAACGGAGGAGGGGGAAAAAGGGTCTTTGTTCCAGTAAAAGGAAGTAGAAAAGCTTCAATGAAAGTCCAAAAAAATAAGGTAATTTAGAAGAATGATAAAAATGGAAAAAAAATGTTGAAACGAAGATATTGGGGTTAAGAAAGCAGGAAAAGACGAGAGAAAAAGAAATGGAAAAAATGAAAGTTAAGAATGTAAGGTAAAGGACAGGTAACAGCTTAAAGAAAATGAAGCGAGAAAACGGAGGAGGGGAGGAAAAAAGGGTCTTTGTTCCAGTAAAAGGAAGTAGAAAAGCTTCAATGAAAGCCCAAAAAAATAAGGTAATTTAGAAGAATGACAAAAAAATGGAAAAAAAGATGTCGGAACGAAGGTATTGGAGGTAAGAAAGTAGGAAAAGCCGAGAGAAAAAAAATGGAAAAAGTAAAAGTTAAGAATGTAAGGTAAAGGACAGGCAACAGCTTAAAGAAATGAAGCGAGAAAACGGAGGAGGGGGAAAAAACAGGGTCTTTGTTCCAGTAAAAGGAAGTAGAAATGCTTCAACAAAGTCCAAAAAACAAAATAATTTAGAAGAAAGACAAAAAATGGAAAAAAAATGTCGGAACGAAGGTATTGGAGGTAAGAAAGTAGGAAAAGCCGATAGAAAAAGGAATGGAAAAAAATTAAAGTTAAGAATGTAAGGTAAAGGACAGGCAATAGCTTAAAGAAAATGAAGCGAGAAAACGGAGGAGGGGGAAAAAGGGTCTTTTTTCCAGTAAAAGGAAGTAGAAATGCTTCAATGAAAGTCCAAAAAAATAAAGTAATTTAGAAGAAAGACAAAAATGGGAAAAAATGTAGAAACGAAGATATTGGAAAAAGAAAGTAGGAAAAGCCTAGAAAAAGAAATGGAATAAATTAAATTTAAGAATGTAACGTAAAGGAAAGGAAATAGCATAAAAAATTAAGCTAGAAAACGGAGGAGGGGGAAACAAGGGTCTTTGTTCCACTAAAAGGAAGTAGAAATACTTTAAAGCGAAAGTTCAAGCAAAAGCAAATAAGGTAATTAAAAAGAATGTCAAAAAAGGAAAAAAATGTGGAAACGAAGGTATTGAGGGTATGAAATTAGGAAAAGCCGAGAGAAAAAAAATGGAAAAAATAAAAGTTAAGAATGTAACGTTCAAGTAAGAGCGAATAAGGTAATTAAGAAGAATTTAGAAGAAAGAAAAAATTGTCGAAACGAAGGAATAAGGGGGTAAGGAAGTAGGGAAAGGGAGAGAGAGATAGAGACTGACAGACACAACCCACCTGATTGAGACTTTCCCTCTTAGTTGGAGGGGATGAAACGTCACATATATATTGAATAAATGGAACCTTTGAAAGCTATCACCAGGGGAGGGGGGTGGTTGGTTCTTCCCTCTCTCCTCTCCTCCTCTCTCCTCCTCCACTCTCTCTTCTCTCTCCCCCCCTTTTTTTTCCTCTCTCGCGAACTCTTAAGTGGTCGGTCGGATCCGCGCGCAACTTTCCCCAATTTGACTTTATAATATATACACGCTTCATTAATTCAGGTACCAAGGGGAGAGGGAGGGGGGTTACATTTACCTAAGAGTGGGGGTGGGATTCCTCCGTCCGCCCCCCTCGTGTATGAATAAACTTCAAATAAATCGTCTGGCGAGAAGGAATTAGGACGACGGCGAAATTTTTCTTTTCTCCCCCTCCCTCCTCCTTTTATTTTATTTTTTTTTAAAAAAAAGGGTGCGAGTCCGTTGCAAACCCTTGTCCAAGGAAGAGAAATAATACTATATATACATATATACACGTCTGTTATTAGGTTGGCAACGCTGAATAAATGTAAACGGCTCAACAAGTTGAGGGAACAATGGACGGGATGCAAATTGGGGAATAGAAGGAGAGAAGGGAAAATCTGGCACACACCTAGAGAAGGAAGGAGAGAGAGAGAGAAAGCTAGAGAGCTCACACTTTAATAACGGGACACAAGAATATTGAAGGGAAAGGCGGAATTTCTTTCTTTCCCCCGCCTCCCCCCTGAAGCAGCACTAACAAGGCAATTCAGAAAATAAATGTCCCCTTTAAGGGAGAATTAATGAGCGTAATAAAAGGAGCCAGTTATTGAAGGGGGGCGGGGGCGGGGGCGGAAAGGCTGGCTAAGCTCAAAAGTGGCAGGAAAACTGTCGTCGAGCGAGCCAAATGTCTTATGCAAAAAAGAAAAAAATGGAGGGGAGGGGGAAACTGTCCCTGTTGCACAACAACATCTCCATGTCAACTCCTCGGCGTAGTGACGTCACCTGATGACGTCATCCGCGGTCTTTATAATAATATTCACAGAAAACCTCCGGTAAGGAAGAAAAAAAAAATTTTTTATATTCTGACTCGGATCGATTTATAAACAAGTCGAACATTCTCACAAAAACCCTATCACCTTCTCTCTCCACCCCCATTGCACACACCTGCGATCGAATTTACTTGCAGTCGTGACGTCATCTGATGACGTCATCCGTAAGAGTTTTAAGGGAAATAAACTTTATTCTGACTCGGATCGATTTATAAACAAGTCGAACATTCTCACAAAAACCCTATCACCTTCTCTCTCCACCCCCATTGCACACACCTGCGATCGAATTTACTTGCAGTCGTGACGTCATCTGATGACGTCATCCGTAAGAGTTTTAAGGGAAATAAACTTTATTCTGACTCGGATCGATATATATATAAAGAGATCGAACATTCTCTCCTCCCATATCTTTCACACAAACTCTATCATCCTCTCTCTCTCTCTCTCTCTCTCTCTCTCTCTTTCTTCCCGCGACACAAGTTGCCAGTTATGGTGACGTCATCTGTTGACGTCATGTGACACGTCAGAAAAATTATAGATTTAATTTCGGTAGAAATGAAAATAGACGAGAAAGTTGAATCTATTCTCTCTCTGTCATCTCCCTGTCGTGTACTGTGACGTCTCACGAGGAACGACGTGAGCCGAGTATCACACCGAGAAGTCACGAAGCTCGTAGTTGTACGAAACTGACTTAACAAAAAAAAACCAGCGATATAAAAGCAGCACAAGCCTGATCTGTAGAAGTGAAAAGGCGATCCTACTTCTGATTCTTCTCAACGGTTTTCGTCGAGCTGCGTCGAAACGTCAATTTCGTGATCGTCTCTCAATCTCAACTTTTGTCTCCAGTATCGAGTTCGCGTTAGTTTCTCTCTCTCTCTGTGTGTGTGTTAAGTTGGCGTCCCTGGGCTCAGTCCCCCCGAATATCTGAAGGGCTTGTGACTGAGGATGGAACAGAAACAACACGCCATTCATTTTCCCTGGGTTACAAGAGGCAAGGGAAACACACATCGGCCATTAGAGTTAACTCTCTCTCTCCCTCTCTCCCTCCCTCTCTCCCTCTCTCTACGTATCGATGACCAGAGAGACCTGATGAACCGGAACAACCGCAACCACTATCGCCACTTAAACCTAACAACTACGGTAAATGGACTGAACGTAAAGGCAAAGAGAGGGAGAGAGGGAGAATGACCGTGTAACCAAACTGCCTAACACAGCGAGATAGGGGACAACATACAGTGAACGGAAACGCGGCAACACTGCGCATTACAACATACAAACATACAAATAAACAAACACAGTACAATTAAAGCGCAAACAGCTTAAAGAAAAAGGGGGCGTCGTAAATAAAGACGCACCTTCAACACACATACAAACAAACATAAAAGAAACAGCAAAGAGCTTAAGAAAAAATACTACGTAAATAAAGATGCACCTGCAACACACATACAAACCAAAAAAACAGCAAAGAGCTTAAGAAAAAATACTACGTAAATAAAGATGCACCTGCAACACACATACTAACAAAAAAACAGAAACGAGCAAAGAGCAAAGAGCCTAATAAAATACTCCGTAATTAATTATTAAAGATGCACCTTCAACACACATACAAACAAACAAAAACAAAACGAGTCTAATAAAAATACTACGTAAATAAAGATGCACCTTGAACACACATTCAAACAAAAAAAACCACAAAGAGCAAAGAACCTAAGAAAAATACTCCGTAATTAAATATTAAAGATGCACCTTCAACACACATACAAACAAAAAAACAGCAAAGAGCCTAAGAAAAAATACTACGTAAATAAAGATGCACCTGCAACACACATACTAACAAAATAAACAAAAACGAGCAAAGAGCCTAATAAAATACTCCGTAATTAAATATTAAAGATGCACCTTCAACACACATACAAACAAAAAAAACAGCAAAGAGCCTAAGAAAAAATACTACGTAAATAAAGATGCACCTGCAACACACATACTAACAAAATAAACAAAAACGAGCAAAGAGCCTAAGAAAAAATACTACGTAATTAAATATTAAAGATAAACCTTCTACACACATACAAACAAACAAAAACAAAACGAGTCTAATAAAAATACTACGTAAATAAAGATGCACCTTGAACACACATTCAAACAAAAAAAAACCACAAAGAGCAAAGAACCTAAGAAAAATACTTCATAATTAAAGATTAAAGATGCACCTTCAACACACATTCAAACAAAAAATATTTATCAAAGAGCCTAAGAAAATTCCGTCGTAAAAAAAGATACTCCTTCAACAAACAAACAAAAAGAGCAAAGAGCCTAAGAAAAGGACGTTGTAAATGTAGATATACTGATGGTCTTTAAGAGAAAAGTTTTGAATATGAATAAAAAAATAAATAAAATATATATAAAGATAAAAGTTTCATATAAAGAGGAAAATATAAAATAAAATATAGATGCACGTTCAACAAACAAACACACAGACAAGAGCCCAGGAAAAAGGACGTCGTAAAAAAGAAAGCACCTTTCAACAAACAAACATAAAGGTACACAGCAAAAGGGATTAAGAAAAGAGCGTTGGAAACAGAAATACACTTCAAGTCACATACAAACAAAAAAAACTGCAAAGAGCCTAAGAAAAATACTTCGTAAAAAAAAGAAGCACCTTTCAACAAACAAACAAACGAACTCACAGCGAAGAACCTAACAAAATGACGCCGTAAATAAAGAGGATTAACCTAACCCCTCACGCATCCGTGTCAATTATATACAATATCTTATTTTTATGAATTTTTTTTTCATATTGTATATACTGTACCGATATTGGCCTAACTGATAATATGTAAGATAATAGTTTTATATATATATATATTAAATTAAATTAAATAAAAAATAAAGATGAACCGTCAACAAACAAACACACAGTCAAGAGAATACTAAAACGGCGACGTAAATAAAAATTAACTATATCGAAATTGGCACAACACAGAATCTGTCAGATAACAGTTTTCATATATATATAATATAATATATAATAATAATAATTCACTTACAAGAAACAAACACAAAGCAGAGTTCCTAAGGAAAGACCGTCGTATATAAAGATGCACGTTAAACACACATACAAACAAACAGCAAAGAGAATAAGAAAATGGCGCCGTAAATAAATATGCACCTTGCGACAGACAATAAAAATACCAACGGAGAGCCTAAGAAAATTAAGTTTGGAAATTTTTATGTGAATAAATTTTTTTTTTGGGTGATCCTGAAACGGGCAACTCTACCCTAGAAAGGGAATTAAAAAAAGAGGGGTGGGAGGGAGGGAGGGAGGGAGGGGGGAAATGCGGAAGGGACAGCAAGGTGTTTAAGGGAGGAAATCACTTTTTTACAAAGCGACAGGAACGAGAGAGGAGGGGAGAGAGAGAGAGAGAGAGAGAGAGAGAGAGAGAGAGAGAGAGAGAGAGAGAACGGAACCCCGTTGTTGAAGAAGTTTCCGAGTGTTAGCAGCGATGTACGTATAAACGACAGTAATAAAGTGGAGCAGGAGCAAATCTGCACACTCCAGAGATAATCCTGCAGCATACGAGTCTAGCAGAGACTCTCCTTCACATTTGCATAGAAACTCCTTGGCAGCTGCTGACTGCACCACGTTACGGTCTCTGGAAATGGAGCGCTACTTCTACACTACACTACACTTGACATATATATATATATATATATTATATTTTCCTGATGGTTTTTTCCCCCTCCTGTACAGGGGGAAAAAAGAGAGAGAATGAGTGTGAGTGAGCAGTAGGCGCAACGTGACAGAAGTAAATAAACTAACATCAAATCTGAGGTTGACGGTGAATTAGGGGGGGGGGAGAGGGGGAGGGCGGGGTAAAGTGTACCGGGAGTGTTCTAAGAGAAAGAGAGAGGGGGAAGGGGGAGAGAGGAGAAGAGAGAGAGGGGGGTTTACATTAAAAGACTCTAACTCTGGACAAATTATTAACTCAGACTGGGGACAAATAAAGACTGGCTGGGGTTCCACAGGGTTCCATTCTAGGTCCCCACCCCCCATTGCTCTTCTTAATATATATATATATATATAAATGACTTACCTAGATCCATAAATTCTTCTACTAAAACTATGAAGATGCCACCAGTATTTTTGGGTTACAAATAAACAAAATAGTCTGGAAAATGCTGCCAAAGAGTTACTTCACTGGTTGGTTTTCAGCCAATGGCTTGATTGAAAAACCTTCACTTCATGGCAGTTCCAGACAAAGGACGGGCCAATAAAACTAGGAACAAATAACTGAAGTTGAATGTATGCAAAAAAATTTTTTAGGACGTATCATCCATGGACAATAAATTAAACTGGAAGGATCATAATAATATTAATAATAATAATATTATTCTCCTGCGAAAACTAGGGAGGGAGGAAGGAAGGGAAGGAAGGGAAGTCACTAACCGTAATACAAAAAGGGTGTACTACACTACACTGCCATCTATTAGCATATTTAATAAACTTCCAACCTCCATTAAAACAATTAAAAATGAACTAAACTAACTTAACTTCTTACTAAGGCCACTCCTTCTACTTTCTGTTGCAGAATTTATGGAGCTGAATGTACCACAGAGGGGTTGTAGATGTTTATAATTATGAAAGAACATTATTAGAACACTAATTTTTTTTTTTGGTATAAGATGTAAAAATATTTATCAAGGTACAAAATGGTATGTAGAACATAAGAAAATCTTATTATAAGTTTTTTTTAAAAAAAATTAATGAATTAGCCACAGAGTATATATTAATATTAATAAAGCAGCAGCAACAATCTCCCTGTGTGTGTGTGTATAAACTCTCTGACTCGTGTTCCGCAACATCCTTGAAGCTTGTGCTTGCTTCTCTATAGTAGGATCTATGGAATGTATACTTATACTAGAGAGAGAGAGAGAGAGAGAGAGAGAGAGAGAGAGAGAGAAGAGAGAGCGAAGTGAGAGAAATAGAGAGAGAAGAGAGAGAGAGAGAGACTAGAGAGAGAGAGAGAGAGAGAGACAGTGTGCTAGTAGTTAGGGGATGAGGTGTCGGGATCATCATCAGCTGCATCCATCTGAGATGTCTGGAGCCACGGATAAACAAACAGAAAGGTCAGGGAGAGAGAGAGAGAGAGAGAGAGGGAGAGAGAGGAAGAAGAGGAACTTTGGCCTCATGACAAGCCGAGGGATCAAGAGCTTCGGAATCTGCGCGGCTGAAATGAAAAGTAAGGCCGTTACGGAGGAGATTACCGGGGGATCAAGAAGAAGAGAGAGGCGGAAACTCTTCTCCATCTTCAATGTATCATATATATATATATATAACATCCCCTCCCCCCCCCAGGACCGCTGCGTCAGCGAATCAACAGTCAGTCAGTCAGTCAGTCACACGTACACGAGTTATGAACCAATCCTTGACCCCTGTGAATGAGCAATGACGTCACGACAGAGGGGGGAAAGGGAGAAGGGAGGGGAGGTGAAGTGTCATCATGTTCCCCTTCCTTTCATTAATGACGTAACATTCACGGTGTAAAAGCACAGTTATAAAAAAATTTTTTTTGACGATGAACTTTATGATGGCTTATAGTATAGGAGGAGGGGGAGAAAATCGTAAACGTTGAGGATGAAATCACAACAGATTTAGACGAAACTGACCGACCGATAAAATGCAACGAATAGTAAGGAGGATGTCATTAAAAAAAAGGAAATGGAGGGAGGGGGGAAGGGACGAAGTTGTAACGAAGTCAAATAACTGTAGATATATTGGGGGTGGGGGGCGGGGGTACGATTAGTAAAGATTTAAATTAGAGGGGAGGAAAAGGAGGAGAAGGAGTAAATAACATAAGGGTGAATATTAGGAAACCGTCGCTAAAAATGTTGGTATGGAGCGTGGGCGTTTTATATATGTGGAGGAGGTGGCGGGGGGACGGGGAGGCGGGGTGCGAAACGTGGACGATAGGGAGATGGGAAGATAGATATATAGATAGAGACAGAGATACAGAGAGATAGAGAAACAGATATATATATATATATGAGAGAGAGAGAGAAGAGAGATAGGAAAACATAGAGAGATAGAGATAGACATAAGAGAGAGAGAAATAGAGAGAGATAGAAAGATATAGATAGAGAGAGACAGAGGGAGATAAAGAGAGATAGAGAAACATATATATATATATATATATATATATAGAGAGAGAGAGAGAGAGAGAGAGAGAGAGAGAGAGAGAGAGAAACATAGAGAGAGATAGAGATAGGGAGAGAGAAATAGAGAGATAAAGAGAGATGGAGATAGATATATGGATATATAGAGATCGATAGATAGATAGAGAGAGAGAGAGAGAGAGAGAGAGAGAGAGAGAGAGAGAGAGAGAGAGAGAGGTAAAGTAAGAAGCTTCTTGTCGTCCGTGTCTGAGTCCTCCATAAAGATAATAACTCTCTCTCTCTCTCTCTCTCTCTCCTTCTCCTCTCCGTATAAAATTTCAATATCTGCGTGGTGTAATATTTCCGCGTCTGTGGTTGGTGTATCTCATCTCATCCCCTCTTTCCTTCCTTCCTTACAGCGAGAGGAGGTTTATATATATGTCTTCCTGTCAACGACTCCACCCCGAGGAAAACCGCCATTCCCTTCCACCCCAAAAAAGTTACCCTAATAGCCACAATAAGGCTCGAAACGCCTCCAGCCTCTGTCTTCCTTCTCTATCACTCTCATTCTTTCTCCCTTTCATTCTGTTTCCCTCATACACACACAAACTCATTCACGCTGTTATTTATAGTTTTCTTCTCTATCTCATACACACACACATTTCCTCCATTATTCCATTTCTCTTCTATGTCTCTCCCTCTTAAAAACACACGCAGACTCTCTTTCTCCGTTATTCCATCTTTCGTCTCCGTCTTTCTCTCTGTTTCATAAACCCACTATTTACTTATCTCTCTCTCCCTCCAGACATTCGTAAATTACAGACCGTAATACTCTTAGTTTATCCGACATTTATTTTAATTTCGTCAACATTGAAGGGGGAGAGTGAGTCAGGCCCTTGAATTCCTTCTTACGTCATCGCCCACTAACCACACAAACACAGAGAGAGAGAGTGTGTGAGAGATAGAGAGAGAGAGGAGAGAGGAGATCGAGAGAGAGAATAGAGAGAGACCGAGTAGAGAGAGAAATAGAGAGAGAAAGAGGAGAGAGAGAGAGGGAAAGAGGAGAGATAGATAGAGAGAGAAATAGAGAGAGATAGAGACAGGGAAAGAGGAGATAGAGAGATTGGATGGATAGAGAGCGAGTAGAGAGAGAAAGAGAAAGAGGAGAGATAGATAGAGAGAGTTAGAGAGAGAGAGATATATAAAGAGTAGAGAGAGGGAAAGAGGAGAGATATATATAGAGAGAGAGGGAAAGAGAAGATCGAGAGAGAGAGAATAGAGAGAGACCGAGTAGAGAGAGAAATAGACAGAGAAAGGGGAGAGAGAGATAAATAGAGAAATAGAGAGAGAAAGAGGAAAGAGAGAGAGAGAGGGAAAGATAGATAGAGAGAGAAATAGAGAGAGATAGAGACAGGGAAAGATGAGATAGAGAGATTGGATGGATAGAGAGCGAGTAGAGAGAGAAAGAGAAAGAGGAGAGATAGATAGAGAGAGTTAGAGAGAGAGATATATAAAGAGTAGAGAGAGGGAAAGAGGAGAGATATATATAGAGAGAGAGGGAAAGAGAAGATCGAGAGAGAGAATAGAGAGAGACCGAGTAGAGAGAGAAATAGAGAGAGAAAGGGGAGAGAGAGATAAATAGAGAAATAGAGAGAGAAAGAGGAAAGAGAGAGAGAGAGGGAAAGATAGATAGAGAGAGAAATAGAGAGAGATAGAGACAGGGAAAGATGAGATAGAGAGATTGGATGGAGAGAGAGCGAGTAGAGAGAGAGGATAGAGGAAAGAGAGACTAGAGAGAGAGAAGCGAGATAGAGAGAGAGTAGAGAGAGTAGAGAAGGACAGAGAGAGTAGAGAGAGAGAGAGACATTGGACCCTCACGGGGGCCGTCGAGAGGTTGAATGGCCGTCACTATCCGTCACGACGCTCTGGGACTCTCCGACGTCATTAGAGAGGCGAGCGACCGCCCCCGCGGGGGTGGCACACATGCATATACAGCGCCATCTGAAGTCCCGAGCCCCGGAACAGACTTTCCTCTGCTCTCTAAACTATAATTATTATTTTTTTATAGATTTAGGGATGAAGACATGAGAAGACAAGTAAGTGCAAAAAAAACCATCCCCCCAACCCCCTGTTTAAATTTTTATTCGTTTACAGAAAAATAACGTGATAAAAATATAAACTAACCCCCAGAGAGTCACAAATATAATTATTATATTTTTTCGTTATATCCTATTAAATAGGGCCAAAAAAAATCGTGTGAAATTCAGGAGGCTGTTGATGACGTCACGGCAACAGCGCGCTGTCGCTTTTCCTCCGCCGTGACGTCATCAACAGCCTCCTGCGTCTTGGAGACAGACAGGCCCAGGCCCGCCCCCCGCCCCCCGCCGCCCCCCTGTAAACCACCCAAACGCAAACGTCCATCGCATGAATATGGATCCGCATAAGAGTTTCGTGTCGGCCCCCGACGAAACACAATCAACAAGGGGGGCGGGCAGGGCCTGGGGTGTGGCCGCCGCCATCATGCAAATTAGTGGTTACTGTTGTGGCCAAACATTTTGTCCGAGGCGGAGGACGACGCATACATAAATATATAAATAAATAATATCTAAACATTGATAAACACGCAATAACAGGGAGGAACCCCCCCTCCCTCCCCCCCCAAAAAAAACAACGAAACGGCCTTACTGCCCTTATCCTTTTCCTATTTCTTCCTTTTCCTTTTTCCGCGCTCCATCCCTACTCTTCTCTTTTCCTTTTCCTACTTCTCAACTTTTAATTCTTCGATTCTTATCTTCTCCCTGCATTTTTCTCCTTCCTTTCCGTCTTTATCCATTTCTTTTACGTACCTCTATTATTCCACATAGCAATTACGCGATTTTGTTTTATAAAAAAAAATGGAAAATCTGTTAAATAGAAAGGGAAATGTTGTATTTCACGTCATTATACTGAGTCTGTACCTGGGGTCGGTATCAATTTTTTTTCTCTCTTTTTACTATTCGTATTTCTTCCTCACATTGTCATCTTGTCTGTGTCTTTTTTTCAATTTCGTCCTCTCCCTTCTCTCTTTATTTTACTTTGTATTTCATATTTCCCTTGCCTATTTGATGTCCTGTCTTTCTTTCTCACATTCCATTCTTCTGTCTGATTTTTTAAAAAAGATTTTTTCTCCTTTCCCTAAATCTATATCCGTCTTTTTTTACGTTAACTCTGTCTTTGACTCTTTCTTTCTCTCTCTGTGTCTCTTCCTTCAGTTTTCTGAGTGTGAAGAGCAGCCGCGTCCTTGGCCTTTCCTAGATTCACAGCATTTTTGGAGCCTGAAAGAGTTTCTTTCTTTCTCTCTTTCTCTCTCTCCCTCCCTGTCTCTCTTTCTTTCTTTCTTTCTTTCTTTCTTTCTTTCTTTCTTTCTTTCTTTCTTTCTTTCTTTCTTTCTTTCTTTCTTTCTTTCTTTCTTTCTTTTTTCTTTCTTTCTTTCTTTCTTTCTTTCTTTCTTTCTTTTCTTTCTTTTCTTTCTTTCTTTCTTTCTTTCTTTCTTTCTTTCTTTCTTTCTTTCTTCCTTTCTTTCTCTCTTTCTTTCTTTCTTTCTTTCTTTCTGCTTTCTTTCTTTCTTCTTTCTTTCTTTCTTTCTTTCTTTCTTTCTTTCTTTCTTTCTTTCTTTCTTTCTTTCTTTCTTTCTTTCTTTCTTTCTTTCTTTCTGCTTTCTTCCTTTCTTTCTCTCTTTCTGTCTTTCTTTCTTTCTCACATTCCATTCTCCTGTCTGATTTAAAAAAAAGATTTTTTACGTTAACTCTGTCTGTGACTCTTTCCTCTTATCTCTGTGTCTCTTCCTTCATGTTTCTGAGTGGTTAGAGCAGCCGCATCTTTGGCGTTTCTTTTCGTTTGAAGCAGGGCGGACGAGGTTGGCAGCCCTGCGTGTGACCTCTGCGGCCTCCGCAATCTCTATCAACGTATCCATCCGCCCCGCGGGGGGCGGCGTAAGTGTATGTGGCTCGAGGGTTGGTTGGCAATTTCCCTCTCCCTCTCCCTCTCTCTCTCGTCTCCGGAAGCTCGGTTTTTTTTAAAAAAAAGTTTTTATCTTGTCTCTTGTAGGTTGATTTTCCTCCGCCTCGGGTTTAATCTCCTTTCTTCCTCCTCCTCGGGGGAATAGACCGTATCAAATTTTCCTCCCCCCAAACTCTGATTTCACTTCACCCCGCCCCCGCCTTAATTAGCGAGCGACACTTGGCGTCTTGTCATAAGCAGCCATCTTATCAGTGACGTCACAGCAGGGACCTAGATCAATCAGTCGCAACTTTTTATCAGTATTTAACGTATTCTTCTCTCTATCCTTTCCTTTATCTAGTTCTCTCTCTCTCTCTATTTCCCCTTCTTTCTCCCTTTTTGTATGCCTTCCTTTCTGTTCGTATCCTTTTCTTCTCTCCTTCTCGACGTCTTTTCTCCTATCTTCTTCACGTTTCCCCCCTTGTTCTCTTCCTTTGCTCTATTATCTTGTCTTGTATACCCTTTGTCTTTCCGTTCCACCTTTTCTATTTATATTTTTGTCGTTCCCTCTGTCTTTTCCTCTTAAGCTCTTACATTCTTTCTCATCTCTTCTGCATTTTTCTCCTTCCTTTTTGTCGTTACCAATTTTTTCCCCCTCTTTTTTTCTGTCTGTCTTTCTTTCTTCCTCACGCTGTCACCTTCTCTGTGTCTTTTACCAATTTCATCATCCTCTCCTCCTTCTTTATTTTACTTAGTATTTCATCTTCCCTTGCCTATTTGTTTCCAGTCTCTTAATCTCACATTCCATTCTTCTGTCTGATTTTGAAAACAAAATATTTCTCCTTTCCCTCAATCTATATAATTTTTTTTACGTTAACTCTGTCTTTGACTCTTCCCTTCTCCGTGTCTCTTCCTTCAGTTTTCCTCATTCCTTTATTTTCTGTCCTTCTCCCTGTGTTTGTCTGTTTCTTCCTCTCATATTCTACTCCTTCTGTTTTCTTTCTTTCTCGCATTCTTTCCGAAGTTTTTTTTTCTCGTTTAGATGCGTCCTTTTTTATATTTTTACCTTTGTCTGTATTTCCTTTTCTCCGTCTTTCTGTCTCTCTCCCATTTCTTTCTATATAATATAATTCTCTTACACGCATTCTTTTCGAAGTTTTTTTTCTCGTTTAGATGCGTCCTTTTTTTATATTTTTACCTTTATCTGTCTTTCGTTTTCTCCGTCTTTCTGTGTCTCTCTCTCCCAATTCTTTCTATACATATAATTCTCTTACACGCTCGATGTCTTTCTCTTCCTCTCGTTTCTCTGAAAATTTCCCCGCTTTTTTCCCCCTCTCTTTTCTAATTATGAAATTCGCGACAAGCCCTGAGCGAGACGGAAACAAACTGAATAAATACACGAGGACATTTGATAAGTGCGTGACGTCATCCAGTGTAGCCAACTTCCTCCCCTCTCCCCCATGCGTTGTTTATCCAGGGTAAACAGGGGGGGGAGGAGAAGGAGGGAGGGAGGGAGGGAGTCCGTGTGTGTGTGTGTGTGTGTCTCTAATTGAATTCGCGTGTTTCGCCTTGGGTGAGGTAAAGCGGCTTGGGTCAACAAGTGACTGGATCAGTGCAGCCAACCTCCGACGGAACTAAACATTACCACTCAGAAGAAGAGAAAAAAAAGGGGGGACCAATTTCAGAGTTCCTCAATAACTCACTAACAGAATTTAGACAGACACGACGGAAGAGACAGGCAAAGGGCGAGAAGAGAACGGGAGAAATGAAAATATAATACGACAGAGAAAGAAAGCAAGAGAGAAAGTAAAAGAAAACTCGCGATTCAAAGAGAGAAACAGAAACATGACAAGAGAAAGAAACAGGGAAAACATATTGTAACAAAATAAAGGCCACAGAAGAGAAGATGGGACAGGTTGACACACACAACGTGCGAGAGAAAGGAGAGAAAAAAAGGGGCAAATTGAAAGAGTTAAAGGCTGAAGAAACAGGGGGAAAAAAGCGAAAGAAAAAATTACAGTGAGAAAGACAGAGCAGAATGAAAGAAAACGGGACAGGCAGAATTCGGTGAAACGGAAAGAAAAAGGAGTGGAAATTAATAAAATTACGGAGAGAAAAAAAAATACAGCGGATATCGTAAGAGAAAAAATACAACGAGAAACAGAATTAGAAGAAGGTTGAGAAGAGGGGTGGAGGAGGAGGGACATGTAAGAAAAAAGGCAGGAGGCGGTGAAAAAGAAAAACCGGAAAACAGAGACGAACAGCGAAAGATGTTGAACAAGACAGAGGCAAGTATGAAGAGAAATGGCTGAAAATACGGAAAGATCAAATTACAGAGAGACGAGAGGAAAAGAAAAACGAAGATAGGGCAGCGAGAGTGAAGAAAATAAATGGAATAATACAGGGAGAAGGAAGCATACGAATTACAAGGAAAAAGAGTTAAAGATGAGGATAAAGCGAAATGGGAATAAACTGGAGAAAGGTGTGGAAGACGAAGAAGAACAAAAGTGAAAAGGAAGGCGTTTCAAACGAAAGTAAGGAGCAACGAAAGGAGAGAAGTGCAGAGGAAAGGGCAGCGAGAGCAAGGAAACTAAATGGAATAATACGGAGAGAAGGAAATAAACAAACAGACCAATGTAAAGAACCAAGAAGAGAGGAAAAAAATAGTTAAAGATAAAGCGAAAGGGAATAAACTGGAGAAAAGTGTGAAAGAAGAAGAAGAACGCGGCAAGAAATTAAAAGTGGAAAGGAAAGAATTTCAAACAAAAAGTAAGGGGAAAAGAGAGAGGAGAGAAGTAAATAAGAATAGGACAGCGATAGCGAGGAAACTAAATGGAATAATGCAGAGAGAAGGATGTAAAATAGAAAACAAGGGAGAGGTAAGAAGAGAAAAAAACGGTTAAAGATAAGGATGAAGCGAAAGGGACTAAACTGAAGGAAAGTTGTGAAAGGTGAAGAACAAGGCAGAAAGAGAAAGGTAGAGAAGGGAACAAAAATGGTATAGAGGACGACGACGACGAATAGAGTTTGAGACAAAAGTTAAAGGGGGGGACGAAGAAGGAATTAACAGTGAAATTCGTCACCTGAATTACGAGAAATTAAGTTAAGTACTCTCTCTCTCTCTCTCTCTCTCTGTAGTGACGTCACTATAGCGATAAGCCAGACACACACAGGAAGCGGGCCGCAATTATCTCGCGTGTGACGTAACGAGAGATAAGATTATGAGGTTTCTGTCGTGTCGAGGGTTTGATGGCCGTCGCATTTGCCCCCGGCAGCTGAACTCTGGGAAACAAGACACGTCGTTTCCGAGAAGGAAAAATGGGGATTGGGAAAGAAAAAAGAAGAGAAAGATATATATGTATAAATATATATATATAGAGAGAGAGAGAGAGATAGATAGAGGAAAGGGGGAGAGAGAAGGAGGCGACGGTAGTTGCTGGTGACGTCACGTGCGCTACGCCCCCGGGGTCCTCCGCTCTTGTGAGCGAGGCAACACCGCCCTCAGGGGGTGTGGGGGCAGGTTACCGTAGTTTCAAAGCCGCCCACGTGAATAATTACGTCACAAAGCAGCGGCAGCAGCAGCAGCGACGCGTCGCCCCAGGGTCAGGGGCTACAATCGTCCGTCACACAGACGAGAGAGCGTCAAAGGAGACTGAGGAAGGCGACCAAGACAGGGTTGAAAAGAAGAAGAGGAGAGAGGGGAGGGAGAGAGAAGGGAGGGGAGAAGAGAAAAAAATAGGAGCGAAACAGGGCGCCAATGTAATTTCCAACTAGGCAGGAACTAGCCGCCGAAATAAAAAACAAAACCTTCTCACGCGGCGTCGCGGCGGCGGCTGCGTCGTGTCTAGAGACTTGGCAACACTGTCAAGCCACGACGACGTTAAAGGAAATCATCATTTGATGCACGTCGATCAATTTACGATACACAAGGGGGGGGGGGAAAGGCTACAACTTTTGGGGTGAGAGAATTGGCAACACTGCCCTTGACCGTCTCACTCCCTCCGCCACTCCTTTTTTTCTCTATCCTAGTAATAGCTATATATTTTTTCACATAGTTTGAATTTTTCCTCTTGAAATGAGAGGAGAGAATCGGCAACACCGCACGTGCCCGGCGTGACGTCACGACGACGGAGCTGATACGATTTTTCCTTTTTACGCGGGGAGGAGGGGCGGGAGGGGAGGGGAGGGGCGTTTACAAGGAATAAATTGTAAGGGATGGAAAACGGGATAACTGGCAACACTGGCTCCTTACAGCGTGACGTCACGTCACGTCAAAAGAGAAAAAAAAATTAACATTACGATTCACATCTTATAAATTTAATAAATCTGAACAAGTAAAAAAAAAAGTTCCGTTTGTTTTTTGACGTAGACGTGACGTCACGCTGTAAGAGGACATCATTCAGTGTTGCCAATTATCAGTCTCTTTTTTCCTCCCGTCCCTTCAAGTTCTTTCTACTAATCGAATGTGAGAAAGAAACTACTATTTATTTATTAAAGTACGAGGTCTTTCTTTTCCCGGTGAATGGCGACGTATAATAAATTCCTCTCGAGTTTCCAACAACCGGGTCAAAGATTTTAACAGTGACGTTTCTTCAGTCTGAAGATGATGATGGCAGAGCAAGCCATCGAAACTTCACTGTTAAAATCTTTGACCCGGTTGGAAACTCGAGAGGAATTTATACATACTATTATATATATATATATATATTTTACGTAGCGGAACTAAACTTTGAAGGGGAACTTTGGCAACACTGTCCCCGACTTTTACTAGCGTGACGTATCACTGTGACGAGGACAGTGTTGCCAAGTGTAGTCCCAATTAGAAATTTAATTCCGGCGCTCGTGTCTCCATCCATACATGCTTATATACGGTATATATATATATATATATATATATATATATATATATATATATATATGGGCTACGAATCAGTTCGGTTCTTCGCTTGTAATTCGAAGTTTACTGTGTTGGAGGAAAATGTAATAATATTTGTTAATTCCTCTTCCTTCTCTCTCTCTCTCTCTCTCTCTCTCTCTCTCTCTCTCCTTTTCCCCTGAATGTTATTTAGTTGCAGGAGAAGAAGAGTTTAATAACTGTATTTATTAACGCGTCTTCGCCTCGTGAAATCTATTTAACTTTTCCCTCTCTGTCGTGACGAGGAAGATCATTAGGGACTGTATGAATACATTCCTCCCTCTCTCTCCCTCTCTCCCCCTCAATAAAAATCCCCTGAGCTCATCCCTCTTTCCCGATATCTTTTATTTGAAGGCGGCAGGAGAGAGAGAGAGAGAGAGAGAGAGAGAGAGAGAGAGAGAGAGAGAGACTGGGAGGAATAAATGTAGTTAAAAAAAATTTTTTCACAAAAGTAGCGAATGTTAATTTATTTCGAATTCTTTATTTTCCACCCCCTCCACCCCCTACGCCCCCCTCCACCCCCGTCGTCATTTGCTAAATGTCGAAGAAGGGAGGTGAGAAGGGAGGAAAATGTTATTAAGGAACGAAGATTTTTCTCTGCAGAGAATCTCAAATAAAATTAATTCTGTCTTCTCCCTTAAGAGGGAGGGAAGAGAGGGAGGAGAGGGAGGGAGGGAAGGACGGTACAGTTTGAATTTTAAATGATTTATTATCTTGTACTTTAAAGCAAAACTCTCTGGTGGTCCATCACACGTATAGAGAGACACGGACAAGGATAAAGGACAAGGATGCAGGCAAAGCCGGGGCCAACCAACGCAAAATTCTCAAGCTAATTTCGGAACATTTAAAGACTCTCATGAAATTCGTTAACGAAATTAAATTTGTAATCCTAACATAAAATAACATAATGAGTAACAAAAGGAAAAAAAAATTAGAAAGAAAAAAAAGGTTCCCCCAAAACCCTATTTAAAATAAATAAAAACCCCCAAAAAATTTGGTGTAAAATTTTTTTTTACTTTTATTCTCCGCACTCCTCCCCCCTCCTCATTATTCCACCGCACCCCTCCTTTCCCTTTTTAAAATCCCCTTTTCCTATGCTTTTAAAGGTTGGAGTTGCCTGTTTCAGGATGTCTCACCCTTCATGTAGCCTGTTAACAACCGAGAAAAAAAAAGATCTGTCACGTGATAGGAACCGTGGGATACGCGCGCAAATTTTTATTCAGCGAGTATGGCGTGGGGCTGTGGCGATGGGGAATCTTATTTGTCTTGAAAGAAACCAAAAAAAGGACAGAATGAAAGAGAGAAGGAAAGAAAGAAATACAGAGAGAGAGAAATACAGAAAGAAAGAGAGAAGGAAAGAAAAAATGGAGAGAGAGTGAGAGAGAGAGAGAGAGAGAGAAAGAGAAAGAATAAAAGAGAGAGAAGAGAAAGAAAAGAAAGAAGAGAGAGAAAGAAAGAAATAGAGAGAGGGAGACAGAGAGAGAAAGAAAGAAGAGAGAGAGAATGAAAGAGAGAAAGAAATAAAAATAGAGAGAAGGAGAAAGACAGGAGGAAAGAGAGAAAGAAATAGAGAGAAAGAGAGAGAGAGAAAGAAAGAAAGATAGAAAGAAGGAAGGAAAGAAAGAAAGAAAGAAAGAAAGAAAGAAAGAGAGAGAAAGAAAGAAAGAAAGAAAGAGAGAAAGAAAGAGAGAGAGAGAAGGAAGGAGAGAAAGAAATAAAAATAGAGAGAAGGAGAAAGACAGGAAGAAAGAGAGAAAGAGAGAGAGAGAAAGACAGGAAGAAAGAGAGAAAGAAATAAAGAAACAGAGGGAAAGAATGAAAGAAAGACAGAAAGAAAGAGAGAAGGAAAGAAAAAATGGAGAGAGAGTGAGAGAGAAAGAAAGAAGAAAAGAAATAAAGAAAGAGAGAGAGAGAGATCGCCCCCGGCTTCCCTCATCTCCTTTAAAACTGTATCGAGGCGGTGTTTTTCCCCCCTTATTTCCCTTCCGTCCTTCAGTCCCTGTTTCGTTCCCTTAATAGTTTCCGCTTCTTCCCCAATGGAGGAGCAATCAATCTGTTTGTTTTTGTTTTTCCCTCGCAAGGGAGAGACGAGGAAGGAGGAAGGAGGAAGACGACAAATCTCGTTAAATCCCCAAAGTGACGCGCGACAGTGACCTTTAAGTTATTCCGCGCCGCCTTGATAAGGAGAATTAATCTGTCACTGGAAGAGAGAGAAAGGGAGAGAAAGGCTGAGGATTGTTCTTGCTCTGTTGGTCGGAGACGTTGGCTGCCCTGATAAATGGCCTCGGCACTTTTCCCGCCCTCCTATATATTTATGGGCCGTACAGAGAGAGAGACGAAGACGAGTGGAGGAGGAAACCTCTCAACACAAAACTCTCCTGCTGGAAATTAACCTGGAGCGAGGGAAAAAAACACCGTCCATCACCACCCGCCGCCTGGATGACGTCATCGCGGGGATAGACGGGGATTAGAACCGAGAAATTGTACAGGAAACTAAAAGACGTAAAGGAAAATAACGCATAGTTAAAAGGGGAAGGGAAATTTTGAATTAATAATGACTGAAGGTAGGTAACGAAAAAAAAATTACAGAGGGGAAAAAAGAAGGAAGAGAAAGAACGAAAAGTGAAAGAGGACAAAGAAGACAATAAAGGACCATGCCTTCAATATAACACAATACAGGAAGGGAAATTTTGAATGAATGATGAAAAAAGGAAGGTACCGAAACAAATTTTACAAGAAAAATAGAAGAAAAGTGAAAGAGGGACAAACAAGACAATAAAGGTCAACGCCTCCGATCTAAAATATTACAGGAAGGGAAAATTTTTGAATTAATCACGAAAAGAAGGAAAGTATAGGAACAAAGTTGACAGATAAAGTATATCAGAAAGAAGAAAAATTGAAAGACGGTTTAAAAACAAGGCGATAAAGGTCAATGCCTTCGATATAAAACACGAGAGGAAGGGAAATCTTTGAACTAATACGGAAATATGGAAGGTCTGTACACGAAGTTTACAGAGAAACTAAAAGAAAAAGAAGTAAAAAAGGAAAATAACGCAAAAACCAAAGGGAAAACTAGACAATATAACCCAATACGGGAAGGGAAATTTAGAATTAATAACGAATCAGGGAAGGTGTCGAAACAAAAATTTTAGAGAGGGGGAAAAAAGAAGGAAGAGAAAGAACGATAAGCGAAAGAGGAGAAAGAAGACAATAAAGGTCCATGCCTTCAATATGAAACAATACAGGAAGGGATAATTTTGAATGAATGATGATGAAAAGAAGGAAGGTATACAAACAAAACAAAGTTTGGCGCCCAACGTGGGGTAGGGAATTCGCCGCGAGAAGCTTCATCATTGAAACTTAGAGACACGCGGAAGTCACGAACTTTTTTTTTTGCTCTATTTTACTTTGAGTTGAATCGGGAAAGTTTAAATTTAAACTGTAGTTAGTTGGCTGCCCTGGAGATTAATAAAGTGCGCGGCGAGTCTCGTAAACAATCAGCATCTCTCTCTCTCTCTCTCTCTCATCCTCCCTCCCCTCCCCCTCACTCTGAATTTATATGAATATGTATTCCGCGGCAGCTTGCACAAAGGCACACACACACACACGATCTGGAAATTCCGCGCCTCTAATTGCATAAATCAAAGGGCGAACCAAGGAGATTTACACACACACACAGCGAGAGAGAGAGAGAGAGAATTTACAGTGTGGGGCGCGGGAGCGTTTACATTCACGCAACACAGGCAGAGAGAGAGAGAGAGAGAGAATAAAAGAGATTGAGAGATATAGAAAGATAGAATGAGAGAATGAAAGAGATAGACAGAGAGAGAGTGATGGAGAAAGAGAAAGATATATATACAGAGAGAGAAAGAGATATAGAGAATGATAGAGAGACAGAGTGATAGAGATAGATAGAAAGAGAGTGATAAAGGGAGCGCTATAGACATATATATATATATATATATATATATATAGAGAGAGAGAGAGAGAGAGAGAGAGAATAAAACAGACAGAGAGAGATAGAAAGAGAGAATGAAAGAGATAGAGAGAGAGAATGATAGAGAAAGAGAGACAGAGATAGATAGAAAGAGAGTGATAAAGGGAGCGCTATAGACATATATAGAGAGAGGGGGGGGAGAAAGAGAGAGAGAGTGATAGAGAAAGAGTTAGAGAGAGAGAATGATAGAGAGAGATACAGAAAGAGAGTGACAGAGAGAGAACTATATATATGTAGAGAGAGAGAGAGAGAGAGAGAGAGAGAGAGAGAGAGAGAGAGGCAAACGGAAGTCCGTAGATGTCACATGATTTCTGTTGAGGTTAAAGGAAGGAGAGATAGAGATTTAGGTACACAGATAGATAGAGATTAAGAGAGAAAGAGGTAGAGAGAGAGAGAGAGAGTCACAGAGTTAGATAGATAGATAGATATGTGATATAGAGCAGAAGAAAGGACAGAACGAAATAATATAAAAGAGGAGGCAAGAAAAAAAAATAACTGTATATAATATGAAGCAGAATGAAAGGAGAGAGAACGCGGTAAAATAAAAGAGGAACAGGAGACGAGAAAATACCAACTGTACATAATATAAAGCAGAAGGGAAGGGAGAGAACAGCGTTATATAAAGGAGAAACAGGAGGCAAGAAAATATACGGTATAAAGCAGAAGAAAGGAGAAAACGAAATAATGGAAAAGAGGGACAGGAGGCAAGAAAAAAATAACTGTATATAATATAAAGCAGAAGAAAAGGAGAAAACGTTATCGTATAAAAGAGGAAAACGAGACCAGAAAATGCTGACTGTATATGACATAAAGCAGAAAAATAAGGAGAGAACGAAATAATATAAAAGAGGAAGAGGAACAGGAGACAAGAAGAAAATAAGTGTATATAATATAAAGCAGGAAGAAAAGGAGAGAACGAATTAATATAAAAGAGAAATAGGAGACAAGAAAATACTAACTAAAGGAGAGAGAACGCCATCATATAAAATGGGAACAAATACTTACAATGTGATATTAAGCAGAAGATGAGACTAGAGGAAGAGAGAGACACACACACACATGTATATATATAGTTAGAGGGAGAGAGAGAGAGAGAGAGAGAGAAGAGGAGACACATGACGCAATTTAAGCGCAAGTGCGGAACCAGCCTCGTAAATCGCAGCGATGGCTGACATGGAGGTAATATATATCACAGTGGTCCAGCGCAGTCACTGAATCACTCAGACTCTCTCCCTCTCTAACCTAGACTACAACGCCATCTATATACAGCAAGCAAGCAAGCAAGAGGTTTACCCGCGGACACTTAAAAATGATCCAGATACCTTTAATAAGGATAACGGAGGGAGTGAGGGAAACGAAGGGGGGAAAAGAAAGAAAAAAACCTCCCTAACGTAAACCTTGGAAGGTGATTTCAGTTTCTTTCCCCTCCCTCCCGCCCCCCCTCCCCCCCTGAAAACAGTAAGAGAACCAAAGAGAATAGAACCCGAACCTCGCAGACGCGTGATGGATGTTGACTACACAGTAACATGCAGGAGGATGGAACGGCAAATAGAAAGACGCGAGTTAGGCGACAAGATTAGTTTTGGGTCCTTAGGAAGAACCTAGAAATAGAGAGAGAGGGAGGGGGAAACACACACACATATATAGACTCTGCGACGAATTTCAGAGGAAGGAGGGGGAGAGGGGAAAGAAAAAAAACACAGGAGGGCCGCTCATGGCATTTGGAGAGAAGTCGAATACAAAAAAAAATCCTCGAGGAAAGAGAGAAGACAGGCAGCAGCAGCAATTAGAATCGAAGATAAAGGGGGGAAAAGAAAGCCGTGTTCAAGAAAGGAGTAAGAGAAAGGATGTCCGTGGTAATCATAGAGGACAAGGCGATGAAGAAAACAGGGGAAGGGAATCATACTGCAAGGAGAAGAAATAAAACCCTGAGGATTTTTTCCCCGATCTTGATATTGTGGTATTAGTGGGGGGGGGGGGAAGTCAGGATAAGGAGACTTGGATGGAAACCATAATAAATGTCACGAACGTGAGGGAGAGTACAACATGAGGATTAACAGAGAGGGGAGGGGAGGGGTGGGGGGGAGGGAAAAACCAAGGTGGTGGAGTGTAGTCTGGGGCGGGGGAAAACAGTGGAGTAACAAAGGACCAGGCAGATTGCGACAGCGAAGGACGGGGAAGGTTGGAGACGAAGATTTTTAAGATTTAAAAGACTGGAACGACGTCGTTCGTTCGCATGGATAATTACCGAATTCCGAAAAAAAAAGGAGGTTGTTAAACGGTAAATTCGACGGAGGAGGAGGAGGAGGAGGGGGGCGGCGACGACGAGGAATAGGAGGAGGAAGGCCACGGGGCAAGGTGGGAGGACGAGGAGAAGAGAGAGAGAGACAGTGTGTGTGTGTGAGTCGAGAGAAAAGAAAGGGAGGAACTGATAGAGGAGGCAGCTGGCCGACTGTCTCTCAGGATGATGACGTTCCTTCTCCTCTTCCTCCACTGAGAGAGTCGACGCCGCTCATTGGTGGATGTTCTCAGGGCTTGAAAGATGTTTTCCCCATGGTAAAAAAGAAGCGCTGCGTTCAGGGGGATGTTTTCCCCCCTTTCGCGGTGACGTCACGAGGAGAGTTTCAGCCGCCCAGAGAGAGAGAGAGAACAATAAGGGAGGGTGATATTCTCCCGCCCTTTCGAATTGACGGGAAGTTTTGAGTAGTATTTCCCTTCTCCGTGTTTCAGGAGAGGCAGCTGGCCGACTGTCTCTTAGGATGATGACGTTCCTCCTGTTGTTACAGTCGACGCCGCTCATTGGTGGATGTTCTCAGGGCTTGGAAGATGTTTTCCCCATGGTAAAAAAGAAGCGCTGCTAACGCGGGATGTTTTCCCCCCTTTCGCGGTGACGTCACGAGGAGAGTTTCAGCCGCCCAGAGAGGGAGAGAGAGAGGAAGGAAGGAAGGAAGGACGTGAAGGTAAATGGCTCGTGTGCCAGGTTAGGCCCATTTAGCGGGAACAATGCTATGACGTCACGGCGAGGACAATGGCGCCTGCGTCGCCCCCCCGCGATCCTCACCTGTCTGGAATAATCCCCATCAACAACAACAACAACAGCAACGCCGCCTCCAAGGGGAAATTAATCACCTTTAGCAGCGACGGACGCCATCGGCTACTGAGGACGAGACGAAAAAGAGGAGAAGCTCCAGCCAGGGGAAGACATCTGTGGACGACTACGGCAAGCAGGAGGAAGAAAATAATTTTTTTAAAAAAAAAATTGGTTCGCAAAGGAGAAATCAAGTTACTTACGTCGCCGGGAGATTAGCGGCGCTGCTACTCAACAAATGCACAGGGGATGCGGGAGGGTGAAGGAGAGAGAGAGAGAGAGAGCCAAATGGGGAATTAATAAACCAAATAATGAAGAAAAAACATAACTTGCACAAGGAAAATTAGGGACATGAGAAGATAAAGGTAAAGCTAAACAAGCCAAAAAGGAAAAGTGGGAAGATTACAAGGCAAAGGCAGGATGAAAAGGTTAGAACGGAAAATAGTAAGATAATATGAAAACGAAACTGAATACATCAAGGTGAAAAGTAGAAAGATTACAAGTAGAGGAAGAATGAAGAGGCTAAGACCAAAAGTAGAAAGATTACAAGTAAAGGAAGAATGAAATGGCTAAGACGGAAGGTAGGAAGAGCAGTATAAAAGGAAGAAGGAATTGGTCAAGAAGAAAATTAGGTATATTATAAGGAAACGAAGAACGAAAAGGTTAAGACGGAAAGTAAGGACATTATATGAAAAGGAAGAATGAAAAGGTTACCGTCGTAAATTTGTTTTCTTTCCGGTCGCTCATTTCTTTCACGTCAACTGTTGTTGTAAAAAAAAGGGTGATACTTGAATAAGAAGACGACGACGACGAAAAAAAACAACAACAACTCCTTCTTCTTTTCGCATTAACAAAAGTAGATAGAGGGAGAGAGGAGAGAAACCAAACATCCCGAGCGAAGAGGAAAATAAATTAAAATAAACGGAAGGGTGAAAGAAAGAGGACAGCCAAAAGATCCTGAACCAGACGCGACGCTTTAAAATCCTCGTCACTTAACCTCGAAAATAATTTTTTTTAAAAAAACAAACGAAGAATCAGGAAGGCGAAAAGAAGATTGTGATGTTACTGAGGAGGAGGAGGAGGAGGCAGCTGGCCGACTGTTCCCTCGGTAGAATGAAGAGGAGGAGGTATGTGAGGGGAAGGCAAGGCAAGGCAAGTAAGGGGACTGTAGCTTATGTATATATATGTGTGTGTGTGTGTGTGACATTATACACCCTTGTGACGTCACAAGCTCGTGTCAATCAGCGAGAGTGACTTTGGCAGCGTGAAACTTATCCTGTTGCTCTATTTGAAGGTAAAAGAGCCAGTGACGTCACGTGTTGGTGTGTGTGTGTAGAGGAGAGAGAGAGAGAGAGAGAGAGAGAGAGTTTCTGTTTAACTTTAAACCTAAATTACACCTCCTGTGGTGATTGATTCCCGACCCCCGGGATTTCTCTCTCTCTCTCTCTCTCTCTTCTCTCTCTTCTCTCTCTCTCTCTCTTTACCCTTGAAGCTCTTTGATAGTGACGCAGGGTTTTAGTATCAGTTATTCATCCCTCCCCCTATGTGTCTGTCTGTCTGTCTGTCCGTCTGTCTGTCCCGTGTGTGTTTCACCTTTAACAGAGCCGAGAGGTGCCACGTTATCTGCAAATTAGAGTCGAGTGGACTGGAGTGGGAGGAGGAGGGGAGGGAATTCACGTCACCTGCAATGAGAGAGAGAGAGAGAGAGAGAGGTGAAAAGATAAAACAAACATCACTCGGGGAGGTTCCGGAAATAACACTTTGAGGGAGAGAGAGGAGGGGGAAAAAAAGAGAAAAGAGAGGAGCTTTTGCGAGGACAAAACAAGGGACAGAACACGAAACCAATAACGTGAAGGCCAACAAAGGGCAGGGAGCTAGGGAAAAAGGAGAGGGTGTGTGGAGGGGAGGGGGAAGGAGGAAAATTTGGATATTTAATCAGTCAAAGTAGGAAAGGCAATGGGACTTAGGGTGAAAGAGACTGAGGAACGCTAACAATTGAAATATAAGAGATACAAATCACATGTGGGGAAGTTTCAAAAGTTACACAAAACGCGGTGAAAAGGAGAAAAGAGGGACAAAAACAGGGACAACAAAGATACCCCGAGAGTAAGCCAAGTTTAGGGAAACATCGATACGGGAAAAAAAAGAAAAAAAAAGGAAATGGAAAGACTAGAAAAGAATAATTAAAGGTGGGGGAAAAAAGGGTTACAAAAAACATGGAACGAAATTTACTAAAAACTAAACACTAACCAAAGATTCTTTTACAAAAACCAGAGACTAACCAAAGATTCTCCTACTAAAATCAAATACTAACCAAAGATTCTCCTACTAAAATCTAATACTAACCAAAGATTCTTTTATAAAAATCAATGACTAACCAAAGATTCTGCTAGTAAAATAAAATACTAACCAAAGATTCTCCTACTAAAATAAAATTTTAACCAAAGATTCACCTACTATAATCTAATATTAACCAAAGACTCTTTTACTAAAATCAAAAACTAAGCAAAGATTCTTCTACTGAAATCAAATACTAACCAAAGATTCTTTTACAAAAACCAAAGACTAACCAAAGATTCTTCTACTGAAATCAAATACTAACCAAAGATTCTTTTACAAAAACCAAAGACTAACCAAAGATTCTCCTACTAAAATCTAATACTAACCAAAGATTCTTTTAAAAACCAAGACTACAAAGATTCTGCTAGTAAAATAAATACTAACCAAAGATTCTCCTACTAAAATAAAATTTAACCAAAGATTCACTACTAAATCTAATATTAACCAAAGACTCTTTACTAAAATCAAAAACTAAGCAAAGATTCTTACAAAACTAACCAAAGATTCTCCTACTAAAATCTAATACTAACCAAAGATTCTTTTACAAAAACCAGAGACTAACCAAAGATTCTCCTACTAAAATCTAATACTAACCAAAGATTCTTTCATAAAAACCAATGACTAACCTAAGATTCTGCTAGTAAAATAAAATACTAACCAAAGATTCTCCTACTAAAATCAAATTTTAACCAAAGATTCACCTACTAAAATCTAATATTAACCAAAGACTCTTTTACTAAAATCAAAAACTAAGCAAAGATTCTCCTACTAAAATCAAATACTAACCAAAGATTCTTTTACAAAAACCAAAGACTAATTATCTAACGAATTCCAGCTCCTGCAAAGATATGTTATATGTCGACGATTGCTTCGTTTCCGTTCAGTGTTACGTAGATCTTCTTGGAGAAGGAGGAGAGAGTGAGAGAGAGAGACAGGTGAGAGAGACTCGTTATCCGCTTCCATTAACTTCCGGCCTCCACGTCTCTCTGTTTTTTTTCATTTGTATCCAAGCCTCGAGGTTTAGTGTTGATTGCCCGCACCTGTCTCTCTCTCTCTCTCTCTCTCTTCACTTATCTGGGATGGTTTCCTTCTTCCATTCCCGATCCTGAAGCAAGGAGAACTTTACAGCGACTTTTACTGTCTGTCTGTGTGTGTGTGTGCTATATATATCTCTCTTTCTCCCCTCTCCCTCTCCTCTCACATTCCTCAGGCACTTAAAATAAGAGAGAGGGTGTAGGAAGGGTTTATGAACCGCGGTGCGCGCACAACACAAAAAAAAAGAGGGAAGAAAGAAACGGAGGAGAAGAAGCGATTTAAATGTAAGACCTCGGGTCCGTGTAACCGCAAATCGACGTGGAGGAGTTTCTCTCACATAAACACAGACACAGGATTACAGAGGGAGAGAGACGGAGGAGGTGATTATCTTCCCCCCACCCCTCCTCCCCTACTCATCGTCACCCAACCCCTCCTTTTAACCCTTTTCCGATCGGATCCCAACGCCACACAGAGAGAGAAAAAAAAAGGAGAAAGGTCGAAGCGATCGAGGAAGGAAGGGGGAGGGAGGAGAAGAAGAAAGGGAAGAAGCATTCAATCTTTAATTAACTTCAAAGGTAGTTTTACCTGTTGGAACCAAGATTGCAATGGCTCTTGCAGTCAGGACTAAAGTCGACGGACGTAATTTCCTCCCTAACGAAAGAAGAAAAAAACCAAGGGAGAGAGAGAGAGAGAGAAGGCGAAGAGTTAGGGGGTTATAGATAGAAATCGACTGAAGGGGGGAAAGACAAGAGGAGATTAAGAGAAAGAGAGACAGACGCGCAGATAGGCGCAAATGGATTCCTTCTACTGAACTTAACTCTCTCTCACTCTCTCTCACTCTCTCCCGTTTAACGACAAAGACGAGACGTGAGGAATTTTAAAAAGTCAAGAATGCAAACGAGAGAGAGAGAGAGAGAGAGAGTTTACTATACGCGGGGAAGTATCAGCCGCTCTGTTCGTCAAGATGGCCGCCCGCTACACAACCCTCGGCCTTCTTTTTCACCTTTTTCCCATTTCCGTTCTCCTTTCCTGTAAACCAGCTTCTCTTTCCTTCTAATCTTTCCATTTTTTCCTCTTACCAATCAATAATCCACTATTCCTCGCCTTCATCTCTTTTAACTTTCTCTGAAAATTTTCCATTTCTTACGTTCCTCGCGTGTGTCTTTCTCTTAATTTTTTCCAGTTTCCTTCCAATCTCCCTTTTTCTCCTCTAACCAAAAAAAAATGAAAATACAAGTAAAAATTCATTCACATTTTTTTTCCTTTTATTCATATATTCACTTTCTTCCTTTTATTTATTCTTTCTCATCATTACTTTATTTTTATCTTTCCGCCATTCGTTTTTGAGTAATTTATTTTTCTCGCCGTTTCTTCTTTTCAAAAGAAAGAAACTAAGATAGAAAAAATTATGAAAGAAAGGAAAGAAGAAGAGGAAAGAGACAGAGAGAAAAAATAGAAATAAATTAATCAATAAGGAAAAAAAGGAAAAAATTAAGATGGGAAAAATTATGAAACAAAGGAAAGAAGAGGAGGAAAGCAACAGAGAAAAACATAGAAATAAATTAATTAATAAGGAAAAAATGAAAAAAACTAAAATGGAAAAAAATATGAAACAAAGGAAAGAAGAGGAGGAAAGTGGGAGAGAGGAAAAAATAGAAATTAATTAATTAATAAGGAAAAAAAGGAAAGAAACGAAGATAGAAAAAATTATGAAAGACATGAAAGAAGAGGAGGAAATTGGCAGAGAGAAAAACATAGAAATAAATTAATTAATAAGGAAAAAAAGGAAATAAACTCAGATAGAAAATCTTATTAAAGAAAGGAAAGAAGAGGAGGAAAGTGGCAGAGAAAAAAAAGATAGAAATATATTAATCAATAAGGAAAAAAAGAAAGAAACTGAGATAGATAAAAATTATGAAACAAAGGAAAGAAGAGGAGGGAGGAAAGTGGCAGAGAGAAAAAAAAACAGAAATATATTAATCAATAAGGAAAAAAAGAAAGAAACTGAGATAGATAAAAATTATGAAACAAAGGAAAGGAGAAGAGGAAATTATCAGAGAGAAAAACATAGAAATAAATTAATTAATAAGGAAAAAAAGGAAATAAACTCAGATAGAAAATCTCATTAAAGAAAGGAAAGAAGAGGAGGAGGAAAGTGGCAGAGAGAAAAAAAACAGAAATATATTAATCAATAAGGAAAAAAAGAAAGAAACTGAGATAGATAAAAATTATGAAACAAAGGAAAGAAGAGGAGGGAGGAAAGTGGCAGAGAGAAAAACAATAGAAATAAATTAATTAATAAGGAAAAAAAGGAAAGAAACGAAGATAGAAAAAATTATGAAAGAAAGGAAAGAAGAGGAGGAAAGTGGCAGAGAGAAAAACAATAGAAATAAATTAATTAATAAGGAAAAAAAGAAAGAAACTGAGATAGATAAAAATTATGAAACAAAGGAAAGGAGAAGAGGAAATTATCAGAGAGAAAAAATAAAAATAAAGTAACTAATTAATAAGGAAAAAAGAAAAAAAAATAAGATGGAAAAATATTATGAAACAAAGGCAAGAAGAAGAGGAAATTGGCTTAGAGAGAAAAACACAAAAATTAATTAATTAATAAGGAAGAAAAGAAAGAAACTAAGATGGATAAAAAATTATGAAAGAAGAGGAGGAAAGTGGCAGAAGTAAAAAGCATGGAAATTAATTAATTAATAAGGAGAAAAAGAAAGAAACTAAGATAGAAAAGTAGAAAGAGAAGGGAAGGAAAGGAGAAAAGAGAAGAAAAAGATAGGATTTCAAATAAAGACAACGAACGAGAGGCAAAGACAGCGCGATAGAAATGAATACATTGGCGCAACGTTTCGGTCTTTGTTTCGCAGTTGATTTGACGTCGTCGGCCGAGGTTAATGAAGCTTCCCCCTTGTAAGTTCCTTTTCAAATCCGGTCATCAAGAGTTTCTCTCCTCTCTTTTTTTCCTTTTATTTATTTATTTTAGGGGAGAGAGGAGAGACAATGCTGATGGCAATCTCTCCTAATTAACTAACCGCGTTGCTGTTCCCTCGAGAGGACCGCCAGGGCTAATTTAATAAAGTAAAGAAGATACACGCAGGAGGTGGGAGACGGCGAAAAACCCTACTACAGGAAAGATGTTATAAAATACAAATAAAAGAAAACAACGTAGAGAGACATTAAACAAATAACAGGAAACAACCGCGGAGAAGAAGAACAATAAACACACACACACACACACGCGAAGGCGAAAAGGAAACTGTAAGGAATGTTTCCAACTAACGAAGAAAATTAAGGGGAGTTCCATTACCAAAAAAAAAAGAATAATAATTGAAAGGAAAGTATATTGCCTCCCCCACCCCAAAAAAAATATAAGAATACAACAACTGAAGCATAAAAGGCAACATTGCAAAAATACACCAAACACCCGATCACCTTTCAACAGTTAAGGACGTCTTTATCCCTGAAAATAAAATAAATAAACTAAAACGTTTCACCAGGTGGAAGAAATAAGAAACGAGAAGAACAACACGAAAAATAATTCAAAGTAGCGCATAAACATAACCAAAAAAATTATAGATTAGGGAGAAAGAGAGAGAGAGAAGAGGGAACACGAAATTATGATATTTTTATGTATGTACAAAAAAAAAGGGGAAAGAAAGGAAAAATTATGAAAGTAATGGTGGGGAAGGGGAAAAAAATTGAAAAGAAACTGAACCTAAAATAAAATACGAGAAATAAGGAGTAAATAAGAGGTGGAGGAAAATAGGGAGAGAAAAAAATTCTCATCCTGTGAAAAAATAAAATTATTTGAAAGAATGTGTGAAGGGAAAGGAAGAGGGTGAGAAAATAAAATTCGAAAAGTAAACTTGAAACCCACAAGAAATAAGTTTCAAATAATTAAAAATAGAGAGCGCACACACACACACGTTGTAAGAAAAAAAGTTAGGGAAAGGAAGAAAATTCTAAGTTAAAACACAGACACACACACAATAAATATATATATATATATAACGAGGATAGGAAGGAGAAGCTGTGACCAATGGAGCCTCCCTTTTTCTTCCCCCCCGGGGGAAGGGGGAAAAAACGAAAAAAAAAATCCCTCTGATGATATTTTTTAGGGGAAAAGGAGATATTTTTATGTATGTATAAAAAAGGGGAAAGAAAGGAAAAATTATGAAAGTAATGGTGGGGGAGGGGAAAAAAATTGAAAAGAAACTGAACCTAAAATAAAATACAAGAAATAAGGAGTAAATAAGAGGTGGAGGAAAATAGGGAGAGAAAAAAATTCTCATCCTGTGAAAAAATAAAATTATTTGAAAGAATGTGTGAAGGGAAAGGAAGAGGGTGAGAAAATAAAATTCGAAAAGTAAACTTGAAGCCACAAGAAATAAGTTTCAAATAATTAAAAATAGAGAGTGCACACACACACATTGTAAGAAAAAAAAGTTAGGGAAAGGAAGAAAATTCTAAGTTAAAACACAGACACACACACAATAAATAAATATATATATAACGAGGATAGGAAGGAGAAGCTGTGACCAATGGAGCCTCCCTTTTTTTTCTTCCCCCCCGGGGGAAGGGGGAAAAAACGAAAAAAAAATCCCTCTGATGATATTTTTTAGGGGAAAAGGAGTTATTTTTATGTATGTATAAAAAAGGGGAAAGAAAGGAAAAATTATGAAAGTAATGGTGGGGGAGGGGAAAAAAATTGAAAAGAAACTGAACCTAAAATAAAATACAAGAAATAAGGAGTAAATAAGAGGTGGAGGAAAATAGGGAGAGAAAAAAATTCTCTTTCTGTGAAAAAATAAAATTATTTGAAAGAATGTGTGAAGGGAAAGGAAGAGGGTGAGAAAATAAAATTCGAAAAGTAAACTTAAAAATCCCAAGAAAGAATTATACATAAGTTTAAAATAATTAGAATAGAGGGCGCAGCATTTGTCTCTCTCTCTCTCTCACACACACACACAGATACATTATAAGAACCAATATAAAACAAGGAGAGGAAGGAGAAGCTGTAAGGGAAGGCGCTGCGAGAGTTTCTCGTAGACGCTTCAGCCTAGAGTGACTGCGGGGCTTACCTGATCATGTCGGGGATGCCTCCTGCACTCTCTCTCTGGGTATTTTTTTTATCAAAGTTCTCATATGCCGAGACACCTTCACCTATTTTAGGAGGTATATGTACTGGGGTCAAAGACCTTGGGCATATGGCAAGAGTTGTCCTCCGCTGATCCCATTGGATCAGTCAGGGGCCAATTGCCTCCTGAAATTGGTGGAGACACGGAGAAGGGAATGCTGCGTCCCCACAGCAAACTCGTCTCCCGTCATTCACAGGGAAGGGCGTGAGAATAGTACAGCCAATGCCCACTGACCTACCTGATGCAGGTTTTCTAGGGTTTTCCCCTGCATCTCTTTAGGTGAAACACCGGGTAGGATCCTTAAACCATAGCCCGGGGGCCCTAGTTAACCCTTGGCTACCTTGCTCTACCTTCCGCATCCCCCCTTTTCAATTCCCTTCCTATGCTATTAAAGGGGAGTTGCCTGTTTCAGGATCATGTAGCCTGTTAACCAAAAAAAAAAAAGGAGAAGCTGTGGGGAAGAAACGAAACAAAAAACTCTGATGATATTTTTATGGGGGGAAAAGGAGGAAAAAAATAAGGAACCCCAGATGAGAAGCCATAAACATCCGAGAAACGACATTGGGAAAGAGGGGGAAAAAAATAATAATAATAACCGCGTGAAAGGAACTGAATATATATATATCGTGGCTATATTCCTTGCTTGAGGTGACGTCATCATCACCACGCATTTGTCCGGAAGGAAGACTGGGAGGAAGGAAGGAAGGTCCATATACCTGCTGCGAGGGAAAGAAGCGGCCCTTGAGATAGAGAGAGGAGTGACGTAACTGCCGCCATATTCCTCTCTTCCCCCGGCCATTTTAATTGAGGCTGTTGTGTCCGGCCATCTTGTCAAGACGTCCATTTGTCGTCGTCGTCGATAGTTTAACAGTTTGTCGCTGTAAGGGTTGGAGAGGAAGTGGAACACGAGGCGCAGTGACATGAGAGAGAGAGAGAGAGAGAGAGAGAGAGAGAGAGAGAGAGGAAAACGAGGGATTGGGTTATTTTTTTTAAAAAAAACTGAATTATTCCGTGCACGAACTGTAGGGAGGAGGGAAGAAGCCACACCCGCCTCTGACTCCACGGTTCATTAGTGAGAATTATCTCTGCTTATTTATTGTTCTCTCTCTCTCTCTCTCTCTCTCTCTCTCTCTCTCTCTGTCTCTCTCTCTCTCTCTCCCCTTGTCTCTCTGTGTGTGTGTGCGCGAGCTTGTAACTACGTGTTGAGTGAGGCTCCGGTGGCGTGTAGAAAATTTAACTACATTCATCGCAGGTAAACTTTCTCTCCTTCTCTCTCCCTCTCTCCCTCTCTCTCTCTCTCACTCTCTCTCTCCCTGCGTGTGTATTTGTGTTTTTGTGCTCCGTTCCACTTCCGCTCCCACAACGAACTTTTTTCTTTTTTTAAATCATCCATGCGTGATTTTCCTGCTTTTTAAAAAGGTTTTCCTTGGACATCTCTCTCTTTTTTTAAAAAAGGTATTCCTTTGACATCTGTTGTTTTTTAAAAAGGTTTTCCTTTGACATCTGTCGTTTTTTAAAAAGTTTTTCAGTTGACATATCCTCTTTTTTTTTTAAAAAAAAGGTATTCCTTTGACATTCCTTTTTTTAAAAACGTTTTCCTTTGGCTTCTCTCTTTTTTAAAAAAGGTTTCCCTTTAACATCTCTCTTTTTTAAAAAAGGTTTTACTTGGCATCTCCTCTTTTTTTTAAAAAAGATTTTCATTTGACATCTCTTTCTTTAACTGATTTTCCTTTGTCATAGCCTGTTTTTTAAAAAAGGTTTTCTCTTTTTTTTAAAATAGTTTTCCTTTGAAATCTCTCTATTTTTTAAAAAGATATTCCTTTAACATCTCTCGTTTTATAAAAAAGATTTTCATTTGACATCTAATTTTTAAAAAGGTTTTTTTGGGCATCTCTCTTTTTTTTAAAAGTATTACTTTGACATCTCTCTTTCTTTAAAAAAGATTTGCCTTTAACATCCCCTACATTTTAACAGATTTTCCTTTGGCATTGCCTTTTTTTTTAAAAAAAGTGTTTCCTTTGACATCTCATTTTTTAAAAAGATTTTCCTTTGATTTCTCTCTTTTTTAAATAGTTTTCTTTTGACATCTCTCTATTTTTTTTAAAAAAAGGTATTCCTTTCACATATCTTTTTTTTAAAAAAGATTTTCATTTGACATCTAATTTTTAAAAAGGTTTTCCTCAGAAATCTGTCGTTTTTTAAAAAAGTTTTCCTTTGACATCTCTCATTTTTAAAAAAGGTTTTCCTTTTATATCTCTCTTTTTTTAAACATCCTTTAACATCTAATTTTTTTTAACATCCTTTAACATCTAATTTTTAAAAAAGTTTTCCTCAGAAATCTGTCGTTTTTTAAAAAAGTTTTCCTTTAACATCTCTCATTTTTAAAAAAGGTTTTCCTTTTATATCTCTCTTTTTTTAAAAAAGATTTTCCTTTAACATCTAATTTTTAAAAAAGTTTTCCTCAGAAATCTGTCGTTTTTTAAAAAAGTTTTCCTTTAACATCTCTCATTTTTAAAAAAGGTTTTCCTTTTATATCTCTCTTTTTTTAAACATCCTTTAACATCTAATTTTTAAAAAAGTTTTCCTCAGAAATCTGTCGTTTTTTAAAAAAGTTTTCCTTTGACATCTCTCATTTTTAAAAAAGGTTTTCCTTTTATATCTCTCTTTTTTTAAAAAAGATTTTCCTTTGACATCTAATTTTTAAAAAGGTTTTCCTCAGAAATCTGTCGTTTTTTAAAAAAGGTATTACTTTGACATCTCTCTTTCTTTAAAAAAGATTTTCCTTTGACATCCCCCTACATTTTAACAGATTTTCCTTTGGTATCGCCTTTTTTTTTAAAAAAAAGGGTTTCCTTTGACATCTCTCATTTTTTAAAAAAGATTTTCCTTTGACATGTCTCTTGTTTAAAAAAGGTTTTCCATTGACATCTGTCTTTTTCTCTGATAAACAAGTCCGCATTGGAGGCAAATCTCGGCAGCCTCTGTGACCCCCTTCCCCAATGTTTGTCTCCGGGGTCGTTAGGGAGCTGTGTACAAAAGTTAAGTCAAAATTTCTTATGCGGGTGACGAAACCTTGTGTGTGATTTGAAGGAGAGAGAGAGAGAGAGAGAGAGAGAGCCGCCATCTTCTTCCCCTGGGGGGAAGGTTTACATATTGAACGCTTCTGTCAGCGTGACTGAGAGAGAGGGGGTGGGGAAGGCGGGGGCGAGTGATGGAAAGTCTTTGGATGTGAGGGTGAAAATCGTGAGATTCCGTGAGCTGGCGGAATGATACATCCCCTAGCCTCCAGACAGGACATGACGTATGAGTTGAGGTAATTTCCGGCGGCCTCCTCCTCCTCCTCACGCGATACTCCAGGGGGGTTGGGGGGTGGGGGGGATTTATAGGCTCTGCACACTAGTAGACCAGACCAGGGCCACGCCCCTTCCTCCCTAATACCATCTCGTCCACGAGAATAAGCGACACGAAATTTATTTTAGACGTTTAATATGAAAAAAAGAGGGAGGGAGGGGGAATACTGGACCTGTAGGGGCGCTGGAGTCGAGCAACGGCGGCGAGAATTTGGGACTAAACAGTTCTCGTTGCGGTTCCTCGGGTCTCCTGAGTCTCGTCTTCCCTCCCTCCGCGGCTTTGAGCAGATTAAACACGGTATGTAATAACGCATCTTTGAAACCAAACACGACCTCAAAACGGTGGATGAATTCTCTCCCTTTTCGATCCTTTTTACGGAAGATTTGTCACTCGTCTTACCTTCCAACTGTCTTATCTGATTATAGGCTCAAGTTAGCAGCGTAGGATCAGTTATTCGCCGTGTGACGTCATCACCCCCAAGGTTAGAGATTAGTCTCTCTCTCTCTCTCTCTCTCTCGTCCTCGTCGTCGCCGTCGCGGTAATCACGTATTCATATTCCGCGGCTTGTCTGCGTACGTGAGAAGCGTGCTTCAGCTCCTCGGAACTGATTTCCCCAGACATGGACGAGATGGCGCCAGAGGCCCACAGAGATTCGCGGAGGGAAGAAATTACGCGCGCGCTCGCGAGTCTTGGAGCAACACTCGACGACGTCACAGCCACCTCCACCGCCTCCTAATTCATGGCCTCGATACCGCCCCCGGGTAGTCAGTCCCACCACATTTACAGTACTGCTGCCTCCAAGTCTGGTCGCGAGACGGTTTCGATATCACCCAACGTCAACGACGGTGACGTCACGGACCTTCCCAAGCGACTTAAACCCCGCAGCAACGGAGGGAACGGTTAACTGTACATGAAGAATGCATAAATAACCGAGAACGGAGAAAAAGTAATTTACAAGACGGAGAAGAGTAAAGATAAAAACGGAGAAAAAGGCAGGGGAGGGAGAATAAGGCGAGAAGAAAATGGAGATAATCATAAAATAAAAGTTTGAGAAAGCGAAATGAGACGGAAGTGAAAGTAAAGGACATAGAATAACGAAAACAAGTGTAACGCGGGGACGGGGAAAAAATGAATATGAAAGGAGGAAAACATAGGGTATGTTAATACGAAACAAATAGAGAGAGAGAGAGATTAAATGAAGGTATTTGGGCACAATGGTAGGAAGAAGAAACCCCGAGAATAGAAAAAAAGTAGTTTACAAGACGGAGAAGAGTAAAGATAAAAACGGAGAAAAAGGGGGAGGGGCGAGAATAAGGCGAGAAGAAAAGTAATAAAATTCAGATTATCATAAAAAAAGTTTAATAACGCGAAATGAGACGGAAGTTAAAGTAAAGGACATAGAATAACGAAAAGAAGTATAACGCGGGATGGGGAAAAAATGAATATGAAAGGAGGAAAACAAAGGGGGGGAGGGACGTTAATGCGAAACTAAAGGAGAGAGAGAAAAAAATGAAGGTATTGGGACACAAAAGTAGGAAGAAGAAAACCCCCCGAGAGACTGGGAAGAATGCATATAAATAGCCGAGAATAGAGAGAAAAAGTAAGTTACAGTACCAAGAAGAAGAAGAATAAAGATGAACGCGGAGAAAAGACGGAAGAATAAGGAGAAGACACCTAGAAGAAAAATTATGAAAATTAGACGGAAGTGAAAGCAAGGAAACATACAATAACGAAACGGAAGTGTAACGCGGGGATGGGGAAAAAATAAATATGAAAGGAGGAAAACAAAGGGTGGGGGGACGACGTTAACGCGAAACAAAGAGAGAGAGATAGAGATTAAATGAACGAAAGTAGGGAGAATAAAACCCGACAGACAGTGAAGACTGTAAAAAATAATCGTGAATGCGGGAAACTTGCAGTACGAAGAACAATAATGGAGGAAAGGGAGAATAAGGCGAGGGAAGTGAGAAGAAAACTGAGAAAATGGAACCCGAATTATTTATTTTTTTGAAAAAAAAAATTTTTTTACGAATTCGAAAGGAGAGGGACGTTAAAGTAAAGGACATACAAGGACGAGGATAATTGTAAATAGGAGGATCACAGTGATCGATGACGTCATCACGAGGGGGAGGGGGATGAGTTGAGTTTCGGGGAAGAGTGAGGAGGAAAGAATAAAAAAGTTTTCCCCGCGAGGACAGCGACGGCTGAAACTAGTGCACGAATATGAAAGTACTTTAGGCCACGTGTGTGTGTGTGTGTGTGACGCAGCTGCAGAGGGGTTGGGGTTGGGGTTTATTTTTTTTTTGTGAGGACACAATTTGGCGCATCGTAATTGGATTAATTAAGCGCCTCTGCTGTTGCTTCCTCGATGGACTTCAATTTTAATTGCAGCAACGTCCACGAGGTCCAGATTCTCTCTCTCCCTCTCTCCTCTCCTCTCTTCACTCCTCTCTCCTCTCTCCCTCTCTCCTCTCTCCCTCTCTCCCCCTCTTGGAACCTCGCACAACTTTGACGATGACGTCACGACACAAAGTAACGGTCAAATAAGACTCGGGGGCAAAGTGTTTGTTGCTTCAGGATATCTCAGATGGTTGATTGAGAGTCGCTTCTGACAAGATGGCGGGGGGGAAGATGAAAAATAGCGAAGAATTAAAGATGGTATATAACAGGTCCATATATAGTGGCTGGGGCATGTAGAAAGAATGCCTGAAGGAGGGGCAAAGTATAAATAGACAGACAGGAGGAAGACTGGAGGAAGAAGAAGGAGACTGAAGGGGAAGAGGAGAACCCAAGGGAGGTCAAAGGCGCGGCGAACAGAGAAGAACGAGAAAGCCAAGAGGTAGTAGAGAGGTTCAACCTGAGCCGCGGTGCCATCTTGTGGATGACGTCACAGCTCGTTCGGAGCTCAGTTACAGGGTGAGAGGACCACGGGGGGGAGAATAGAGAGAGAGAGAGAACAGACCTGGAGGCAGGCTTGAACCGAAGCTCAAATAATGGGGGACGTGCAGCTATTTTAGAAAGAATTCAAGTCAAAAAAAGGGGGGGAGCGAAGTAGAAGGAAGACAAGAATGGGAAAAATGTCGAAACGAAGGTAAGGAAGTAGGAATAGTAATAAGGAAACTCAATTAAAGTAACCCGAGAAGAAACTGGAAAATTTAACGATTTCAGAATGGAAATATTAGGGAAGGGAAGGTGAAAGACAGACAATAGAATAAAAAAAACATGAAGGGAAGAAAGGAAGGGAGTGGGGAATAAAATGTGTTTAGTGACTCGCCTCAGTATTAGGACACGCTGAGGCGGATCCTCTACGGCGCCGTCAACATTTAACAGACTATGGATAAAGGATCCTACCCTTGCAGCGGTGTTTCACCTTCAAGAGGTGCACGGAGGAAAAACCACCCTAGAGAACCTGCAACTAGTGGGGAGAGTGAGGGAGAGAGAACCTTGCCCCTGCTGTTGTCTGTCCGCGACTATAAATTACGGCTTATTGGACGAGACTGAATCGTAACTGTCGCATTATCGGATTATCTCTCATACATCATGACATCTGGCACTGCAGAGCTGCCAACACAACAACAACAACAACACTCCCCCACTGTTGAACTCATATATAAAACGTCGATGACGTCACATCCGTTACGGTACTCGTCCCTTAAAGGTGGTGACGACGTCATCAGCGGACTGTGAGGGAGAATTTTTTCGGGGTGGGATTACGTCACGCGTCAGTCACTATGCGTGAGTTAGAGGGGGAGAGAGAGAGAGAGAGAGACAGAGAGAGAGACAGAGAGAGAGAGAGAGAGAGAGAGACAGAGAGAGAGAAAGAGACAAAAAGACAGACAGACAGAGAGAGAGAGAGACAGAGAGAAATACAGAGAGAGAAAGAGAAATACAGAGAGAGACAAAGAGAAATAGAGAGAACAGAGAGAGAGAAAGAGACAGAGAGACAGAGAAATACAGAGAGACAGAGAGAGAAAGAGAGAAGAGAAAGAGAAATACAGAGAGAGAGAAAGAGAAAGAGAGAGACAGAGAGAAGAGAAACACAGAGAGAAAGAGAAGACAGAGAGAGAGAAGAGAAAGAGAGAGAAGAGAGAAAGAAGAGAGAGAAGAGAGAGAGAAGAGAGAAAGAAGAGAGAGAAGAGAGAAAGAAGTGAGAAAGAAGAGAGAGTGAGAAAAGAGAGAGAAGAGAAGAGAGAAGAGAGAGAAAAGATAGAGAGAAGAGAAAGAGAGGAACAGAGAGAGAGAAGAGAGAGAAGAGAGAGAAGAGAAAGAGAGAGAAGAGAGAGAAGAGAGAAGAGAGAGAAGAGAAAGAGAGAGAGAGAGAGAAGAGATAGAGAGAAAGAGAGAAAGAGAGAGAGAGAAGAGAGAGAGAAGAGAGAGAGAGAGAGAGAAAGAGAAAGAGAGAGAAAGGGAGAAAGAGAGAGAGACAGCGACAGAGAGAGAGAGATAAAGAGAAAGAGAGAGAGAAAGAGACAGACAGAGAGAGACCGAGAGAGAAAATGAAGGAGAGACCGAGGAAGAGAGTGATAAAGATAAATAGAGAGAGAGACCGAGAGAAAGAGAAAGAGAGACAGAGAGAGAGAAAGAGATAAAGAGACAGAGATAATAGAGAAAGAGGCAGAGAGAGATACAGAGAGAGAGAGACCGAGAGAGAGAAAAAGAGAAAGAGAGACCGAGAGAGAGAAAGAGAGAGAGACAGCGACAGAGAGAGAGATAAAGAGAAAGAGAGAGACAGAGAGAGACAGACAGAGAGAGACAGAGACAGAGATAATAGAGAGAGAGACAGAGATAGAAGCAGGAGAGAGAGAGACAGAGAGAGAGGCAGAGAGATAGATAGAAGCAGGAGAGAGGCAGAGAGATAGAGAGAGACACGTCACCACACAGCAGTTGTTAGGTACAAGTGGCGCTGCTGCTGCTGAGATAAGAAGGGACCTGAGAAATAGCGTCTGGGGCGGGAAGGAACGACAGATGTTGTTAGCGTAATGGCGGCGCTGCTCTCCCACACTCAGGCCCGTGACGGAGAGAGAGAGAGAGAGAGATATATAGCTACACAGAATAACACTGCAATAATACCACTAAACACTTGCAGACGAAATTAAAAGTAGAGAAACGTGTGTGTGTTTCCTTTTTTGCAGATTATTGAGGGGTTAAGGTAGCCGTAATTAGCAGATCTGGGATGGCGGAAAGAAGTGACGTCACGATAGTTGTCATTACTCTTCCGGTACAGCAGGTTGCTAAGAGCTAGTTAGACTATTCAGTTCCCCCCCATCAAGTCCCCCCTCATAACAGTGAGTACTTTTCAGCGATTACATTTCCTCTCTCCCCCTCTCTCCAGCCCCTCTGTGGTTACAGGGGTGGATGGGGGTGAGAGAAGAGTGGTTTGTGTGGTTTATTGCCTGTCCGTGGCTTTGACGGGGGCCGAATGTGACAGCTGTCGGTCATCATCCCTCTGTCAGTCAGTATTGACAGGCGTTACCACCACCCTCCTATACCACCCCCTCACACCCCCCTCCACAGGGGGGGTTGAAAAGGTGTGACGTCACGGCGCGTTGTGTTGTGTTGTGACCGCGGAAAATACCATGGAGCAGCGACATTACATCACGATACAGTCATTCTAATATATGTGTGTGTACTGGCTGGCTGGGTGCCCGGCGATGCCCCCCGCCCCCCGGCAAATTGAGAGGTGTTTTCACTCGATGACGTCACGACCTCTGAGTACCTCAAGCTACGTTTTTCCCCCCTCCCTCGAGCCGACGCGCCATGTTTTTAGAAAGTCAGCAAGCAGCTTTTAAAACCCTCAGCGACTCCAATGAGGAAGGGAGGAGCCGGTCACCAATCTCGGCTTATGCAGGAACGACACATCGGCGCATCTGTAGTTAATATCGACCACGGGGACAATAACAGCGGCGGAGGAGACAATTACTCGCCCTGATGGAGACTGTAGTGAGGTTAGAGGGTGAGGGACGATGGCGGCGGCGGTGTTTACGGGCGAAATCTCTCCCCAGGACGCCATTGCACGAGCCAGGTGCCATGTTATATTAATGCAATCAGCGTCACCGTGTAACAGCAACTGCGGACATGATGATGATGATGATGACGTCACAACCCTCCCTCTAGTATCACCCTTCAATTAGCCACGTGACGTCACCTCCGCAGCTGCCTTCCTCGCAGTAAACGGCCTTCAACCTCCCCCTCCATTAACACGTCGCTGATTGATGCTAACCAACTATGCGCAAGCCTTTCCACTTCCGCGTAGCTTCCTTGATCCTCCCTATTCTCCTTAGCGTCTCCTGATAACTTCCTCCGTCACGCTAAAACCCCTCGTGTCTCGAGACGTGGCCTATCAATCTAATATTCCTCCATATTGTTCTCGCTTCTCCTACTCTGCTTATAACTTCCTGGTTAGTTACCCTATCCATCCATCTCATCCACCCCTTTCTCCTTTATCGTCACGTTTTCAAAGACTTCTATTCTCTCTTTCCCTTTTTCTGCAACTCCTACTTGTCCCCCCATATAACGCCACAATCCATAGCAATATTTCCTAATATTCACACTTATGAGTAAATAGTTCTTGTGGACCTTCCTTCCACCCGGGTCAGGTTTGTATTTTGCCACCGCGACGACGTTTCGACGGGTAAAGATCCTCTCTCTTCCATCTTTGTCAAGTGGCATCTTTGTCATTCAAGAAAGAGAGAAAGAAAGAAAGAAAGAAAAAAGAAAGAAAGAAAGAAAAAAGAAAGAAAGAAAGAAAGAAAGAAAGAAAGAAAGAAAAAAGAAAGAAAGAAAGAAAGAAAGAAAGAAAGAAAGAAAAAAGAAAGAAAAAAGGAAGAAAGAAAGAAAGAAAGAAAGAAAGAAAGAAAGAAAGAAAGAAAGAAAGAAAGAAAGAAAGAAAGAAAGAAAGAAAGAAAGAAAGAAAGAAAGAAAGAAAGAAAGAAAGAAAGAAAAATAAAAAGAAAGAAAGAAAGAAACAGAAAAAGAAAGAAAGAAAGAAAGAAAGAAAGAAAGAAAGAAAGAAAGAAAAAAGAAAGAAAGAAAGAAAGAAAGAAAGAAAGAAAGAAAGAAAGAAAGAAAGAAATATAAAAAGAAAGAAAGATAAAAAGAAAGAGAAAAATAAAAGAAAGAAAGAGAGAAAGAAAGATAAAAAGAAATAGAAAAATAAAGAAAGAGAGAGAGAGATAGAGAAATAGAGGGAGGGAGAGAGAGAAGACAAGTCCTCCGTGTCTCCCACACTCCAGCGCCTGTTTACAATCAGAGATCTTATACATATTTATTCCACTTCCCTCCATTTTCCTCTTTATCCATAATTGTCTTCCCATCCTTGTCATCTCCTTGCCAATATATATTCTTTGATTGTTTCCCCCCGTAACCTAGTGTCTGTTTCTTCACACCTGCTCCTGATTCCCCTGTCTCTCTCTCTCGCCCTTATATAGTGCATTTGGGTTCGTGCCCGTGTCTCTTCTTCCGTGATTTCCGTGAACCACGTGTTCCTCCTCACTACTTGACAATAATTCCCATCCTTTTTTTTGTTCCTAATTTCTTTCTTGATTTCCTTCATTTGCGTACCTGATGTTTCGTCTCTGTCAGCCGTTCACACGTCACTGACGAGCAACTAAGCCACGTGGTCGACGTCACAACGGTAAAAATGGCCGCCATTTCTCAACGTACCGAAAAAGAAATGGCCGCCGGACCTGACGTCATCGGTTACGTCACCGCGGGCGGAAACGCCGTTGCCACGTGTGCGTGTGTGTTTCAGTCTGTATATATATATATATATATATATATATATTATATATTTCCGGTTCCCCGCGTATCAGCAGCGGCGGCCTTTGTCCAGGTACAGAGAGGTGAGGGGATGAGGGAGGAAGCGCATTACAGGTAATTAGCAGATAGCGTCGCTGCCGGAAGTCGCCGCCGCGGACCGGATCAATGGCGCTAATTACGGCGAGTCCCAGTCAATCAGAGAGGACAGTCGGCCAGCTGCCTCCTCCTCCTCCTTAACAGGTCGAGGCGGTGCAGAAGGGAATGCTGCGGAGAGGTTAGGGGTAGGAGCATTAAAGTTATAATATTATATATATAATATTCTGATAATATATCATCTATATATGATAATAGATTAGTAGGTCACGTCTTTAGACACGAGAGGGAAGTTATCAAAATATATATGATATGGCGATGATATTGTACTATTACTAGGGAAGGTCAATGGAAGAAGAAGAAGAAGCCTTGCAAACCGAAATAAACGGCAAGAAGGTGTGGTCCTTGAGGAGGAGGAAGAGCACAACATGAGGATTAATAGAAGGGAAGGGAAAAGCCAAAGTGTGACGGAGTGTAGTAAGAGGGGGAAAACAGTGGAATAACAAAGATTGGGGAAAGGGATATTTTTTTTAAACGAGGGGAAGTTAAGGAACTCTGCTGCTAGATAAAGGATAGCACAGGATATTGCAAGGGAAGAGGAATTTACTTACGGCTAATATAAGTGTGAATAGAATGTCGTAGTGGTGAAATTTTTTTCCTTCCTTCCGTATCCTTTCTTGGAGGACCAAAAAGAAATTTTAAACCCCCCTCTGAGGATCCTCCCAGAGTAATTATATATATATTTTTCCCCGTCCCCCTGGACGATGTCGTGACGTCATAGGAAGCAGAGATGCTGCTGCTGCTGCTGTCAGTGAAGTTCTTTGAGCTGAAAGACGAGACAGTTAAGAGGTTAATTACTTGTTTAGCTGCAGTGACGCAATATCTCTGGCGGGTGCCTCCTCACGTCCTCCCCCTCCCCTCCTCCTCCCCCTCCCCTCCCCTCAGCTCAGATTCCTCGGCTAATTAAGCTGGGCGCCAGCGTTGCCACGTCGTCCTTATTACGTCTCGTTAAGCGCCGATTGAGACTGCACGGCAACCTTGGCAACGTCGCAGAAGGGTGAGAGGCGTTTACTTACGGAGGGGGAAAAAAGATGGATAAACCCGCGTAATTAGGGAGGTTGATAGTGTCGCTCCCGACGTTGCCAGAGTGGGAGTTTAAATATGGGAGGAAAGGAAACACCCCCGGGGGTGGGAGGAGAGTGACAGGGGAACATGGAGTGGAGTCACATTACTCACTAATGACGGTACCTTAACAACCTTGACAGAAATATTCCGACGGTTTTTATTTATTTGTTTAGAAAGAAAGAAAGAAAGAAAGAAAGAAAGAAAGAAAGAAAGAAAGAAAGAAAGAAAGAAAGAAAGAAAGAAAGAAAGAAAGAAAGAAAGAAAGAAAGAAAGAAAGAAAGAAACAGAGAGAGAGGAGTTGGATAGGGGGCGGATGGAGAGACAGAGAGATGCAGAGACATGAAATTCATTCGTAAAAATAAACAGAGAGGATAGACGGGGAGATGAAGAAAGTGAAAGTAAATAAATGAGGAGGATGAAGAGAGAGGATGAGACGAAGAGAGAAGAAGAAAGAGAGAGACAGAGAGAGAGATATAATACGTAAAAGGGAAATAAATAAGCAGAAGAAAGCGAGTGGGTAAGACAGAGTATGAGAAAGAAATAAAGACAGATAATGAACCACAGAGAGAATAATAATACGTAAATGAGCCGAAGAAAGAGGAAAGATGAGCCAGAGAGAGAAGACGAAAGGAAGAGAAAAGATGAGCCAGAGAGAGAAGAAGAAAGGAATTGATAGGACGAGCTAGAGGGAGAATACTAAAATAAAAGGGTAAAGAAGTGACCCAAAGAAAGAGAGAAAATACGAAATAGAAAAAGAAAATAAATTAAAGGAAGAAAAAAAGAACAAAAAGTAAGGAAAAGAGAGAAAGAAGAGGAGAAGAAAGAGACAGAGGTTTATAAAGCTCGAGAACTTACCTCCCTGTCCTCGCTTCTTCTATTTTCTATTCTCCTTTCCTCGTGAATTATTTTAGACCAACATTCTGGTGTTCTTCTACCTTTTCATCTTAACTTGTCTGTCTGCCCGAGCTTTTTTTTTTTCTTTTTGCTCTCTCCCTTTCATTCCCTTTACACACCGTATCAATCGTTTCCCCGCTGATCTTCACTCTCAACTCTTCTTCTCCCTCATATTCATTCCTTAACCTTTTGCCCCGTACCAACAAAATCAGCGCCGTGTTTTCCTAATTCTTGTTTTTTTTTTCATTTTCCCGGAAACAACTGCTCCGTAGTTGACGCTTCGTTTCGGCTACCAGGGGAACGGTTTTTTAAGTTGACCTTGTCACGGGGGTGGGGGAAGGATTCACGAAAACAGTAAAATTTTATTTTATAAGATGGCGGCGGCTGCTGTTTAGCGGTAACGTGACGTCATCGTTGACGTAAGCTCGGTCACTGCGGCAATCCTCGGCTCCCGCCAACGTCGACGTCACAATCATTCTGTTACACTTTTTTTATATATACATTAAAGGCAGTAATATGTTGAGCAGCGCTGCGGCGGCGTCTCCCAGAAGCTGCTCCTGCACATAGGAGGAGGAGGAGGAGAAGAAGAAGAAGCCACCACCGCGGCGGCGGCATTCATCAGAATTGCTTTCAGGGACTTGAGAGTCACGAAACGAGCTTAAGTGAACGACGACGGAGACGACAGTGAATAGAATTATATCAAATACACAAAAAAGAAAGGAAGGGGGAAAAAACAACAAGAAGGCGAGGAAAGGCAAAGGATGGAAGCGAGCATAATTCCCTCAATTACCAAGATACAGTCGAGACTCTAATTGAACTGCTTCAGGAATAGCGGCAGAGAAGAAGGAGAAGGAGGGGGAAAGGAATCCTCTTAATAAAAACACCAAGATTTTATTTCGGCTTAAAAATACGGGGGCGGAAAAAAAAGAGAAAATTGGTTTGCCGGAATATCTGAAGACTTGGCGTATTTATAAGATTATCTCTAGGGAAACTTGTAGCGAAAGAGCAGAGAGAGAGAGAGAGAGAAGGCGGGAATATTAATCACGGGTGAGAGAGAGAGAGAGAGGAGAGAAGAGAAAAGTTAACAACAACATCAAAAAACACAATAAAGTTAAATTATGAAGGATAGGCGAAGGAGGGAAGGGGAGGAGAGAAAAAAATGGTACCGAAAGAGGAGAGAGGGAGGGAGGGAGAGAAAAGGCGGGAATATTAATCACGGGTGAGACGGAGAGAGAGAGAGAGAGAAAGGGAGAGGGAAAGAAGAAGAGAAAAATTAACAACAACAAAAAATGAAACACACAATTAAGTTAAATTTGCGAGGATAGGCGAAGGAGGGAAGAGGAAAAGAGGAGACAAAAGGCGGGAATATTAACCACGGGCGAGAGAGAGAGAGAAAAAAAAAGGGAGAGGAGAAGAGAAAAGTTAACAACAACAAAAACAGCAACACAATTAAGTTAAATTAGCGAGGGGGAAAGAGAGGCGAGGGCGAGAAAAACTTTTCACCTCCCTGATTACGATGATTGAAGTGCTGATTGATTCTTATATTTCATCACAAGATGGCGGCGGAGACTGTAAACCGATTAAGACAAACTCACGTCTCTAAGAATAGAGAAAGTGAAGAGGAAAAAAAAGGGGGAGAAAAAAAATGGCGGAGGAGGAAAAAAAACTTCCGCTGACGTCACAGGGAAAATAATATCAACCCCTGTCAGTCAGCAAAAACCCGAAAAATAAATAAATATATACCTATAAAAATAAACATTTACTAAAAAAATGACGTTTCGTCCCATAAAATTTTTTATAACTTCGAAACAGTCAAACATTAAAATTTCATATTTTTTTGGGCCTCGTTGCTTGGTGCAGCTAAAACACTTAATATCACACCTAAAGCAACTTATGTTTTCCATTTCCAAAAAAAATATATATGCTTATTTTATTTTTTAACCAAATAATAAAAACAATAAATTATCCCGAAGGATCTGAATGTTTAAATGAGGATTAACTGCTCCAGTAGATGACGTCATAGAATCCATTATAAACATTCAAAGGAACACGACTTTCATTAAAAGAGAAACGGAATACGCCTGTAACGTATGCAACACATTGTGTAGATGAGTACGTGTAGTTGCATACCTTGCAGGAAAAATAAAAATCCCCAGCCATTATTTCCCATTTACAAAAAAAAAAATATTATTTTTCAAATTATGCATTATTCTAATGGATCTTAATATCAATTTAAGAATTAACAGCTAAATTAGATGACGTAATAGAAAACCATTTGAAAACATTTAAAGGGACACGATTAATAAATAAAAAAGGAACGGAAATTGCCTGTAACGTAGGCAACACATCGTTGAGATGCTGTACGAGAAGCTGCGTACCTATCAGGAGAATTAAAAAGAAATAGTTACAATTTATTCCATCAACAAAAATATTCCCAAAAATAAATTCTCCTAACTGATCTGAAAATATGTATCATAATTAGATGATAAAGTTGATGACGAAATTCAATCCATTACAAACATTTAAAGGGACATGACTAAATAAAAAACTGGAATGCCCCTGTGACATATGCAACACATCGTCCTGCTGTGTTCGTATAACTGCTTACCTTGGAGGAAAAACTAAAAAAAACGTAACAATTTAATCCCATTTCCAAAAATAAAATTGTCCTAACGGATATGAAATTATATTTCAAAATCAACTGCTAAAATGGAGGACATCGTAGAATCCATTATAAACATTTAAAGGAACACGATTAAAAAATAAAAATCATGGATCCTGCATGCAACGTATGCAACACGTCGTTTAGTTGTGTGCCTTAAGTTGCATACAATGTAGGAAAAACTAAAAAAATTATTTCCCTGACGAAGAAATAAATAAATTACCCTGACGAATCTGAATGTTTAATCGAGGATGATAGATGACGTCATAGATTCTGTTTTAAACATTTAAAGGGACACGAAAAATAAATTAAAATACACGGAATCCGCCTGTAAAGTATGCAACACGTCGTTAAGCTGTGTGCGTACAGCTGCGTACCTTGCAGTGAAACAATAAAATTAAAGCAAATGTTTATTTCCATTTGGAAAAAAATATATATTGTTTTTTTCAAAAAATAAATTATTCTAACTGTTTTGAATGTTAATTTTAAAATTAACTGCTAAAGTAAATGACATAGAATCGGTTACAAACATTTAAATAACGCAACTAATTAAAACTCCAGCTTCCGCCTGTACGGTATGGCAACACGTCGTACATATGTGTAACGTTAGTTGCCTGCTTTCCAGAACATAAATCCATATTTTAAAAAAACTGCCCACCCCCTTTTAATTTTTTTAAAACTAAATGTCCTGACACGAAGTGGATTCTTATTTGGAGGATTAACTGCAAAACAAAATGTTAAAGAATCCATTATAAACGTTTAAAAACACGACTTATCGAAAAAAATTTAACGGGAAACGCCTTAAAGTTTTGCAACGCGCTGCACACAAGTGTAACTTTGGCCACCGGACGTGCAGGCGAAATGTTAAAAAAAAATTACTGTTTTTTCTTGTTTAAAAAATTTTTCTCCTGAAGGATCTGAATATTTAAAGACGATTATTTGTTAAACATAACGTGTTAGAAGCCATTACAAACATTCAAAGGAACATATCTTATAAAAGAGAAACACTGTTTCCGCCTGTAACGTATGTGACACATTGTACAATTGTGTTAGTTTGGCTGCATACCCAACAGGCGTAAATAATTTTTTTTTTCTTTACCTTAAAAAAATTTATTTCCTAAATAAAGTGTCCAAAGGGAAGTGAATGTTCATTTGAGGAATAACATTAACCAGAATACGTTATAGACATTTAAAAAACCAACGAAGTCTGTCCGTTAAGTATGCAGCGCGTAGGACAGAAATGTTGGTACGACTGCAAAACGTGGAAGGGAAAAAGAAATATATTTTTACTGCAAACGAAAAATAAAATTAAAATTAAAAAAAATACACACTGTGAGTGAGTGACTAGAGTTACGTGTGTAGGATGTGAACACGAGGCGGGGAGAAGAGAGAAGAGAGGAGGAGGAGGAATATATAATTCAATATTAAAAAATAAACCCACCACCCTCTGTGAATGTTCTCTCCCCCACGCAGTTTCCCCAACTACAAAAATAAACACCCAACAACATGACGACAACAACGACGGAAAATTATTTTTTTTCGGTTGGCCTTTTAAAAATTCCAGCAGCAGCAACAGACAGAGACAGGCTTGATTAGAGCTGGCAACGTCGCGGATGCACACGCGTAACTCCGGGGGCGCAGTTAATTACGGTAAATCACAGCGGTTACGTGTTTGCAAGGTTTAGAATTCTGGCTTACGGGGGGGTTATGAAAGGGGGGAGGGGGAGGAAGAGGGGAGGAGAGGAGAGGAGAGGGGGAATAGTGTGTGTTACGTCACACTCGGACCTGTTGAAAGACTTCATCAAGGAGGAGAATCATGGCAAGGCACGGGACTGTTTAGTGTAGGTGGGAGGGGAGGGAGGGGAGGGAGGGGAGGGGGAAGCGTGTTCACTAGAGCCGCTCTTAATACCTGTGTTTATGTGTGCTTAACCTCTCACATGTAGAGGGTCCATCTGTGTCACCCTTCCCTCTCACTCTCTCTCTCCTTTCTCTCTCTTCTATCTGTCTTCTCTTTCTTTCTCTCTTTTTCTGTCTTTCTCTCTTTTCTCTCTCTTCTTTCTCTCTTTTTCTCTCTCTTTCTTTCTTGTCTCTCTCTTCTCTCTTTGTTCTCTCTCTCTATTTTTCGCTTCTCACTCTCTTCTGTCACTGTTCTGTCACTCTTCTATCTCTCTCTTCTCTCTCTTTCTCTTCTCTCTCGCTAACTGTATCTCTTCTCTTTCATATCTCTCTTTTCTGTCAATTTTCTCTGTCTTTTCTCTCTCTTCTATCTGTCTTCTCTCTCTTTTCTCTCTCTTATCTCTCTCTTTCTCTCTCTTATCTCTCTTTTCTCTCTTCTATCTGTCTTCTCTTTCTTTCTCTCTTTTTCTGTCTTTCTCTCCTTCTCTCTTCTTTCTCTCTTCTCTTCTTTCTTTCTCTCTCTTCTTCTCTTCTCTTCTTCTCTCTTCTCTTCTCTCTCTCTTCTCTCACTCTTCTTTCTCTCTACTCTCTCTTCTATCTCTCTTCTCTTCTATCTCTCTCTTCTCTCTCTTTTTCTTCTCTCTCTTCTCTACTGTTCTTCTCTTCTTCTCTTCTCATCTCTTCTCTTTTTCTTCTCTATCTCTTCTCTTTCTGTCTTTCTCTCTTCTTTCTTCTCTTCTTTCTTCTTTCTTCTCTTTTCTCTCTCTTTCTCTCTCTTATCTCTCTTTTCTCTCTTTCTATTCTCTCTATGTTCTCTCTCTTTTCTCTCCCTTCTCTCTACCTTCTCTAACTTTTCTCTCTCTGTTCTATCTCTCTTCTCTTCCTTCTCTCTCTTCTCTGTCTCCTCCCTCTTTTCTCTCCCTTCTATCTCTTTTATCTCTCTTCTCTCTCTCTTCTATCTCTCTTCTCTATCTCTCTTCTCTCTTTCCTCTCTCACTTTTATCCCTCTTCTCCCTCACTTCTCTCTCTCTCCATCTCCATCTCTTCAATCTCATATCTCTCTTTTTTCTGTCTGAAACTTGTCCAAGTGTTAAACATCACTGTAAAGGTAACCGCCGCGCCTGTAAGGATGGATGACGTCAGGACAGAGTGTTTTTCCTCTTCCCCGGCCTGAGTTAAGTGTTTGTTACTACTGTTGTACGCTTTCCCCGTTAACAGGGCGAGCGAAGGACAGCGAGACGTAATTACGCGTGAGCGAAGGAAGGATAAAGCCCCCGGGGTTATTCTACAAGCTGCCAGCTTCCCCTCCGCCCCCGCCCCCGCCCCTCAACCTCCGCCTCCTCCTCCGTCGTCGTCGTCGTCTTCGGGGGGCGGAAAAGAGACGCGACGCCAGTTTTCATTAGGGAGACGCAAATTAGTAGCTCAGATTTCTCGCACGTGAAGGCGACGGGCGGGAAGAAGAGGGCGGAGGAAAGAGGGGGGAGGGGGAGGGGGAGAATCTCTGACAAAGGTCACGTCGAGGCCAGGCCAAAGCCATGTTCATGTGCGTAAAGCGAGGGACACAGAGGGAGTTGGTGGCACTTTGTAGTCGCGGTTAATAACGATGGCATATTGACGGGGGGCGGAGGTGGGGGTGGCTGGGGGCTGGGGGTGTGTTAGCGTGCCTGCCAGACATCAAAGTGATTCCTCGGCCCCCCGTTTGATCCTCGCGATCTGTGAATTCCACAATTACAAATTCCTCGGCCCCCGCGAAAATAAAAATATATATATATAGTCAGGCAGTCCTCCATCTTGTCCCTTGGCCGCAGGGTTGCCACCACACAACAACCGTCGCTGTGCAAGGACTCTATTATACCTATATATTCCTCCCCCTGGGGTGGTGTTTTCTTCCAACCCGGGTCAAAGAGAGAGAGAGAGAAAGATATCACCAGTGACGTTTCGATGGTTTCCTCTTGCCGTCACCCTTCACACGTCACTGATGGAGGAGAAACACAGAGACAGGAAATAACGATCAAAGAGATTACGCCAGAGATATCGAGTTACAGGACTGACTGACTAACTAACATCTCTGTCCGCACACAATGGGATTAAAAGAAGGGGGGAAAAGACAAAGAGGTCTGATTTAACTAAATTAGTTGTATATGTAATTTTAGACAAAGAAGAAAAAAAAATTAAGGCCATTGTGAATAAAGTTCAAAACTGGGTTAAAGGAAAAAAAGGAACGCGACAAGCGGAGAAAGTGAGGGAGGTGGATGTAGAAAGAGGAAAACGGAGAAAGAAAGGGGAAAGGAGAGAGAGAGAGACAGAGATATATGGGGGGAAAACACAGGGACAGACAGATGAACCGAGAAAAAGAGGTAAATACTGGGAGAAGGTAAAAAAGAAAGGGGGGACAGAAAGAAACGCAACAAGATATGGAGACCGAGAAAGAGACAAGGAAACGAGAGAAAGTCTTAAATACCCGAAGTGGAAAAGGGGAATAGGAAAAGAGACAGAGAGAGAGAGAAGGAAATAAAGTAAAATGCAAGACACGGAGGTAAGTTATCAACACATTATCCTCTCCCTTGAGCTAGAGACTTCAATTCCCATCCTCGGGTCGCGAGTTGACCGAAACGTCAATTTCGTGGCTGTATGAGGACAGGTATGAAGCCAATTTTCGCTATATTTTACTCCATGAAATTTTTCAACCAAGTCTTAAACCAACCTGAAGGAGGTTTAAAAATGTACCGAAACTTCGAAATATATATATATATATATAATTTTTTTTAAAAAAAAAAAGAGGAATCTGACGTAAAGGGATGACGTCACGCTGTCTGGAGCTGTTGCCCAGAGGTCGGGGAAGCTCCGTAGTCGCTCGGTCGAAGAGAAAACCTAATAAATACAGTGGGGGGAAAAACGAGAAAATGATGAAGAATAATGAGGATAAGAGAGAGAGAGAGACTCACCGTGAAGACCGCAAGGCGAGCGCCATCAGGTACAGCTGCAACAGAAAGAGAGAGAGACAGGATGAGCAACTGTACAACACCAATTTCCCCCCCCCCCCTATACGCTAAAATCATAAAGCTATTTTTCCGCACAGGCATGAATGAAAATGGCGGCGGATGCGGAAGCCAAGGGGGTGGTGGAGGAGGGAGGTTAACAAACGCAACGCAGCATTCCCTTCTCCATGCCCGGGTGACGGAGGCTGCTTTCTCCTCCGTCCGTCTGATTCAGAACCAAGGACGACGACGCTTGAGACAAGTGAGAGACAGTGGAGAAGTTGTCCGCTGCTCCTATTGTAACGTCGAGGCCCAAACCGCGCGCCGTAAACTTAGCCGAGGCGTCGAGAAAGGAATGCTGCGTTCCATTTCAAGAGGGTGGGGATGGGATAACTTGGCAAGAGTCTGCTGCAGGTTTGTCCCTTGGCCCTTAAGTTGAAGCTCGGGGGCCGCAGTAATCCCTTCCTCTTCCCTTCCCGTGGTACTGAAAGATGGCGGCTCTTTTCTCCCTATTTCAATACCACTTCACGGCCATTTTTTCCCTTAATAATTCTGTACAATTTAGGAAAATTTTCTTTTATTAATTTTATTTACACGACGTTTCGTCCCAACGTTTGGGAATTTTTCTTCCCACCCTCTGTTAATCCTCATGTTGAATTATTTCTCCAAGGGTTCACGTGTTCATGTCCATTTATTATGGTGTTTCCAAGTCTTCTTCTTCTTCTTCCGACTCCCCTAATATTTTTATTTTTATCACTTCATTTTGGTTCTTGTGATGTAGTTACTGTTGTTAAATTAGTGGTTGCGGTTGTCCCGTCGCGTCTGTTTGGCGCGTGACGTCACGTGAGGCTGACTTGACTTGACTTGTCGTGGTTCGGGTTGCCTCGCGGTCGCCGTGCTCTTTTTTTCTCTTTCTCTCGCTCTCTATCGCCCTCTCTATCTCTCTCTATTTCTCTCTATCTTTCTCTATCTCTCTCTATCTCTGTTTCTCCCTGTCTTTCTCTCTCTCTCTTTCTCCCTCTCTCTTCTCTCTATGAATCTATCTTTTTCTCTACCTATCTGTCTCTATGTCTCTACCTCTGTCTCTCTCTATCTCCCTCTATTTCACTCTATCTTTCTCTATCTATTTCTCTTTCTCGCTGTCTTTCACTCTCTCTCTCTCTCCCTCTCTCTTCTCTCTATGAATCTATCTCTCTCTCTATCCATCTGTCTCTATGTCTCTACCTCTATCTCTCTCTATTTCTCTCTATCTTTTTCTATCTCTCTCTATCTATCTCTCTTTCTCGCTGTCTTTCTCTCTCTCTTTCTCTCTCTCTCTTCTCTCTATGAATCTCTCTCTCTATCCATCTGTCTCTATGTCTCTACCTCTATCTCTCTCTATTTCTCTCTCTTTCTCTATCTCTTTCTCTATCTCTCTCTCTTTCCCCCTGTCTTTCTCCCTCTCTCTTCTCTCTATGAATCTCTCTCTCTCTCTCTATCCATCTGTCTCTATGTCTCTACCTCTATCTCTCTCTATCTCTCTCTATTTCACTCTATCTTTCTCTATATCTCTCTCTTTCTCGCTGTCTTTCACTCTCTCTCTTTCTCCCTCTCTCTTCTCTCTATGAATCTCTCTCTCTCTCTATCCATCTGTCTCTATGTCTCTACCTCTATCTCTCTCTATTTCTCTCTATCTTTTTCTATCTCTCTCTATCTATCTCTCTTTCTCGCTGTCTTTCACTCTCTCTCTCTCTCCCTCTCTCTTCTCTCTATGAATCTATCTCTCTCTCTATCCATCTGTCTCTATGTCTCTACCTCTATCTCTCTCTATTTCTCTCTGTCTTTCTCTATCTCTCTCTCTTTCTCGCTGTATTTCTCTCTCTCTTTCCCCCTGTCTTTCTCCCTCTCTCTTCTCTCTATGAATCTGTCTCTCTCTCTATCCATCTGTCTCTATGTCTCTACCTCTATCTCTCTATCTCTCTCTATTTCTCTCTGTCTTTCTCTATCTCTCTTTCTCGCTGTCTTTCTCTCTCTCTCTCCCTGTCTTTCTCTCTATGAATCTGTCTCTCTCTCTCTATCTCTCTCTATCCATCTGTCTCTATCTCTCTCCCTCTGTCTTTCTCTGTCTGTCTCCCTCAGTCTCGCTCAACGACCGTGAATGAAACGGCAACGCTGATTAGACATCTAGTCGCAATAAAGGCCAGACAAAAGGGGGAAACGCTCAGGCATTCAATATCAACAACAACAACAAGCACCAAGCAGACCGACGACGGGGGGAAACAAAAGGCGGCGGGCGCAACTCACCAACTTGTCTGAACATCCGCCATTGTTCTGGCCGCCCGACACGCATCAATCGAACGAACAAACCAAACAAACAAACAAACCAAAGCGCCCGGGACGGAGGAGAGGAGCAAACAACAAAAGCGGCGGCACAAACTCAATTAACCGCGGTTATGAGTCGGCATCGAACCGAAAACAAAACCACCCCACCCAATCCCCCTGCAACTATTAGCAGCCCCGAGGCGACGAGTCCCGCCCCAAAGGAGGTTCAATCAACTGTAATTAATTTTTTTTGAAGAGGACAGGAATAAAATATCGAGAAAGAAACCTCATCCATAACCTCTACACAATACAGCCAGCTGTAGCTAGAATTGAAAGGGGGCAAGAAAAGAAAGAAGCCAGGAATCCCCTCCTACCTGGAGTAAGACAAAGGATGCAGCAACTTACATGTATAAAAAACAGGCCATGATGACGAAAGTTAAAACGGGAAATGAATCACACTGAAATGAGGTTGGGAGGGGCAGAAAAGATCTGTTTGGGACCTGGCGCTACTCCAGTGGCCGCCACGACCTGCCGCATTGACGGAGGTGTGCGTTACATTAAAATGTGGAGACGACGAAAGTTAAAACGGTAAATATGGAAAATTAATCACACTGCAATGACGCAGAGAAGACCTGAGTGGGATCTGGCGCTACTCCAGTGGCCATTGACGGGAGAGTGTTACATCAACATGTGTAAATGTGGAGACGACGAAAGTGAAAACTGGAAATACGGAAAATGAATCACACTACAATGACGCAGAGAAGACCTGAGTGGGACCTGGCGCTACTCCAGTGGCCATCGCGGCCTCCCGCCTTGACGGGGGGTGTGCGCTACATCAAAATGTGGAGACGACAATAGTTAAAACGGGAAATATGGAATATTAATCACACTTCAATGACGCAGAGAAGATCTGAGTGGGACCTGGCGCTACTCCAGTGGCCATTGAACTGGGGAGTGTTACATCAAAATGTGTAAATGTGGAGAAGACGGAAGTTAAAACGGGAAATACGGAAAATGAATCACACTACAATGACGCAGAGAAGACTCGAGTGGGACCTGGCGCTACTCCAGTGGCCATCGCGGCCTCCCGCCTTGACGGGGGGTGTGCGCTACATCAAAATGTGGAGACGACAATAGTTAAAACGGGAAATATGGAATATTAATCACACTTCAATGACGCAGAGAAGATCTGAGTGGGACCTGGCGCTACTCTAGTGGCCATTGACGGGGGGAGTGTTACATCAACATGTGTAAATGTGGAGACGACGGAAGTTAAAACGGGAAATACGGAAAATGAATCACACTGCAATGACGCAGAGAAGACTCGAGTGGGACCTGGCGCTACTCCAGTGACCATCGCGGCCTCCCGCCTTGACGGGGGGTTTGCGCTACATCAAAATGTGGAGACGACAATAGTTAAAACGGGAAATATGGAAAATTAATCACACTGCAATGACGCAGAGAAGACCTGAGTGGGATCTGGCGCTACTCCAGTGGCCATTGACGGGAGAGTGTTACATCAACATGTGTAAATGTGGAGACGACGAAAGTGAAAACTGGAAATACGGAAAATGAATCACACTACAATGACGCAGAGAAGACTCGAGTGGGACCTGGCGCTACTCCAGTGGCCATCGCGGCCTCCCGCCTTGACGGGGGGTGTGCACTACATCAAAATGTGGAGACGACAATAGTTAAAACGGGAAATATGGAAAATTAATCACACTTCAATGACGCAGAGAAGACCTGAACGGGACCTGGCGCTACTCCAGTGGCCATTGACGGGGGAGTGTTACATCAACATGTGTAAATGTGGAGACGACGGAAGTTAAAACGGGAAATACGGAAAATGAATCACACTGCAATGACGCAGAGAAGACTCGAGTGGGACCTGGCGCTACTCCAGTGGCCATCGCGGCCTCCCGCCTTGACGGGGGGTGTGCACTACATCAAAATGTGGAGACGACAATAGTTAAAACGGGAAATATGGAATATTAATCACACTTCAATGACGCAGAGAAGATCTGAGTGGGACCTGGCGCTACTCTAGTGGCCATTGACGGGGGGAGTGTTACATCAACATGTGTAAATGTGGAGACGACGGAAGTTAAAACGGGAAATACGGAAAATGATTCACACTGCAATGACGCAGAGGAGACTCGAGTGGGACCTGGCGCTACTCCAGTGGCCGCCACATCCTCCCGCCTCGACCGGGGGGTTGGTGCGTTACATCAAAATGTCGTAAACATGGAGACGACGAAAGTTTAATGCGGGGAATACGGAAAATGAATCTCACTGCAATGACCCAGAGTGGGACCTGGCGCTACTCTAGTGGCCACCACGGCTCCCGCCTTCCTTTACAGGGGGTGTGCGTTACATCAAAATGTCGTAAACGTGGAGACGACGGAAGGTCAGATCGCTTCCTATAAGTTTGTAGTGGCGCTCCTGTCGGTCTCTTTTTTCCAAATAATGATTTCCGGCCACCGCTTATCACAAAAGAAGCGTCTCAGTTACGTCACGTTCAGCCGTTGTTCACGACCCCCTGTATTATATATATATATATATGGATTCACCCTAATATTTATCAGTCCGTCCCCCCGGGGCGGTGTCGGAACTCCGTCACTTCCGGCGTATCTCGTCACACGGGCCATTAGTGATGACGTCACTTCCTCCTACAGTGATGTTGTGGGGGCGGGGGGCGGCGGCGGCTCGAGTTTCCTGTTACATTATCCAGGAAAGCTGATAGGTCAATATGTTACGTCATCCGCCCTCCATAATAAATTACAATAAGTGACCGTGACAACGTTCCTGCCTGTAATTTCCGCCATTTATTGTCGCGCCGTTCATCCCCCTATCTGGGGGGGGGGATTTAATAACCGCGCCCTTTAGAATGCGAGTGTGTTTTTTTTCTTTTTTTTTAACCAGCGATTTGATTTATCAACGTGAGGACTTTTTCTTTTTTTTTTGGAGTCTATTAATTTAAAGTCTTTTGTTGAGTTAATCACGGAGAGGATAAATTTATGTGCTTTGGTTCGCTTTTACGTTCAATTATTTATGTTGTTACATAAAAATCAATCTGGTAATATTTAATGTTTTGACACGCGCTGAACTTAATGGCGGACGCCGCCCCCCGGGGCCTTTTATTAGAGGGTCTCTAGTCTGTCTCTGTGGGGGAAACCGTTTAGCACCGGAGCCGAGAGAGAGAGAGAGAGAGAGAGAGAGAGAGAGACGATTGGTCGTCGCTGTCGTCACGCCTGGACGGACAAGACTTGTGAAGCGTTTGCGGTCAGTTGAGTCTGCGGCGCTGTCCTCGTTCACAGTAGGTTGCTCTTGAAACAGCGCCGCCGCCGCCGCCGCCTCTCCTCAGACAATTACCACAGAACCTCTACGGGGGCCGCAGACAGGCTTGCAAACGTTTCGGCTCCATTGCCCAGAATTTACTATAAAAAATATTTCCACGCCTGTTCCCCCTCCCACTGGAAACCCCGTCCCGGATCGTTATTTTGCCCCCCCCTCCCCCCCGTCAATTTGCAAACCTGTAACGACGGAAAGCTGTAAGCCACCCAAGTGGTGGTGATGACGGATAGACTGACGTCACTGCCGCCGCTTGGCAATTATATTCGCGGACTGGTGATCCCTTTCCCCCTGTGACGTTGTCTCACGACAGACAATTACCACAGAACCTCTACGGGGGCCGCAGACAGCATACAAACATTTCGGCTCAATTCCCGGAATTTACTAAAAAAAAATATATTTCCACGCCTGTTCCCCCTCCCACTGGAAACCCCGTCCCGGATCGTTATTTTTCCCCCCTCCCCCCGAATTTGCAAACCTGTAACGACGGAAAGCTGTAAGCCGCCCAATTGGTGGTGATGACGACGGACAGACTGACGTCACTGCCGCCCCTTGACAATTAAGTTCGCGGACTTTTCCGCCCCTGGGACGCAGTCCGTGATGCCGAGTCACGACAGACAATTACCAGAACCTCTACGGGGGCCGCAGACATGCTTGCAAACGTTTCGGCTCCATTCCCTGAATTTACTATAATAAATATTTCCACGCCTGTTCCCCCTCCCACTGGAAACCCCGTCCTGGATCGTTATTTTGCCCCCCCTCCCTCAATTTCCAAACCTGTAACGACGGAAACCTGTAAGCCGCTTAAGTGGTGGTGATGACGGATAGACCGACGTCACTGCAGCCGCTTGACAATTAAGTTCGCGGACGTTTCCGCCCCTGGGACGAGTCACGACAGACAATTACCAGAACCTCTATTCCCCCGTGACGTGTCTCGACAGACAATACACAGACTCTGGGGCGCAGACAGCATACAAACATTTCGGCTCAATTCCCGGAATTTACTAAAAAAAAATATATTTCCACGCCTGTTCCCCCTCCCACTGGAAACCCCGTTCCGGATCGTTATTTTGCCCCCCCTCCCCCAAATTTGCAAACCTGGAACGACGGAAAGCTGTAAGCCGCCCAAGTGGAGGCAGACTGACATCACTGCCGGTCCTTGACAATTAAGTTCGCGGACGTTTCCGCCCCTGGGACGCAGTCCGTGATGCCGAGTCACGACAGACAATTACCAGAACCTCTACGGAGCAGTAGACAGGCTTGCAAACGTTTCTTCTCCATTCACTGAATTTACTATAATAAATATTTCCACTCCTGTTCCCCCTCCCACTGGAAACCCCGTCCTGGATCGTTATTTTGCCCCCACTCAATTTGCAAACCTGTAAGCCGCCCAAGTGGTGGTGAACTCTGACTGATGTCACTGCCGCCCCTTGGCAATTAAGTTCGCGGACTGGTGGAGCCCTTTTCCCCCCTCCTGGGACGCAGGGCGAGCTGAAAATTGTAATGGCCCTTGCAGCGGCGCTGGAGCTTTGAATGGAGTAGCTGCTGCCGCCGCCGCCGGGGTGAATGACGGGGGCGGTGATTGATGGACCGATACGGAGGAGGGGGCGGCGGGCCGTCTCTCTCTCTATATATATACACACACACAAGGGGGTTGTTCAACGATCCAGAGAGAAGAGAGAGAGAGAGAGAACACACACACAAAATGTGAAGATGTGCAGAGGCGGCGGCGGCCATTAGCGTAAACTGGAAGAATTCTCCGAGACGTCGGAGGGAAAAAAAATGGCGTCTCCTAACGAGACGTTTCGCACCCATTCAGAGACAACATCGCCGTGCGGACACTCGTCACCCCCACCATACTCTGCTTACAACTTCCTGGTTAGTTTCCCTCACCTCATCCTCCTATATAGAGGCGGCCTCTCTATGTTATTTTCCCTCTTCTCTTCACTTCCCTGTAATGCTAATTTTTTTAAAATTGTCCATTTTAAAGACCGACGAGGTTCTCTTAAATGTTGACGGCGCCGTAAAGGATCCGCCTCAGCGTGTCAGGCAAGTCAGCACCAAACACCTTTTATTCCCCCCCCCCTCCCGCCTCCCCACTTCCCTATCTTTTCCCTTCATGTGTTTTTTAATCTATTGTCTGTCTTTCACCTTCCCTTCCCTCATATTTCCATTCTTAAATCGTTAAAAAATTTTCTTTCTCTCTCTCTGGGGTTACTTTAGTTCAGCTTCCTCATCCCCCTTTACCCTAATTTCTTACTCTTAACACCGTCGTTTCGACATTCTTTCATTCCCATCTTTCCTCTAAAATTAGCTTATACAGGTGAACGAAGCGTCACGAATATTTCTTGTTATTTATCTCGCGCGTACCGTGGACTTTTGGATAGGACGAGACAAAATTCTCCCCAAGGCAAGGTAAAGAAGAAAATTACTCTTTTTTCCTGCCATTTTATTGGACCGTGTCTTTGTATAGATGACGGTAAGGACTCGCCGCTGAGGATGTTATTTTATGGACAGCGAGTGACTAGGGATTTGAATCTCACTTAGCGGGGGCGGGTGAGGGGAGGAAAAACCCCTCCGCTGTTATTATTTACAAGGGCCATTGGGGGGTTGTTTGGACAGAGAGGGAGATAACAGGTTATGGGCGCAGCGTCTCCCGTTGGAGAAGTAATATCATCCCCATGTTAACACGATGTGCCTACATTCTCTCCCCCGCCCCCATGTCGTGATTGTGTTATTAATGGCGGATGCGATTAGCTTTGTGCGCTCCTTCTCTCTCTCTCTCTCTCTCTCTCTCTCTCTCTCCCTCTTTCTCTCTTGAGGGAGGAATTTTTCTACGCCGCGCCGCTCTCTCACTCACTCAGTCTGTGTGTGTGTGTGTGTGTGTCTGTGCAGAAAAGGCTCTCGGCTACAATGGCGCCGTAATGCACCACCGCAGCAGTGGCCTTAGAAAACCCGCCCCCACACCGCCTCTCCGCATCAGCCTCAGCCTCAGACTGCTTGCCTGCCTTTCTTTTTCTTCCTCCTCCGCCTCCTTTCTATGGACCGATTATCGAGGTCGAAAACTCCGGCAGCAGACACATAGGGAGAGAGAGAGAAGGAGAGAGAAGGAGAGAGAGAGAGAGAGAGTCGTCACCCGCAGACAGCGACAGGATGAATTGAGGAGGGTAAAGTAGTCCTCCCTGCCATTACCGTCACTCATGGTCACATCGGCACTTCGCTTTACCACTTTGTGACGTAAATGGGGCGAGAGAGAGAGAGAGAGGGAGAGAGAGAGGGGCGGGGGTGGATTCTCTCTCTCTCTCTCTCCATCTCCCATGACATCTCGCACAGTTTCAAGGGGGCTGGGGTTCCCTAAAGAAAACGATGCCGTGTCAAGGACCGGGGCAGGATGAGATATATATATATGTTGGACGTGAAACTGTGGCCGAGCAGAGCAGCAGTGACGTCACGGCCGCCCCCCGGGCAACCAATCACAAGCTTCCAGCGTGCGTCCTGTGTTTACATATCGTAGTTTCCGGGGCTGTCATTTTTCTGTCACTCTCAGGGCCAGCAGGAGTCACTTATCAGCGGGGGTGGGCAGTTAGGGGGGCGGCTCTGTCACCCACCCACTTCGTTACCCCTCCCTCCCAAAAAAAATGTGCTTGCAACAGCGGCGCCATGATTGACAACAACGTAATTAAATAATAATGCAGATCAGTGAGGAGAGAGGAGAGGGGGAGAGTGTGGTGGAGGATTGATTGATTTCCAATCCCCTCCCTCCCTCCCTAACTCCCCTCCCCCCCCAAAAAAAACATTCGCCGAGGGGGTCGTGAACAAGGGTCGCCCTGTGCGCGCAACGATGACGTCACTATCACTCCGGACAGTAGTTTCCTCGCCTGGAACAAGCGGCTTTCCACTACGTAACCTCTGCAGAAGGCGGTCAGCGGCAGAAGGTCAACAAGAGAAATCGTCTTCCGGTTACCTGATGGCGGAGGGAGCCTTCGAAACGTCGTATCTTGTAAGATTACATTAACCAACCCCCGGGTGAAATCGCGACAACTTGTTATTCCAAGGGGAAAGACTCACATTCTCTAGTTAATTACACGTATTAATTATTTCACTATTTTATTTCTTCTAGTAAACAAATTTTATTCTTTTTTTGTTGGATAAAACAAATCCAGGGATTTGTTACGTGTGCGTGAGTGTGTGTGTGTGTGTGTGTGTATGTATGTTCAGCCAAGAAATCTAAAAAGGCTTGGAGCAATTTTGACCAAACTCTCGTACTGGCGATCCTTGTAACCTGGTTAACAAACACTGTAGGGAGGGGTTTTACAGATCTGCAACCGCCCCCTTGGAGGGTGTGGGGGAGGAGATGGTGAGAGGAAATTTTTGAAAACGTTTGAAAAATCGCCCGAATAAAGAAATTTGGCGTGGTTGTTGATAATAAGCGTTCCTTAGCGGACGTTGCCTGAAACTGGCCCAGCCCCGAGATTGCTGTCTATTCCTGGGGGGGATGGGATTGAGGAGGGTTACGTCATGGCTCGGTGACGTATGAAAAGTAAAGGAGTTTCGTGAAGACTTCTGGCAAAATCACACGATACACTCCCGAATAAAGACTTTTCGCTGCCTTCTTCACTAACAACCTCTGTGTTTAAAAAAAATATATTAAAAATGGACGAAGTACTAAGGACAGTAACAAAGACAGTTTACGTTATTGGATCGATAACTCTGAACCGTCGACGATTTGCTGACGGCGTTTCCAAGCGGACGTTGCGTGAAACTGGCCCAGCCCCGAGATTGCTGTCTATTCCTGGGGGCGATGGGATTGAGGAGGGTTACGTCATGGCTCGGTGACGTATGAAAAGTAAAGGAGTTTCGTGAAGACTGCTAGCAAAATCACACGATACACTCCCGAATAAAGACTTTTCACTGCCTTCTTCACCAACAACCTCTCTGTTTACAATAAATATTAAAAATGGACGAAGTACTAAGGACAGTAACAAAGACAGTTTACGTTATTGGATCGATAACTCTGAACCGTCGACGATTTGCTGACGGCGTTTCCAAGCGGACGTTGCCTGAAACTGGCCCAACCGAGATTGGTGTCTATTCCGGGGAGGGTTTACACCACTGTGGCTATTCCAGTCGCTGTATGGAGGCGCCGGGCACCCAGCTGGGTTCCTTCACACCCGGGGCATACATTTTTTCCCGCACAATGAGGATTTCCTTTTCAAAGGTTGGCTATTGAGAAAGCGAACAAAGTCTCCCTCTCTTTGTGCGCGTGCGCGTTGGACCTTGACGTCATTACCACGATGACGTAGACGGGAGTTTGCAATTAGAAATCTCGCTGCAACTGATAATAATAATAATAATAATAATCTTTTTCTCGGCGTCGTCCATTGGTCCGCTTCACTTGGCTCCGTGAAAGAAAACTTTGTCGGGGAAAGATGTTTAATTAATCATACGGCGAGTTTCTCTCCTCTCCTTTTGTGAGGGACCTAAGACAAGTCACATAATGAGACTCTTACAAGGGAACGCGGCGGATTAATAATTCCCTTCCCTTTCGCCCGGTTCCCTTCCATAGAAACTGGGACAAAGCAATCTTTGGAATTCCACGTGCTGTCAAAATTTAACGAGTTTGCACAAGAAGGGTTGATTCTGCCCGCCGGCCTTTCTCCTCCTCCTCCTCCTTTCCTCCTCCCTTCACCTTATTGACTCTGGGGCACCTTTCCTCTCCTCTCCCTCTATGATAGCCTCGCTGCACGCGCTCCCCGAAAATTACCCCTCATCATCCCCCTCCTTAAGCAGCCGCAAACAAGGGAACGTAAATCTCACTTCAAACACTCACACAAGGTTCTTTCTTTCTCCCCCTCCCCTTCCCTTCAAGATGGCGGCTGACCTCGGCACATGACTGTAATGACCGCGGACACGAACCGTCCGTCCGAATCCCTCACTCGACACGCTGTGACGTCATCAGGAAAATGGCGGCTCAATCGAAAATGGCTACAACAGATTATGGGGGAGAAAAAAAAACCGGAATCCATATACTACTGCGAGGAGGAGAAGAGAAATAAAATTAAAAAGAACCCTACGCTCTGCCGACGATACTGTAGCATTAGGGAAGGTAAGAAGAAGACTTGGAAACCCATAATAAATGTCATGAACGTGGTCCTGAGGACTTTTGGGTGAAAGGGAAATAAAATTGAGGAATATCCCTCGAGCGACCCGAAAGGAAGAAGAATTTATATAAAAAAAAGAAAGAACCGTGAAAGATCCGGGCACTTGAATATGAAGAAAAAAGCAACAGAAGTTTAACGGAGTAGAGTTACAAGCATTTGAAACGTGGTGGTGATGTAGGAGAATGCGATGGGGGTTAGGTTAGGGTAACTAACCAGGTAAGTTCTAAAACAGAATAGAGGAGAATAACAACGAGGAGGGATAGATTAATAAGCCACATTTTGAAGGTCATAGGATTAGAGGGAAGTGAATGTCATAGAGAGGGAGGCCAACGATGGAATAAGCTAAGCAAAATAAAGACGAGGTATTTATGCGGAAATGAAAAGGCTTGCGCAAGAGGGGTTGAATCACACCTGTCTTAGGTCAAGGACGGCAGACATTTTTCCTATTTTTTTTTGTAGAGCCCCGCAGAAAATGGCGCCGCAGCTAGTAGTTACAATTTTCCTAGTGTCACGAAAAATATATATATATATACTGTGGAGAATGTCTCAGGATTTTAACTCTATGGCATGTGCAAGGGCATGTTTTGGAAGGTGCATGCTTCGGGGTAGCATACCTTGTAGATCTCTCCACCGACAGTCGGCCAGCTGCCTCCTAAAGCGGACGAGAGGGAGTTCTCCGCGTTGAGGTGAACACCGCGAGGGTAGGATCCTTACACTACAACCCTAGTCGACCGTTCCCTTCTCTTCCCTTCCCGTGCTATTAAACAGGACTTGTCACTTTCTCTTTCTCGAAAAAAAACCCTGAAGAGTAACATTATTGGAACTTGGCAACGCTGTGAATATAAAGAATTGCATTGTGGCTCATGAGGGAGGCGAGAACGGCGGCCATGTTTGCCTGTGTGTGAGCTTATCTCGCGCCGCCATTACACGCGCGCGGCCAGGCCTTTGTGTCGTAATGGCCGACTTGTGTTTGCAAACACTGCGCCTCCCTCCCTTTGTCTCCACACAACACGTCATTTTTATGATAACTGTGACGAAGGGAAGGGAAGGAAACGGATGACGATGGGCAAGGATGAGAGAAAGCTAGGGCCTGTTTTATGAAGGGAGATTTGGGGGGCCACTGCCCCTTTAATAGCATAGGAAGGGACTTGGGATGTGGAAGGTAGAGCACTATAGCCCAGGGGGGCCCCCGGGCTATAGTGTAATGATCCCTACCCTCGCGGTGTTTGATGCAGGGAGGGAAAACCCCTAGAAAACCTGCATCAGGTAGATGGCTATATTTGGGTGGTACTACTACTACTCCTGCGCCCTTCTGATGACTACGGGATAGACTGTATTGCTGTGGGAACGACGCAACAAACCCGCCTCCGTGTCTTGATCAGTATTGAGAGGCAGCTGGCCGACTGGTCCAATGGGATGATCAGCGGAGGACAACTCTTACCCTGGTATGCCGAAGGTCTTCGACCCCCCCGTGTACATACACCACTCAAACTGCCCCAAGGTCGTCTCAGCCTGCAGGACTCTTTAATCTATTCCATTGGCCAGGGACCACGGGGGGAGGAAAAGACGAAAACCAGGAAGGAGGAAAACAACTTTTTTTTGGGTTAACAGGCTACATGAGGGTGATCCTGAAACAGGCAACTCCCCTTTAATAGCATAGGAAGGGAATTGAAAAAGGGGGGGATGCGGAAGGTAGAGCAAGGTAGCCAAGGGTTGACTAGGGCCCCCGGGCTATGGTTTAAGGATCCTACCCGGTGTTTCACCTAAAGAGATGCAGGGAAAACCCTAGAAAACCTGCATCAGGTAGGTCGGGCATTGGGTACTATTCTCACGCCCTTCCGAATGACGGGAGACGAGTTTGCTGTGGGGACGCAGCATTCCCTTCTCCGTGTCTCCACCAATTTCAGGAGGCAATTGGCCGACTGATCCAATGGGATCAGCGGACAACTCTTGCCATATGCCCAAGGTCTTTGACCCCAGTACATATACCTCCTAAAATAGGTGAAGGTGTCTCGGCATATGAGAACTTTGATAAAAAATACCCAGAGAGAGTGCGAGGCATCCCCGACATGATCAGGTAAGCCCCGCAGTCACTCTAGGCTGAAGCGTCTACGAGAAACTCTCGCAGCGCTTCGTCTAGCTGAAGGGACGTGGCAAAACCGGACTAAATAGAATATTTGAGACATTTCGACAGCGAGAGAAAGCGGTAACTATCATTTTCAAGACTGTATGTACCACAATATGGCTTACCACGGCGCTGGTGTCTCCTGTTTCCTTTTTTTATCTCTTTCTTGAAGTGATTTGTCTTGTTATATTTCCTTTTATTCTCTGCTCTATTTCTATTTATTTGTTTCTTTTTTACTTTCTCGGCCCGCGTTTGTCAAGGTTTCTGCTGTTTGCCGTGGAAACACCGCCATCAAATTCCACAAACCACATACACTCTTTTTCCCCTAGCGCCGTGGCGACGTCATCAGTGGTAGGTCCGCCACTGCTGCTGCTGCTACTGACGACGACGACGGCAGCGATGGGATAAGAGAATGCTGCGCCTTATTTATGGCGGCGTCCGTCGCCTCCTCTGCCGTGTAACACTCGACGGCGTCGCGAGGTTAGGTCAGGGCTATATTTGCAAGGGAAATGGCCGGTCAGCAGCAGCAGCATCCTCCCTAGCCTTGTCGCCCTTCTCGGCCATATGCAGAGACGCCCACTTCATAAACCGCAGGGTCGTCGTCGTCGTCGCCGTAAATCAACAAAGGACAAACAAAAGGACGCTTGGCAACGTCGCCGGAGTCTTCACCCTCTCTCCCACACACACACTCGCTCAGAAATGGAGAACTCGTTGGATGCTCTAGAGAAATCCTCCGAGGTCCTTCACATTTATCCCAGGTCCTGCCTCGATTCCTCAAAAAATGTCGAGGAGGCAGCAGCTGGCCAACTGTTCCAACGTAACCTGTAGTGTAAGGCGACGCGCTTTGAGAGGATTGCCGAGCCTCTTTAAGAAGCTGTTAAGGAGGAGGAGACGCTACAAAGTAGGCCAGGACCGCAAGATTCATAATGTAAGGGGGGCGGAGGGAAGGATCTGGCTGGCAGCTTCGTCGCCGTCTTGGGAAATCAATGCGCCTCCTTCCCTTATTAGAAACAATTTTCCTCGTACCCCTGTCTACCTTCATCCATCCTCGGGGTAATCCCGCCCTTGTTTTCTTCTGCCTGAGGAGGAGAGAGAGAGAGAGAGAGAAGCAGCAGGCACACTTGCACGAAATAAAACGGCGGCTCTTGTTGATCTTGTCAGAATATTGACTTAGCCCCTGGCGTAGTAGTATCTCGCGCTCCTCGGAAACGTCACAGACCTCCTCCGTACAACTAGGGCTCAGACACTACTCCAATCCTCCATTAAACATAATTTCAACCCTCCAGTTCGTCACACGAACGGAGTCAAACGTGGGACACGATCGCTGAACAGACATTCAGGAAAGACAGGGGGATTCCTCTTTTAAATATTATTTAAACGCCCCCTGTGTCCCCTTCATAACAATGGCGCCCGACGAGAGGCACGGCCACAGAGGACAGACACCCGTCACAATTATGAACATTTCCCCCTTTTTTTAAAAAAAAACATGATTTGAACCGCTGACCGCGTCACGTAAATGGCGCCCAACGTGGGGGTGTGGGGGGTCCGCAGCCACGCTCGTGGAAAGAGTTGTGTATGGGTCGCCTCGTCATAACAATGGCGCCCGACGAGAGGCAAGGCCACAGATGACAGACACTCGTGACAATTATGAAGATTCCCCTCATTTTTTAAAACATGATTTCAGCCGTTGACTGCGTCACGTAAATGGCGCCCAACGTGGGGGTAGGGGGAAGAGTTGTGTTGCCTCGGTAAAGATGTTCTGGTATTAGTCGAGGGTGGCCACGGGGGTCCTTTACTGACGCCGGGACGTCGTCGTGGCTAAATGAAGACGCTCTCCCTTCCCCCTCCCAACACACACACACTCGACCCTGTTATTTGTGAGCGGCCATTCTCTCCGTTACATTACGACCCTTATCTTTGCAGCCCCTGACTGCGCCACTTTTCCCGCAGAACGCGCTGTTATCAAGGGAGCGAACAGAACGTGCCTTCACATTCCTTCTCCCCCTCTCTCTCTCTCTCAGCCGCCGCCTCCCTCCGCCTCCCGCCGCCGCCGCCCCCGAGACCGTCCACCCAGGCCACTAAATTTCTATCGTTAAATATCGTAATGACGCCGCCATAGCAATCGCGGGGGATGAATAATGCGGGGTAATTACGAATTAGATGGCTCTCCGCCCCCGCCCCCACGGTTTACACTCGCAATCGCAATCCATTCCGCCCGCCGCCGGTAATTGCAGACACACACACACACACTGGGAGAGGAATTATTAATGCGAGCTCCACGCCGCCAGAGTTTCCAAGGTTTGGTCGGTCTCGTCTACGGTGACGTCAGACTCTCTCACCTTTCTACCCGGCGACTGCTTCAGTGATCGTCAGGGAAGTTCATTTTTCCCTCCCTTTAATACGTTACTACAAACTGCCAATTAATTCACTGGCCAAAAAAAACAAGGTCTTTTAAAAGTTTAACTCATAGACGTTTCAACCGCCGCTCGAGGTACACGCAGACGAGATGATCAAAATTTCCTTCCAGTAAAGTCGTGATGGCGAAAGTTAATCCGGTCCGCAAGAGGGATTTTCCCCCCTCCCCCCCACCTTTTTCTCTCCCTCTCGCACACAGTCCATGAGCAAAGTTGGAGGACACTTGAGAGACGTCATTAATTTGTGGTGCGGGCGAGCGGCCGGCCGGGGCCAGAGGGTGGGTGAGGGGGGAATGCTGCTGCTGCTGCTGCTTCAGATTAAATGACCACACATTCTTGCTTGCTCGCTCCCTCGTAAATCCTGTTGGTAGCACTGTTACGAGGCGAAGGGAAAGGGGAGAGTCTTAAAAAGCGGGGCCCGGATCCCTTAAACTGTCACACGCGGAGCAAGGTCTCCCCCGTGACGTGACCGATGACGTGGGAGGCTGATCCGACGAAGAAAGAAAAGCCGACCGTAGCTTGTGCCATCTGGGCTAGCTGTACCAGAGTCAATTAATAGTTTAGTTGCGTGTCACGGGTGCAAAAATAACCTCTTCCAGCAGCTGGTTTCCTGTTGTTTCCCTCCTCAACATGGCCCAGGGACGCTCATTATTTCCCATGATTGTGAGAATTTCCCCTCTTGTTGTTGTTTTTTTTAAAAAAAAATTTTCCTCGCCCCTTCCGTTTCTTCCTATTTATTTCTTACTGCACGGTGCCTCATGTGAATTGTCACAGTATTTCCATCACTCTGTTGGGCGTCACAGCCGTGTGAGTGAGGGGGGGAGGAATGACGTGAGCCGAGTATCCCTGGAGCACCCCCAATCTCTTCCTTTGACAAACTTCACCATGCGGATTCCAATCGTTTCCCTCTCTCCAATTTTATGGCGCGCTAATAAGTTTTATTACGAGCCTCTCTGTGAGGTGTTGCCTCCCTCTCTGTGTGCGCGTGTGCGTGTGTAATTTCTTGGTCGGCTCCATTTGTGTGTATGTGTATCCTTTAGGGGTTCATCACTTGCAGGCGTCATTATCGCTCTCTCTCTCTCTCTCTTTTCCCCCCTGCGGCATTGCCTTTCATCATCATCATCCCCCCTCTCCCCCTCTTTCTCCTCCACCTCTGTCCCTCTCCTATGTGATTCGATTTTAATTGCAGTGTTTGAATTATTATTATTATCGGACACGGCGATTCGCCTTTGAGTGAGCGTAGGGGAGAACTGAAATTAACGAGCGGCGATGTCACAGGGGGGTGGAGGAGGTGGTGGGGGGTTGAAACGATTGACCTCCTCTCTTCTCTCCCCCTCCCCTCGTCCGAGACAGTGTCGCGTTATTTATTCGTCTCCCTTGGCTATTAAACCCTTAACCTCGTATACGAATGACGATTATTTCTCAGCAGCAGCTACGATCGTCTCTGCAACATAATCTTTTTTTTTACAGTGCCATAGAAACACGGTAACTGTAATAAAACGTCTGCAACAATGATGTATGTTCAATGATGGAGCCCCACGTTGGGCGCCACTTATGTGACGAGGCGAGGTTAGAAACGGTATAAGCTTCCACGATGACTCTTCGCTAGTCTATCACTTTGTCTCTCTTCATCGGAAGTTCCCCCCACCCCACGTTGGGCGCCACTTATGTTTAGAGGAGGAGTTAGAAACGGTATAAGCTTCCATGATTACTCTTCGCGTCTATCACTTTGTCTCTCTTCATCGGAAGTTCCCCCCACCCCACGTTGGGCGCCACTTATGTAACGAGGCGCGGTTAGAAACGGTATAAGCTCACACGAGGACTCTTCGCGTCTGTCAGTAGTCTCTCTTCCTCGGAAGTGCCCGCCACCCCACGTTGGGGGCTAAAATTGTATTTGAAAACATGACGGCGGAGATCGTTTAATGAAATTAAATTAAGGAATAATATTTACGAAATGAAAATGAATTAAGGAAAATATCGGAGGCAAGAAAGAAAAATAATTTTGGAGGTATCAGCGCATAAAACAAGAAGAAAGCTGCCCATTTTGTTTCTCGGGTAGGATAAAAAACGAAATCCTGTGATTCACGAACGATTTTCGTCGAGTAGTTTCTACAATTTATACAGGGGGAGGATGTGTTTCCCGGGGATGAGGAGAGGAGAGGAAACTCGGTGGGTCATGGCGACGCATTACCGTGTAAATGGCCGCTTCGCTCCCCCCGTATCATCACTGCTGACGGCCGTCGCCATTTATCGGTGGAGAAAGAGTCTTCCTATCTCCCAGCATTCACCTCGCCATCCGATTCCAGATTCCTTTCAGAAATCCCGCCACTTCTTTCTCCAACCGCCCCCAAACCCTAACAGCCCCACCCCCGGGGGATCCCACGGGAAAAGAAATACGTAATCGTCGTGCCTGGAAAGTTTATCGTTCCACGGCCGTTGCTTTTCAGTGACAGTCATCAGCTTTTATTTAACTCAACATTTAAATCTTTCTCTATCTTTCCATCTGTCTGTAACTATATATCTCCGTCTCAACCCATCTCTATCTCTCACTCAATCACCATTTGTATCTGTCTTGCAGAAATACTTCTTCTCCCCTCCCGCTTTTTTTTTTCAATTTCCCTTCCTACGCTATTAAAGGGGAGTTGCCTGCTTCAGGATCTCTCACCCTCACTCATGTAGCAGCCTGTTAACTTCTCCTCCTATTAAAAAGTTAAGAACGCGACACTTCGACGACCACGTTCTCTGTCGTCATCTTCATGCGAAGTGACGACGTGTTCGACGAAACGTCGCGGTCTAACCGCAGCCGTACCCAATAGTATATCATTCACTATCTTCCTATATATATATAGATGTCTTTATATTTCTCTCTCTCCTACGTCTCTCTATCTCTCTTCATCTCTATCTCTCTTTGTAACTATCTCTCTACCTCTGTCTCTCTATTTCTCTCTACATCGCTCTGTTTCGTACATAAATATGCCTCTATCTCCCTCCATCATTGTCTCTCTCTATTTCTCTCTCCATCTCTCTGTATTATATATACCTCTATGTCTCTCCATCTATTTCTCACTCTCTGTCTCTCTTTCTCTTTACCTATATCCCTATATATCTCTTCTCTCTTTGTAACTATCTCTCTACCTCTGTCTCTCTATTTCTCTCTACATCGCTCTGTTTCGTACATAAATATGCCTCTATCTCCCTCCATCACTCTCTCTCTCTATTTCTCTCTCCATCTCTCTGTATTATATATATATATACCTCTATGTCTCTCCATCTATTTATCACTCTCTGTCTCTCTTTCTCTTTACCTATATCCCTATATATCTCTTCTTTCTTTGTAACTATCTCTCTACCTCTGTCTCTCTATTTCTCTCTGCATCGCTCTGTTTTATATATAAATATGCCTCTATCTCCCTCCATCACTCTCTCTCTATTTCTCTCTCCATCTCTCTGTATTATATATATATATACCTCTATGTCTCTCCATCTATTTATCACTCTCTGTCTCTCTTTCTCTTTACCTATATCCCTATATATCTCTTCTCTCTTTGTAACTATCTCTCTACCTCTGTCTCTCTATTTCTGTCTGCATATATAAATATACCTCTATCTCCCTCCATCACTCTCTCTCTCTCTGTCTATCTCTATCCATCTATTTCTCACTCTCTCTCTATGTCTGTCTCCCTCCAAGTCTCTCCTTCCAACTCTATCTCCCTTCCTACAACTCTCTGTCTTTCTCTGTCACCCTCTCTCTGTCTTTCTCTCTCTCTCCCTCTCTCTGTCTCTCTCCAGCACAGTGTTCTTGGCATTCCAGCTTCTGGAAACTTGCCCGCGCTAACCTCAAACTGTAATTACGGTCTCCGCCATATTTATCCGCCCCCATAGCACGCGGACATATTAATGTGACAAATGATATATATATATGTATATGTATGTTTTTCACATCATAATGATTACTACAAGAAAGACGATAATTTACACTCAGCCAGTATTTCAATTACCTTATTCACCATAGACAATCCCCTTCTTCTAAATCCCCTTGACTAATCCCTTCCCACTCTAATCACACGGGCTACAGACAAAACGCGACCCGAAAATACGGTTCATTTTAACAGAAAAATTACGAGAGACATCACCCATTGGAACATTGTGCCACGTCTTGACGTCACAAGATGATAAATAATACATGTTGTTGCAGGAGCAAGAAATATTTCTTCTTCTTCTGCTGCTGCTGGTACCATAAAAACAGAGAGAGGCTGCGGCTCCAGAGAGATGGAGGTTAGTGATGAAAGACAGACTCAAGGCAGGGGATTATTATATTTGGGGGGAAAAGTAATCGAGTAAGAGAGATTTCTATTGGAGGAAGGAGAGGGAAAAACCTCAGTCCGCAATGTATGTAAGAGGTTGACTGAACTGAGCTTCACAAGAAGAAGAAGAAGAAGATTTCTCTTGTTTTTAATCTAATTAATTAAGTTACCCTCCTTGAAAAAACTTGCTCAAAGAGACTCGAAGGAGAGAGAGAGAAAGAGAGAGGTGGTTTTTTTTCCCCATCTGTATCTCTATTTTATAAAATAAGGCGGGCGAGGGGGAAGGAGACAGCAAAGCATTTAAAGTTAGGTAGAGGGGATGAAAGCCTTGCAAACAGGGACGACGAGGATAGGAATGAATGCTACACAGACACACACAGAGAGACAAACAATAAAAGAAGAGAAGATAACAAATATTTTCCTCCACTTCATTTTCCCTTTTGGCAAGGATAATTACGTTAGAGGGTAGCAAGAGGATCCCCTATAGAAGGAGGGGGAGGAGGATTTGTAGCCTTATTATTATAATAGAGGGAGGCAGGGACTAAGTAGAAAAAATAATATAATTACAGTCTTCATTAGGTTAATTAATCAAAGTGAGCCACAGTCAATGAGATATATATATGTATATATAGACGAGTGGCCTCCACTCTTCAAGTTCTCCCCATCCCCACCCTCTTCTCTCTTCACCCCCTATCAGTTTCTTTCCCCGTTGCAGCCCTTGAGACCTCAAGTCTGTTCTGATCCCATGCTTCCGTGTCCTGTTCAGACCCACATCCTCCCTCAGCGTATTCTTCCATCCTTCGACTCTCCCTCTCTCCTCCTGCAAGTCCTCCGAATCGTACGTTCTCCTCTCCTCCTCCTCTCTTACAGCTTCGTGATTAGTTACTCCGTCCAGCCAACCAAATCTCATTCTTCTAAAGACTAATCGTCTTTCAAAAAAACTATAAACAACAACAGTTGTGTATATATTATAGAAGAATGGACGATCCAATTTTTTTTTGAAGGGGGGGGGGGTGAGAGGGGGAAGGGGGTGGTCAGGGTTAACAGGCTGCATGAGGGTGAACCTGCAGCAGGCAACTCCCCTTTAATAGCATAGGAAGGAAGGGAATTTGAAAAGAGAGGAGACATGCGGAAGGTAGAGCCAAGGGTTGACTACGGCCCCCGAGCTATGGTTTAAGGATCCTACCCACCCTCGCGGTGTGTTTCGCCTAAAGAGATGCAGGGAAAACCCTAGTGGTTTTTTTTTGGGTAGTAACAGGCTACATGAGGGTGATCCAGCAACAGGGTAACTCCCCTTTAATAGCATAGAAAGGGACTTGAAAAAGAGGGAAGGGATGTGGAAGGTAGAGCAAAGGTTGACTAGGGGGCCAAAACAAAAAAACTAGGGTTTTCCCTGCATCTCTTTTTAGGTGAAACACCGCATGAGGGTACAGGGATCCTTAAGCCATAGCCCAGGGGCCCAATAGTTAACCCTTGCTCTACCTTCCGCATGTCTCCTCTCTTTTCAAGTCCCTTCCTATGCTGTTAAAGAGGGGTGGGGTTGTAAGGTAACGCAGGGTTGACAAGGGCCCTCAGGACTATAGTGATATTTTTTTGGGGGGTTAACAGGCTACATGAATTTTTTTTTTTTTGGGTTACATGAGGGTGAGAGATCCTGAAGCAAGCAACTCCACTTTAATGGCACAGGAAGGGAATTGAAAAGGGGGAAGGGACATGTGGAAGGTAGAGCCAAGGGTTGACTATGGCCCCAGAGCTATGGTTTAAGGATCTCTACCCACCCTCGCGGTGTGTTTCGCCTAAAGAGATGCAGGGAAAACCCTAGTGGTTTTTTTTGGGTAGTAACAGGCTACATGAGGGTGATCCAGCAACAGACAACTCCCCTTTAATAGCATAGAAAGGGACTTGAAAAAGAGGGAAGGGATGTGGAAGGTAGAGGAAGGTAGCCCAGGGTTGACTAGGGGGCCAAAACAAAAAAACTAGGGTTTTCCCTGCATCTCTTTTTAGGTGAAACACCGCATGAGGGTACAGGGATCCTTAAGCCATAGCCCAGGGGCCCAATAGTTAACCCTTGCTCCACCTTCCGCATCCCCCCTCTCTTTTCAAGTCCCTTCCTATGCTGTTAAAGGGGGGGGGGTTGTAAGGTAACGCAGGGTTGACAAGGGCCCTCAGGACTATAGTGATATTTTTTTGGGGGGGTTTAACAGGCTACATGAATTTTTTTTTTTGGGTTACATGAGGGTGAGAGATCCTGAAGCAAGCAACTCCACTTTAATGGCACAGGAAGGGAATTGAAAAGGGGGAAGGGACATGTGGAAGGTAGAGCCAAGGGTTGACTAGGGACCCCCGAGCTATGGTTTAAGGATCTCTACCCACCCTCGCGGTGTGTTTAACCTAAAGAGATGCAGAAAAAACTCTAGTTTTTTTTTTGTTTTGGCCCTAGTTATCCCTTGTTAGGCTACCTTGCTCTTCCTTCCGCATCCATCCCCCTTTTTTTCAATATCCCTTCCTATGCTATTAAAGGGGGGTTTGTAAGGTAGCCAAGGGTTCACAAGGGCCCTCAGGACTATAGTGATTTTTTTTTCAGGCTACATGAGGGTGAGAGATCCTGAAGCAGGCAACTTCCATTTAATGGCACAAGGGGGGGGTGAGAGGGGATGCGGAAGGAAGAGCAAGGTGGACCCCCCAACCGCGCTGGGAGGATAGTTTAAGGATCCTACCCACCCTCACGGTATTTCACCTAAGGAGATGAAGGGAAAATTCTAGGAAAAACCTGCACAGTCGCAGGCTGACAACGAGACTATCGATTCCCCGCTGCTGCTGCTGCTGCTGCGAGAGTCGGAGCTTGACGATTCTCCCAGTCTCTATGAGAGGGAGAGAGAGAAGGAGAGAGAGAGAGAGACTGAAATAAAAGCGTGGGTTGATTATCTCGTAGGGACACTAGAGGTGATGAGAAGCGTGAAGGTCGTCGTCGTCGTCCAGTCACGAAGCTGCCGGGAGTGTAATGCAATATCCGCGCGCGTGTCACCTCGTGCGTGACAAACCCCCTTAAAGTGATTATCAGAGGGACACACGACGATACGACACGACATTAAAAACCCGGCCCAAAACTCCGCCTCACGTCGTCGTCGTCCTGCTCCAATCAAGGTTGGACACAATCGTAATCAATCCTCTCTCCCTCTCTCTCTTTCCCTCTCCTTTCTTAACCTCAACAACAATCATGTGACGTCTACGGACTTCCATTTCTCACTCTCTATCCTTGTCTCTCTCTATCTATCAATCTCTATGTCTCTTTCTGTACGTCTCTCTTTATCTCTATCTATCTGTATCTCTAATTCTCTATCTCTCCCCGTCTCTATCCCTATATCTCTATTTCCTTAACCTCAACTGCAATCCCGTGACATCTACGGACTTCCGTCTCTTTCTCTCTAAATTAGCCCGACCTACTTGATGCTGGTTTTCTAGGGGGTATCTATAGCCCTGGGAGCCTCGCTACACCTCTGCTGCTGCAGGATCGTCATCAGTCACGTGACAGGAGCAATCACCTTCCCCCCCCCTTCCCTTGTGCTGCTCGCGGCGACATCTGTGTACAGCGGCCTGCGACGTGATTTACCGGACGTGGAAAAGTCCGGAGAAAGAAAAAAAAAACATTTTTCATTTCTCGGTCGGGTTGACGCTGTATTTGTTAAGGTTGGCAGCCCTGTCACGGCCAGCCTGGACTCTAACGACCCGCGTTCGCTCGCCCTTCCTTCCTTCCTTCCTTCCTTCAATACCATTCTCCCCCTTCCCTCAACACACTCTTACACGTCCTCGCAGAGAAATGTCAATTCGTCTCGGCCACGTGTATGCTTCGTCTCTCTCCTCTCTCTCTCTCCTCTCTCTCCCCTGAATCAGTCGGCAGGCACAACTTGTAACACCAACCAATGCTCACGTTGACCACGGAGGATAATTATCACCACGGCAGAGACCATGACGTCATCAACAACGGTATCAGTCCAGCCAATCGTCTTATGGATCACGTAGAGTGTCTCTCTCTCTCTCTCTATCTCTCTCATATCTCTCTTTTCTGTCACTTTTCTCTGTCTCTATTCTCCCTCTTCTCTCTCTCTCTTCTGCCACTCTTCTCTCTCTCTCTCTCTTCTATCTATCTTCTCAATATCATTTTGTAAAAAAAATAGCCAATAGGATAGTAAAGATCAATCAATCTTCTATCTCTCTCTCTTCTGTCTCTTCTCACTCTTCTCTCTCTTCGCTGTCTTTTCTCTCTCTTCTCTGTCTTTTCTCTCTCTCTTCTGTCTTTTCACTCTGTTTTCTGTCTTTTCTCTCTCTCTCTCTTCTCTGTATTTTTTTCTCTCTCTCTTCTCTGTATTTTCTCTCTCTTCTGTCTTTTCTCTCTGTTCTCTGTCTTTTCTCTCTCTTTCCTTTCTCTGTTTTTTCTCTCTTTCTGTCTTTTCTCACTCTTTTCTCTCTCTTCTTTGTCTTTTCTCTCTCTTTTCTGTCTTTTCTCTCTCTTTTCTGTCTTTTCTCTCTTTCTGTCTTTTCTCTCTCTGTTCTCTCTGTTCTTTGTCTTCTCTTTCCCTTCTCTGTCTTTTCTCTCTCTTCTCTGTCTTTTCTCTCTCTTCTCTGTCTTTTCTCTCTCTTCTCTGTCTTTTCTCTCCCTTCTCTGTCTTTTCTCTCCCTTCTCTGTCTTTTCTCTATCCCTTCTCTATCTTTACTCTCTCTCTCTCTCTCCTCTGTAAGTTGCTGTAACATTTATAACCCGTACTTATATTCCTAATATTAGAAACACTCGCAGACCCTAGGGCGCTGAGTACAATAACATTAACGAATGAAATTCGAGTTTAATTGGAGGAATAGGCACGAGAAGAACATGACTATGGACAGTAACAGCCGAGAGCTTCTATAAATTATGACAGTGTCTTTACTCTCTCCGTCTCTTCTCTCTCTCTCTCTCTCTTCTCTTTCTTTCCTCTCTTCTCTCACTTGTCACTCCCTTCTCTTAGTAATTAATTAATTTAGAGAAACTTAAGACTCGCGGATGATTCAAACTTCGGAAGAGTTGGCACTTCCGTGTGCTAACGTTTCAAACCGTTTGAAGAAATAGTTTGTATAATATGAGTTGTCAAATTCGAGCCATATGAATGAAAGAAAGAAAGACAAAAAACCCACTACTGACTTTTTTCCCCCATTTTTATCACCAAAATTTCATGTATAAAATGACTTTTTTTGAAAAAAAAATAATATATTCACATATAGCAAAACGGCAATAAATTCAGCGCAAAAGTGAGACTTTCCACAATGGCGTAGGTCATTCAGAATAGGAACAGTCAGGCTTGAAACTCACCCCGCAGGGCGTCCTCCGCCATTTTGACAGCGATTGGCGCCGCTCAACGTGTGGCCATTTCACCGGACAACCACTTTATTATCGAAGAATTGTGATGAATATATATATATATATATATTTATTATCTAAAAGCTTTCTTAAATAATGTACCATTTCTTTATTAATTAACTGAAATGTTGTCAGGTAAATATCAGTATCGATTATAAGACTAAAATATCTACCACGGAAAGACAGGGTATAGCCCAGAGTGACTGCGGGGCTCACCTGATCATGTCGGGGATGCCTCCTGCACTCTCTCTGGGTACTTTTTATCAAAGTTCTCACCACATGCCGAGACACCTTCACCTGTTTTAAGAGGTGTATGTACTGGGGTCAAAGACCTTGGGCATGTGGCAAGAGTTGTCCGCTGATCCCATTGGATCAGTCGGCCAATTGCCTCCTGAAATTGGTGGAGACACGGAGAAGGGAATGCTGCGTCCCCACAGCAGCAAACTCGTCTCCCGTCATTCATAGGGAAGGGCGTGAGAATAGTAGCCAATGCCCGACCTACCTGATGCAGGTTTTCTAGGGTTTTCCCTGCATCTCTTTAGGTGAAACACCGGGTAGGGATCCTTAAACCATAGCCCGGGGGTCCTAGTCAACCCTTAGCTACCTTGCTCTACCTTCCGCATCCTCCTTTTTCAATTCCCTTCCTATGCTATTAAAGGGGAGTTGCCTGTTTCAGGATCTCTCACCCTCATGTAGCCTGTTAACCAAAAAAAACACGGAAAGACGAGGACGATTACGAAAATGTTAATCGAAAAAAATAAAAATGAGATAAACCCGCCCCCACCCTCCCAAAAAAAATAAACGTCTTAATGAAATATTATATATATATAGGGAACCGCAACGCTGTAAATAAGGGCGGAAAATTGTTAAATAACATCAGAAAGAAATGTGAGGAAGAGAGAGAAAGAGAAAAGAGGAGGAGGAAGAGGAAACAATTCCTTATTTACAAAATAAACTTTCCCACATTATATTTATATATTTCTCCCCCTTTTCCTGCCAACTCTCTCTCCCCCCCGTGTTAATATATTTACAGGATATAAATCTGAATATATAAATGTAAGCTACCGCAGCCCTTTTTTTTCCCGAAGAGGGTGGGAAATAATAAACACGCGGAGAGGGAGGGAGCGTTGAGTTTTATTATTCAGGAGAGGGGGGAAAGAGGAAAGGTGGAAAGAGGAAACAAATAAATTCACTGAGATGGAAAAAATACCGAACAAACTAAAAAAAAATTATTATTTTTGTTGTGACGTTTCGCATGCGAAAAAAAAAACAAAAAAGCAACAACAGAGGGGATAATTTTATTCCAAAATTTAGCTGACAACATACGTAATGTATTTTATTATTTCGAGCGATGTTTGTTTTTATGGTAACATTTAGCCAAAACATTGGAAGGGGGAAGCGAAAAAATAGATTGTTGTCTCAACAACAAGTGTGTGTGTGTGTGAGGCAGAGGAAAGTCACCCTTAAGGACCCTGCGATTAGGGGTGAGATTCGCTAAGCAGAGTCAGTCACTCGAGCCAGGCTTTCCCTTTCACATACAGAGTGACGAGTGACACTCGGACAGTGAGAGAGAGGAACGAGTCGTTCATCCCCAAAATTCTGTCGGACTGTAACCGGTTTTCTTATTTTGGGTTGAGAAAGACTCATCTATAACGTATATATACAGAAGGCAGTCAGCAAAATCCAAGGGGGCAAGGAAAAGGGAAAGGAGAAATGAAGAAAGGAGTAAGACAAGGATGCTGCATAACTGGGCAACGATGACGTCAGTATCTCAATGGCGCTGCTGATTTACTCCGGACAGGAGTTTCCTCGCCGCACGTGCTTGGAACTACAGAAGTAGACTAGAAGATCAAGGAAAGAAAGGAGTAACAAGACGAGGATGAAGTCCATGCTGCATTCTAACTTATATATATATATAGAACAGGCGACGAAGAAAAGTGGGAAACGGGGAATATGGAACAGGAATAATACTGCAAGGGAGAAGAAATGAAAAACCCTTACACCTTGGCGAGTGTTAGGGGAGTCTCAGAAGGAGGAGACTTGGGAAAACATAATAAACGGCATTAACGCGAAGAGTACAAAATGAGGATTAATAGAGGGGGGGGCGGAAATCGCCCCACGGTAATGGAGTGGAATAGATTGGGAGAGTAGGGAGGGACAGCGCGGACAAGGGAAGGAAGGAAATTTACTTAAGGCTAATATACGTGTGAACGTATTATGTTGGCATTAGTGTGGCGTTACATGGGGGGACGATAGGAGTTGCAGAAAAGCAAATAAAAAAATAATAGAAACGTTTGAAATAAGATGAGGTGGCTAGGGTAACTAACCAGGAAGTTCTAAGCAGAATAGGGGAAGAATGGACAATATGGAGGACTTTGAAGGGATTGATTGATTAAGGGGGGAAGTGAACAGAGACGAAGGGAGGCTAAGTGGATGAGAGGGGATGTTGAAATGAAAAGGCTTGCACAAGATAGGTTAGCCTTAGGACAGTCGTCTTATGTGTGAGTTTTCCTTCATCATGGGCAATAATATGAGGAGAGTAAGTAGAAGTGGGTTGAATGTTGTCAACGCAACGCGGGACAAGACAACACGAGGAGGATAGGAAACGGCCGCCATATTTTAACTTGTGTTGTAATAAGTAGAGCAGGAGGAGAGGAGAGGAAAGGGTATTTATTTCTGGGTGGTTTAACATGGTTGGAGTTTTTACGTGTCCCAGTTGCGCAAGTAGGTCAGCGGCACGTGTGACGTAAGCATCCTCCTTTACTACACGACACTTGCTAAATGTAACTACGGTAAACTCCAGGCTCCGCAAACAGGTCAATCACAATTCCCCCTCGCTGCAGAACATCTCCAACAGCAACTTCACGACACTGGAAGGATGCACTTGGTAATCATGTACATTAGTGAACAAAGGTGCAGACAGAGAGAGAGAGATATATATAATGTCCGGAGATATTAGAGACATGGAGATAGAGAGAGACGACAGAGGTACAGAAACTTCTATAGACAGAGATGGAAACGAAGAGAGATATAGATGCAGAGAGAAATGTCGAGAGATATAGATATTGGGATAGGGAGAGACGGAGGTAGAGAGACTGCTATAGACAGAGATGAAGGTGAAGAGAGATAGAGGGATATAGGTGCAGACAGAGAGAGAGGGAGAGAGAGAGAGGGGGGGTGGAGAGAGAGAGGAGAGAGAGGAAGTTATAGGCAGAGATTGAAATGAAGAGAGAAATAGAGATATTGGGATAGGGATAGAACAGGATAGAGAGACTGTTATAGACAGAGATGGAGATGAAGAGAGATGGAGGATATAGGAGCAGACAGACATACAGAGAGAGAGAGGGGGGGATGGAGAAAGAAATAGGGGGAAGATGAAGAGAGAGAGAGAGAGAGAGAGAGGTGGAGAGAGAGAGGAGAGAGAGGAAGTTATAGGCAGAGATTGAAATGAAGAGAGAAATAGAGAGAAATAGAGATAGATAGGATGAACAGATATAGAGAGATGGAAACGAAGAGAGATATAGATGCAGAGAGAGATGTCGAGAGATATAGATATTGGGATAGGGAGAGACAGAGGTAGAGAGACTGCTATAGACAGAAATGAAGGTGAAGAGAGATAGAGGGATATAGGTGCAGACAGAGAGAGAGGGAGGGGAGGGAGGGAGGGAGGGAGAGAGATTGAGAGAGAAATAGGAAGATGGAGAGAGAGGGGGGGAGAGAGGAAGTTATAGGCAGAGATTGAAATGAACAGAGAAATAGAGATTTTGGGATAGGGAGAGACAGAGGTAGAGAGACTGCTATAGACAGAGATGGAGGTGAAGAGAGATGGGGGATATAGGAGCAGACAGACATACAGAGAGAGGGGGGGGGGAAAGGAGAAAGAAATAGGAGGAAGATGAAGAGAGAGAGAGAGAGAGAGAGAGAGAGAGAGAGAGAGAGAGAGAGAGAGAAGAAGTTATAGGCAGATTGAAATGAAGACAAAAATAGAGATATTAGGATAGGAAGAGACAGAGGTAGAGAAACTGCTATAGACAGAGATGGAGGTGAAGAGAGATGGGGGAGACAGAGAGAGAGAAAGACAGACATGAAGAGAGAAATAGAGAGATTGAGAGAGAGAGAGAGAAGTAGTTATAGACAGAGATTGAAATGAACAGAGAAATAGAGATATTGGGATAGGGAGAGACAGAGGATAGAGAGACTGCTATAAACAGGGATGTATGATGAAGAGAGGTGCAGAGGTGCAGAGAGAGAGAGATGGAGGGATTTATATATATATATATATATATATATTATTTATTTATATAAAATGTCCGGCTATAGAGAGAGAGAACAGAGAGGACTTCTATAGAGAGAGATGGAAACGAAGAGAGATATAGGTGCAGAGAGAAATGTCGAGAGATATAGATAGAGGGATGGAGCAAGAAATACACAGATAGTGACAGATAGAGACAGTGATAGAGAGACAGAGACAAAGATGAAGAGAGTTAGAGGTATATATATAATTAGCCAACCAAGTCTTTTCCCTGTGTAGTCGCTTCAGAAGCAGTTCTCGGGTTTTTCCACAGCTGCGATTAAAACTACCGCGACGTCTCGACGACCACCAGGTGCTCTGTCGTCACCTTCTGGTCGGGACAGTCTCAACAGAGTCCGCGAGTAAGGCTGACCAATGCCGAGGAAGGAGGACCGAGGCTCTGACGTCACGAGACTGACTGTGAGTAACGTACGTCACACGCCTCCCTCACGCCTCGTCCGACAGCTTCCCGTTTATCCTCCGGCTCCAATATATATATAGGGTAATAGTGGGGGGGGAGGGTCGGCTATAAATATCTCCTCTCTTATAAATTTGCCGAGCTGTGGTATTTAATTAATTTCTCTGGAGGACAGAGAATTACCGCGGCGGCGGCAAAGAGCAGCAATTACTGATTACGTGTGCAAAGAGCTCGAGTGGGTGGAGGGTGGTGTAAATATTTGCAGGCGGGGGTTGTGGAGGACACTAGCAAGGAGATAAGCCACACACACACACACAGGGGGGGAGGCGCGTAATGAAATACGTCTCGGGCCCCCGCCGCACTTGCATATTAGTAATTAACTTTGTAAATTACTCCCCTCGCCACTCCCTTTTATTATCTGCATTATATTTTAATGAACATAAATTGTGTCTTGTTCCGCCGCCGCCGCCGCGGCGTGAGTGTTTGTCATAATTACAAGTTGCAGGCAGAGCTGCGCGCCTAATCTCTTTCACTGTGTCTCACACACACATACAGTGGGAGGGGAAACAAGAAACTTTCCTCGCACTGCGAGAAACTCGTCAAGGGAGAAGGAGAAGGAGGAGGAAACTTTGCGAGTCTCGTAATCGAGCTTCAATGAGCTTTGTCGACGAAGCGGAGCGGTAAAAAACCGTAAAACATAGATGTTATTACATACAGTCTCAGGGAGGGGGAAGGAAGGAAGGCACTGAAAATCACCTCCGCATAAGAACACTTTCCTAGGCCAATTACCGCTCCTTATACCTGTCACGAAATGAAGAAAGGAGGGAGAAAAGTCCATGCATATATACACAGAACAGGCGATGATGACAGTTAAAAAAAGGGGGGAATACGGGAAAGGAATCATACTGAAAGGAGAAGAAATAAAAACACTAACGTTGGTGAATCAGTATCAAAAACAACCCCCACATACACACAAAAAAAACCAACAACCGTCCCCATTCACACTAACAAAAAAAACCACCTCCTCTCCCCCCTCCCCCCTCATTCACCTCTATCTAAACAACTCATAAACCCCTACAAAAAAAACGGAATCATTCAAAACTATCCTGGAAACCACGAATTAATTTTTTTTCCTCTCCAAAATAAACCAAAAATTTGCCCATCGTGGTGTTAGGGGGGGGGGCAGAAGAAGACTTGGAAACCATAACAAATGTCACGAACGTGAGGCAGAGTACAACATGGGGATTAACAGAGCGGGAAAACCAAAGCGATGGAGTGTAGCATGTTTGTGGGTAAACAGTAAAATAACAAAGGCTGTTGGGGGATTGGGAAGGAAGTTAGTTACTTATACGACGACACGGATAGGGAAGGAATTTTTACTTACAGCTAATTCAATTAGGAATGTTAGGAAATGTTGGTATGGAGAGTTTGTGCCGTTATACGGGGAGGACGGTAGGACTTGCAAAAGGGAAAAGAATATGGGAGCCTTTGAAATGTGGTTTCTATAGGAGAATGAGAGATGATGAGGGCGGATAGGGTAACTAACCAGGAAGTTCTAAGCAGAATAGGGGAAAGGGGTAAACAATCTGGAGTAATTTATCTAAGAGAAGGCAACGGTTTGAGATCTGAGGGTCTTGTAAAATTAGTATTGGAGGAAACTCAACAGAAGAAGGAGGTCAAGGATGGAATACGATAAGAATATTAGGCATGATGTTGTAGCTATGTGGAAAAGAAAAGGCTTGCGCAGGGTAAGGTCAGCTTGGAGGGGTTGAACAATGAAGGCGGTGTCCCACAAGGCCCTATCCAGGGATAATTTTCCCTTTTACATCTCATACCATTCGCCTTAAATCGTCAATCTCGAGAAGAAGAAGAAGAAGAAAAAAGAAATGGAAGAAGCGTCCCGCTAGGTTCTGATTTTGAAGACGTTCGACATGTTTCGACAAGAGTCTGTTGTAACGAAATTTCCCGTTTTTTGGTCATTTGGCCTTGGTGGATGGACGGCATGGCTGTGTAAACCCTCCTCCTAACCTTCCGATTCTTACCAAAAAAAACCTTTTCCTTGCACCTTTTACAACCCTTCGAGACAATCCTTGCGTCTCCCTCCCTTTCTACGTTCCGGGACCGGCACAGGTTGTATGTTCGAGGCCAGTTTCTACACCACGACTACGTCGAGAATCTGCAAAGGATCGCTACTTTTCTACTTTACGGAACATACAATCTGCGGCGTGCTGCTGGAAGGAATGGTCCAGAGGGCGGATGAGTGAAGCCGTTAAACTGTTATTTAAGAGACAGAGCGCGCTAGGTCGACGGGATTCGCAAGCAGTAAATCGATAGGAATAAGTTGGGAGGAAAAGGAGGGGAAAATGAATGAAAAATTATTCTTGCAAAGGGGAGGAGAGAGAGGAACGCCATGTCGGGCTCCGCTAATGAGGACGGGGTTGTATAACTCCGTCACACACACGTGTGGCTTTTAAAGGGGTGGGGGTGGGGTAATGGTGTCGCTGTACGTACGTCCCGACGTCAACCCCTTCCCCTAAAGTCCTCGACCTCCTTCCACCCCATAACGAGGCTACGTGAGGCTCTAGGCCTGACTTAAGGGCAATATCAAGGGAGGTTTCCCTCAAGGTAACTACTAACTAGGATCCGCCCTCCGTGGCAACTTTTCTCCCTCGGCCGCACACCATCTTCTTCCTCCTTTCCTTCCCCCTTCCTCCTCCTCACCTCATCCCCTCCCCTGGCTGCTGTTACAAAATAAACAGGCGTCGAGTTTTAATATACATTGCTCATTAATCTCCCTCACAGTCGAGTTATTCCTAAATCCCGTGCAGCCAAGGGGCTAATTAATACTCTATGAGTTACTATTAACTTTATGGTTTTTGGAGCCCGTCAATTATAAACAAAATGGCGTCACTGTATCTATATTTCTGTTCAAATAAATTACATTCCGCTCATGATTGAAAAAAAAATTTGGCCTTCAATCAGTCGGATAAAACAACATGAGGGACAACAACTTTGGGCCCTTAATCGTCGCTGGAAGGACTCCAGGATCCAAAATTATCCTCAAACTAAATGTCAAAATTGTTTCCCGATTAATTGACTGGATTCTTCATTTATAATCTGTTATTTTGGTATTCAATCCTAAGACTCATCTCCATGCTAACCTATCCTGCGCAAGCCTTTTCATTTCTCTATAACTAGCACATCCTCCCCAATCTACTTAGTGTATTCCATCCTTCGTCTCCATCTTGATACCCTCTGATGCTAACATCTTCATGGCCTCAAAACGCGGCCCATTAATCTATCCCCCTTTTTTTTAAAGTCCTCCACATTTATCCTTTCCTGTGCCATCCTCATCTAGTTATTACGCTTCCCCACCGTCCACGTTTCACACCCTAACAATGCCCCAATGATTTCACACGTAAGTAAATTCCTCTTCCTTGCCATCCTGCGCTATCCTACTCTAGTACTAAAATTCCTTAACTTCTTCCAAAATTATCCCCTTCCCCCAATTCTTACAGCTTTTTGTCATTCCACTGTTTCCCCATACTAGACTCCGTCGCCCTTGGTTTTTCCCTGTATTAATCCACTCATCCTTTCTGCAGGACCACGTTCCTGCTGTTAATTGTGGTTTCCAAGTCTCCTTCCGACTGTCCTATATAAATAAAATGTTATGTGTGCGGTTCGCTGTTCCAAGATATTTGGTAATCAGGAATTCCTCAGTAATTTTCAACCGATTGTCATGGATTGTCTGGTGTAGTCTAGTGATCACCTCATAGAAGGTTGCTGACCATCCTTTAGAATATTTAGATTCCTTCCTTCCCTCCCTCACCTCATCATCTCCCTCTTAGGCCAACAAAGGTCCTGCCCGCTCCTTAAAGACAAGAAACTCACAACAGGGGTGCATGATGACGTCAAACGTAATCAATAAATTGTTGTTTAGAGTGAAATAATGGTTATTGTAGTATTTCCTAGTCTTTATACTTATCTTTAAGTGAAGAAACGTCTCTGTTTTTTTGTCTTTTTCGCCCTCCCTTGTGTGTGACGTGTAGAGCTCGCAGCTGTGCGTGAGTCGACTCGGGAAGAATAATGTTGGTAGGACTGCAGGGTGATATTTGCTTAAGGTGAGTGAAGCGGATTATCCCTGCAGCTGTGCGAGAGTGACGTGTGGACTCCAGGTGCAGGGAACTTCAACCCCTTAAGGCGATTTAAGGGAAGCTCTCTCATCCCCCCTCCACCTCTCACCCTGTAACCCGTTGTAATAGGATTTGTCCAGCCGTAAATCGTGCTAATGCGGTCTTGCGTCGCCGATATTGACCATGCGGCGGCTCTCTCGCAAAAAAGGTTCCTTCCACTCTCCTCTCCTCTCCTCCTCCATCTGCATTCCCGGAGAAACTACTACTTTGGAGAACTGGCAACAGGGCTGCGGCGGCGGCGGCGGCGAAGCGTAACTGTTTCCACTCCATTACATTACTCCATTTCTCCATCATTATACGACTTCCCCTCGATCACACTTCATTTTGTGAGAAAAAAATATGTTTTTCCTTGTGAAATATGTCACGTTAAAAGGCGGTTCTTCTAAATACAACTCATATGCACAACCTTCTTGTTGTTGTGGGATTCAGTCCTAAGACTGGTCTGATCCATGCAAACCCATCTTCCACAAGCCTCTTCATTTCCGCATAAGCAGCACATCCCACATTCTCCCTAATCCGCTTAGCGCATTCCACCCTTGACCTCACTCTTATCTTCACTTCCCTCTAATGCTAATATTACAAGACCCTCATGGCCTATTAATCTATCCCTTCAAAATCTTCCATATATTTCTCTCTTCCCCTAGTCTGCTTCGCGCATTCCATCCTTTGCCTCCCTCTTCTCTTCACTTTCCTATTACAAGACCCTATTAATCTATCCCTTCAAAGTCTTCCATATTGTTCTCTCTTCCCCTACTCTGTTTACAACTTCCTGGTTAGTTACCCTATCCACTCATCTCATTTTTCCAACGGCGCCAAATTTCGAAGGCTTTTATTCTTTTCCTTTTCCGCAACTCCTACAGTCCCCCCACATATAACGCCACATTTTTACCAACGATTTTCCAATATTCACACTCATATTACCCGTAAGAAAACTCCTCTCTTTCGCGGAATCCTTCCTTGCCCTGGGTTATCCTAATCTTTAAGTCTACTATACCTCTACCATCCCTAGTTATTACATAAGTACAGAAATTAGGAAATGTTGGTATATAGAGTGTTAAGAGTTGCAGACAGGAAAGGAATAGAACCTTTCGAAATGTGGTTCTAAGGTAAAATAAGATCAGTGGATAGAGTAACTAACCTGGAGATTGTAAGAAAAGAGAGAACAATGTGGAATACTTTGAAGGGATACATTACTAGGCGACGTTTCGAGACACGAGGGATCTTGCAAAATTAGCATCAGAAGTAAGTGAATACATGAGGGAGGTCAAGGGTGCAATAAGCTTAGTAGACTAGGGAGGCTGTGGTACCTATGAAGAAACGTAAAGGCTTGCGCAAGGACAGGTTATCATGGCTCTTCGCACTGAATACCACCACCACGACGACAGCGATCACGGAGACTGGGATTAAGACTGCTGTATACGTAGAGGAGCGTCACGTTTCGGAATGTGTCAAGTGAGTCACGCAGTTCGACCAGGTAGGCCAAGGTCCGTGAATGGGGGCTGTAGAGCCAAGGAAGAAGAAGAAGAAAATGTGCAATGTAAATGATTAATCCAAAGTAAAGTGTGTAGAGGTAATCAAGTAAGTGGAAGAGACAGGGCAGAGGTAACATAGCCCCTTGATGGGGGGATGAGAATAACCTGGAGCTGTGTCGTCCCCTGGAAATTGAGTCGGCGAGTCTGCATTTTTCTTGTTTGAAGCTTGTCCCGCCGCCAGGCAGCGCCGAGATAAAACATTTCCCCCGCCGTCGTTCATCAATTCCCCCTCCTCCCCCCCTGTGCGTGGGAGGAAGAGGGAAGAGGAAAGGAAAGGCTCATGAATCATGAATGACAAGCCGCAAAGTGGCTGCTGCCAGTCTCTTCTCCTACCTTCACCATCACGTGACGAGGGGAGGAATAACACGCACGTCGCTGACCCGCAGCACCACGGGATAACTAACAACTACGCGACTACGTCAGCCTTAAATAACCTCTAAACAGAGAGAGTCATCATTTGTACCCCTGGGGTGAGTAGCTTCTCTTTAAAGGGGGAGGGGGGAGGGAGAGCAGGACCTTTCTTGGCCTAAGAGAGAGAGAGAAAGGACGATGGTCAGCAACCTTCTATGAGGTGATCACTACAGTTCCACCTATAACACACTCATGTAACATTTTCCCGTTACGAATAAATAAAATGACGGCCAAAACGTCAGCACTAAATATATCACTCAGCTTATTTACAAAAGCGACGTTTCGCTCCCCCATTTTGAGACTTCTTCAGGTTTACATAATATTACAATAATGTTACACAAACTTTTAATTTATATACAAATTGAATAAATCAAAAATGACGGCCCAAAACGTCAGCACTAAATATATATCACTCTGTTTATTTACAAAAGCGACGTTTCACTCCCCCATTTTGAGACTTCTTCAGGCTCTCATAATATTACAATAATGTTGCAAATTCTTAATTTATCTATAAATTGAATAAATCAAAAATGACGGCCCAAAACGTCAGCACTAAATATATATCACTCAGCTTATTTACAAAAGCGACGTTTCACTCCCCCATTTTGAGACTTCTTCAGGCTCTCATAATATTACAATAATGTTGCAAATTTTTAATTATTTATAAATAAATTGAATAAATCAAAAATGACGGCCAAAAACGTCAGCACTAAATATATATCACTCAGCTTATTTACTACAGCGACGTTTCACTCTCCCATTTTGAGACTTCTTCAGGCTTACATAATATTACAATAATGTTGCAAATTTTTAATTATTTATAAATAAATTGAATAAATCAAAAATGACGGTCAAAAACGTCAGCACTGTTTATATCACTCAGCTTATTTACAAAATCGACGTTTCGCGCCCCCATTTTGAGACTTCCTCAGGCTTACTACAAACATAATATTACAATAATGTTACAAATTTTTAATTTATATATATAAAAACATGGTTAAAACCTTACAAATTTAGCGATACGTCCTATTTACTCCCTCGCTATATTTATACTGCTGACTTTTTGGCCGCCATTTTGTTTATCGTTAATTATAAAGTCATAAAAGTTTGGTTTTTGTATTTTCCCGTCCCGAGAAAATAAGACTCTGAATAAGGAAATAGGGCAAAGGCGATAATAACAATAGGTGTTAATCCCATAAAAATGAGGATTCTTCTCAAGAAACAGCAGTGGAAGGAAGTTACACGACGAGGAGTTGTTTAATGGCTTTTAAGGGAGGAAAGGGCTTGCACGCAAATGAAATCTCCGCGCGGTCGGAGGTCAGGTCGCCATCTCGCTGATGTGAGGAGGAGCCGCCGCTGCGGGAGGGCCGAAAAGTTAAAAAAAGGAGCTGAATGCACGCGACGACGGTGGCGCCGCCCTTCATAAATCCTAATAAAGAGGCGCTCACATAACCTCACCACCAGCAGCGGGCGAGAGAGAGAGAGACAACCTCACTCCAAGGCTACCACAACAAAGGATATGAAACAGGGGGATAGCGAGGGAAAACTAACTACGGGAAACACATTTGATGGTGGGAGAGATTATCGAAAAGTGGAAAAGGGCTGTTCTGGTCCAACCAACACAGCGGCCAAATATCAATAACCTCAATACCTGAGAGTCGCAAATATATCGAAGCTTTAAGGGCAAAATGGAGACGGTTGAACCTGCATGAGGTAGGTCGACGCTGTTGTTGCAGCCACTTGTCCCAGGATTGTCATTACTCGACAAGATTAGCAGCAGCCAGCGGGCTTTGTTCCAAAAGCTGTTGTTGTTGTTGTTCTCCTAAGACTGGTCAAAGCCTTTACGTTTCCACATAACTACAACATCGGACATTATCAGTGAACTGCTGAGCATCCTTGGCCTCCCTATCTTGTTATTAATCAACACAATTCCGTCTAATGCGAAGGTCTTCATGTTCCACAAGGCGACCTATTAAATCAAATTCCTCCATATTGTTCTCCCTTCCCCTGTATCTGTTTAGAACTTCCTAATCTGCTAAGCGTATTCCTTCCCTTCCCTCCCTATCTTGTTATTAATCCACTCTTTTCCGTCTAATGCTAAGTTCCTAATGGCCCACAAGGCGGCCTATTAAATCTAATTCCTCCATATTGTTCTCTCTTCCCCTGTATCTGTTTAAAACTTCTTAATCTGTTAAGCGACTTCCATCCTTTTCCTACCTTTTTTTGTTATTACTCCACTCATTTCCGTCTAATGCTATGTCCCTCAAGTCGGTCTATTACTCTAATTCCTCCATATTGTTCGATATTCCCCTGTATCTGTTTTAACTTCCTAATCTGCTAAGCGTATTCCTTCCTTTCCCTCCCTATCTTGTTATTAATCCACTCAATTCTGTGTAATGCTTAGCCCCTCATTTCTCCCCACAAGGCTGCCTATTAAATCAAATTCCTCCATATTGTTCTCCCTATATAGAACTGTCTAATCTGCTAAGCGTATTCCATCCTTTTCCTCACTATATTGTTATTACTCCACTTATTTCCGTTTAATGCCAAGTCCCCTGGGTATTGATCACCTTAGGTGAGGGATCCTCCGGGGTCTCTATACGCCTTAAATGCGCATTCACCCCGTAAAGCCTAATGGCGCGCACAGGGGGGGGAGGGGGGATGGTCAGCTTCCGGTATCCTTCCCTTGCGATCAAACGACCAACTTCACTACAATGGTTGGTCCTTTCCGCAACTGCAACACTGGCACTCCGTGGTGGGGGATGAGCCGCGCTGCTCCTAGTTGAGAGTAATGACGTGCTGAGAGTGACTCAAGTTACAGAGGGCGGCGGAGGCGGCGGAAACGGAGACTTAAATCTCCCCGGAGAGTTCCTCCTCCACCACCACCACTCCTTGTTTATGACGTTGCAAAGTTTCGCCTCCCCCTCCCCCCTTTCTTCCTGCAGCATTATCGCGAGGGACATACAAATGCAAGCCTCCAAACTTTGGGCCAGCGACAGTTAAATTAACTTTGCATCCGACGACGACGACGACGAGGAGAAGAATGAGAAGAAGAAGAAGCGTTTTATGCATCACAATGGCCTCCCGCAACTTTTATAACTGAAAATAAGGAAGACGGGCGACGACGTAAATAATTTACATATCTCGACGACGAAGACTCTCTCTCAGAGATATTCTCTATTATTATCCTCTTTGGCCAAATTACTTCCGGATGCGGACATCCGTGACGACTCTTGCGGAATATTAAAAACAACTCCCTCTGCTGTCACATTTTTAAATGATAACCAAGCCGAGGCTTCAAGAAAGGAATGCTGCTCGACTCATCGGGTTCCTCTAGGGCTTTAACCTGCTCAGTGTCCTCATCTAGGAGAATGCCACCGGGGGGTAAGGACATTAAACTATAATAACCCTAAACCCACCTTCCCTTCCTATCCTATTTAATCGATCTCCTCCATGTTGTCCTCGTCCCTTGAGATTCTGTCTATAACGTCCTGGTTAGTCACCCTATCCACCCATCATTTTCTCCATTCTTTTCCTTCCTGCAAACTCCTACAGTCCCCCATATGTAACGCCACACTCCATACCAACATCATTCACAAAAATTCTCGCTTACATTAGCCGTAAGTAGGTAAATCCCTCCTTCCTTGCCCTGTGCCTTGCATGGGCTGCATCATCCTTGTCTTACTCCCTTTTTTAATTTCTTGTGGTTTTTGTTTCTTTTTGATTTTCTATTATAATTACTGCTGCTTTGTCTTCTTTCCTCGATAATTTTATTCCATTGCTCGTCAGAGTCCTTAATAGTGTGTTCCGGTTTCACATTATCAAAGATATATTTTTTCTTCTTCTAAATCTACAAATGTCATGACGCGGTTTGTTATGAGGAAATGAAAAGGCTTGGGCGACAGCAACAGTTGCGTGGTAATTATTAGGAAGCTCCGTGAATCATCTCCGTCGCAATCGAGGAACAATCTACTATATTAAACGTTTCCGTGTTCCCTCGTGTTTCGTATCGAGATCGACCTTGGTATCGACTTTCCTTCACTTCGCCCTCCCGCTGTCAGTGTTCGTGCTGACTTAATCCTCTGACTGACGGCCGTTGATATTATTACTATTTAGTCGCCTTTCCCTTCCCGTCTTTTCTCCCTTTCCCCTCCTCCCACCTCTTTTGTTCACGTATCGACCACTTTCCCCCCTCTCTATCCCCCTCTGATGACTTATTCATCACCACGTGGCCTGATCAAGATTAATTTTTTCGGACCGGACAGAACACACTATCTACCTTTACAAATCTACCGTCGTCTCTCCCCTCATATCCTGATGGAAATGTCGTCCGTCACCGCGGGATCCAATCAATTACGACACCAAGACACACCTGGGGGGAGGGAGGAGCGAGAGACGGACGCGTCGGGACGTCTTAATACGTCCGAGCCCCACGTTGGGCGCCAATTTATTTATGACACGTGCTTCAATAAATACTTTTCCTCTACAAGCGAAGTGTACAAGCGATTTATTGGTCGACAAACAAGTCCCGTAATAATTTCTCTGAAGATTTTAGGTTCAAATATAATTATTTTGAGACTGGACCGTCACGAGTAGCGGTCCAAACACACGTGGGACTTACATTTACTTTGATAATTCAGAAATTGTTGCGGATTATTTTTAGAAACAATAGTAAGTGTCTTCTAAAATATTTTATATTACGTGGCTGCGAAACGTGGACGATAGGAGTTGCAGAAAGGAAAAGAAGAGGAGTCATTGAATATAGGAGATTAATATAGGAGGGAGGGGGGAAAGGGTAACTAACCGGGAACTTTTATCATAAAATTATCAGTTGGTACAGTAAAGAAGACTTGGAATAACGAAGGCGGTGTCCCACAAGGCTCTATCCTAGGATAATTTTTCCATTTTACATCTCATACCATTCGCCTTATAGGAGGATGAGATGATGAGGTGAGGGTGGATAGGGTAACTAACCAGGAAGTTATAAGCAGAGTAGGAGATGAGCGAACAAATTAAAAGGACTTGAACGAAGAGTAGGGATGGATTAAAAAATTATTTTTCGAGGGAAGTGAACGGAAGATGGATGGGATACTGTAAGAAGATTAGGTAGGATGCGGTAGTTATGCGGAAATTAGAAGGGCTTGCGCAAGGACGGGTTAGAATGGATCTGACTGGTCTTAGGAGTGAGTTCCATGGCAGCCACAACAACAACACTCGCGATGCAAGGAAGTTTACTGGCAAAGATATACTGCTAATTGAGATAATTTAAAAAGACGAATTAGTGGGGGAAGCTCAATTGAAGTCCAGTAAGGGATATAGTTAATTTTTTAGAAGAATGTAAAACATGTCGACCGGACCAGGGAATCGAAAACCCTGGCGATATCCGGCCGGGCGGGCGGGTGCTCTACCAACTGAGCTAACCTTCTTAACACTTGTCCATTCCGTGAGACGAATTATGAGACTGAGGTTACAGGGAGGTAAATGGGGAGTAACGTAACCCTTTCCCCCCTGGGGGGAGGGGTGTAAAAGGTACAGTGTGGGTAATAGGGTAAGGTACAATCACATACACACAGGCGCGTGATTCACTGTGACATTAATTAACGCTGTTGTGACTCTGCAGCGAATATTTTCCATTTGAGCATTTAAATTTGAAATCTGTGTAATCCCGTTGTCCAGGGGGTGGCGGGTGGGCGGGATTTAAGTGCGATTAATTTGCATTGTCAAGCGGCGCTTAAATGGACACGCGCGAGCTCGCGCACTCACTCTTAATCACTGCAGTGATTAACACTCGTTGGTCGGTCCTAATGCCGCTGTGTGATGGGGAAGGGGAGGGGAGGACCACGTTACGTCATCACACTCTCTCACATTAAACCTCTCTGGTTGCTTGGAACAATATCTGTGACCTGCCTACGTCACTGCTGAAGCTGTAGGCCTCTGTCTGCCTCTAATACTACGAGAGCCGTGGAGGGGGGAAGGGGAGGGGAGGACCACGTTACGTCATCACACTCTCTCACATTAAACCTCTCTGGTTGCTTGGAACAATATCTGTGACCTGCCTACGTCACTGCTGAAGCTGTAGGCCTCTGTCTGCCTCTAATACTACGAGAGCCGTGGAGGGGGGAAGGGGAGGGGAGGACCACGTTACGTCATCACACTCTCTCACATTAAACCTCTCTGGTTGCTTGGAACAATATCTGTGACCTGCCTACGTCACTGCTGAAGCTGTAGGCCCCTGCCTGCCTCTAATACTACGAGAGCCGTGGAAGGGGGAGGGGAGGGGAGGACCACGTTACGTCATCACACTCTCTCACATTAAACCTCTCTGGTTGCTTGGAACAATATCTGTGACCTGCCTACGTCACTGCTGAAGCTGTAGGCCCCTGCCTGTCTCTAATACTACGAGAGCCGTGGAGGGGGGAAGGGGAGGGGAAGTGCACGTTACGTCATCACACTCTCTCACATTAAACCTCTCTGGTTGCTTGGAACAATATCTGTGACCTGCCTACGTCACTGCTGAAGCTCTAGCTATGCCCTAAGACTGAGACGACACAAGTGGGGACCAGAGGAGGACGACGAGGAGTGTAGTCGAAATTCAAAATGGCCTCCTCCACTAGGAGTCGCGGGTGACGAGAGAAGCCGCCAATCATCTACTTGACTGTTTAAGGGGGGGAAAAAAACATCTATTAAATAAGAAAATTCGCTATAGGAGACTCAGAAAGAAAACCGTAACAAATGGTACGAACGAAGATTACAGTATGAGCATTAAAACAGGGGAAAATGCGTCGGATGGAGGGTAGTAAGGGGAAACCATGGAATAACAAACGCTGTTTGATTGGGAGGGGGGAAAAGGGATATTTTTTTTGAAGGAATTCTGCTACTAGAGTAGAATAACACAAGGGAGGCAAGGGAGGCTTTCAGAGAAAAAGAGAGGGGATTTACTTACGGCTAATATAAGTGTGAATAAGTGGGAGGGGGAGAAAGGGGAAAAAAGAGCAGAAGCCTTTTGAAATGTTGTGCTATAGGAGAATGAGATGAGGTGAATGGAATCACAAACGAGGAAGTTCTAAACAGAATAGGAAAGGGGGGGAGAGGAAAGCGAACAATGTGGAGGGACGTTGACCGAGAGAAGGGATAGGCCATGTTTTAAGACACGAGGGTCTCGTAAAATTAGCATCAGAGGTAAGTAGAGAAGAGGGAAGCCGAGGATGGAATACGCTAAGTAGATTAGGTGAGGATGTGAGGTGTGACAGTTATAAAGGGTTTGCACAAGATAGGATCAGACCCAGTCTTAGGAATGAATACAACAGCAAAAAGGTGAGAAGAGACTTCACTCCCTCCCTTTCCCTGTTATCCCCTGGGATTACTCTACTTCGGTTGGCGACTGGCAGTTCATATAACACGTAATTTTGAAGCAGAAAAGTTTACTTTTCGTCCAGAGAGACAGAGGGAAAGAGAGAGAGAGAGAGAGCGATAGGTGAGTACACAGCAGCGAGGGAGGGAAGTTACTTCAATTAAAACAAAGCAAGATACGACAAGAAAAAGGTAAGAATTATGGATGGCAGGAAGCGGGCAGAGCCTGATGTAAGATTAGCAAACGAGGAAGAGATAGGGGAGAGGGGAGGAAGAAATAATTCAATTAGGAGGAATAAAACTTTGCGATTTGCATGCAAAGCAAGCGAGCGAGCGAGCTAGGTAGGGTGAGAGGGTGGAGGAGAGAAGGCTGCATTAACACACAAACACTTGTCTATGTCGATCAATGTACCAGAGAGACTCTGTCCTGGGGAGGAGGAGGAGGGAGGAGGGAGGGAGGTAAAGCATTAAAGTGTCGCACAACAACTTCTGAGTGCTGCAAATCGCATTATAACACAAACAGGAAGGCAGTGAAGACGATAGGGAGAGAGGAAGGGAGATAGGGGGAGGCAACGAGCGACAGAAGTAACAACAAAGGGAGAAAAACTTATGCTGTTAGCAGCTCTAGGGGCGGAGGCGGGGGAGGCGGGAGATAAATGTAACATCCTTAATAACATCGCCGCGTAAGCTTTTAAAACATCCCACAGACAACCGAAACTTTGCAAGTGAATACGGCGACGAGGAATGAGCGAGGAGGCGGTCGGTCCTCCTCCTCCTCACTCTCAAACGGACCGACATTTTGTGACGTCACGTCCACGTCATCGTTTACCAACCCCGAGGCTGTGTTGACAGATACTGCAAAATCCCAAGCACCTCCATGCAGGGAGACCAATGCTATCCTATCCTCCGCAAGCCTTTTCATTTCAGTATAACCGTCACATCGCACAACCTCCCTAATCTCCTCTTCACCTCCCTCTGATTCTCATTTTACAAGCCGCGGCCTATTAGTCCATCCTTTCAAAGTTCCCCGCATTAGTACCACATCAATAATCCTCTCTTAAATCTGCTTGGCGGATTCCATCCTTGATGTTGCGGAAAGGAAAAGAATAGAAGCTGTAGGATAGGATAGGGGTAAGTGACGAGGAAGTTATAAACAGAATAGGGGAAGAGAGAGAGAGAGACAGAGAAGGAGGAGAACAACGCCGTGTAGGAATTTCAAGGGACAGATTAATAGGCCACGTTTTAAGACGTGACGGGGTCCTACTAAAATTAGTATCAGAGAGAAGTTGCGGATAAGGAAAGGAATAGAAGATATAGGATAGGGGTAAGTGACGAGGAAGTTATAAACAGAATTAGGGAAGAGAGGAGAACAACACTGTGGAGGAATTTAAAGGGACAGATTAATAGATTAGGGGTCCTACTAAAATTAGCTACAGAGACAAGTGTGTGGGTTAAGGAACAGGATGGAACCCGCTCAGCAGATTAGTGAGGATGTGGAACAGAACAACAACACAGAAACCGACAGACACATACGGGTTGTTGTAAGGTTTCCTGAACCTATTTCTTCCGTCAATTTTCTTCGAGCCTTTTATCCCCTGATATATTTCCCCCTGAGTTTTCCTTTTCACCTTGACAAAGGATCAACGTCGCTAATTATGAATGTCTAAAGTCGACCACCGCCTTGAGGTTGAAGGTAGAGGAAAGGGGGGGGCGGGAAATGCAATCTCCGGGGCGCTGGATGGAGAGATAAAGTCGTGGGCTTTTGGCCCCCACCCCCCTAGCCACCCCTATAGCCGCCTGACGTCACAGCGGGTTAGGGGGGTTTCCCCGGGGTTAATAAAACAGCCAGGGTCTATGGCCGAGACAGACCGTAAATCTTGCGGGGACAATCAGGCTGCTGCTTGGATCCCCGCGACACCGCAAATTATAGCCACGGGGGGAAAAAGGGAAAGTCAGCCTCAAATAAAGGAGATTCACTCACCACCCCCTAATAACTGCGGGGAAAACAACTCTCACGCTTTATTAGAAAACCACGGATGAAATAATGAGGCTGACCGAATATTCACTTGGACCTGACCGGCGCGAATAAATTAAATTCAAGTTAAATTAATAAAGGGCTTCCTACAGGCTACTGGAAATTTATTTATTAACTAATTCCGGGGTGGTTGGGTGGGTGGGTGCCCGGCGACGCCCGAGAAATCGGCAACACCCGCCGTGTTTAACCTCTGGTGAGATGGATCTCTCTCTGTCGTGACGTCATCAGCCGCCAGAGAGTGTGTCATATTCACCTCGTGACGTCATCAGCCGCCAGAGAGTGTGTCAGATTCATCTCGTGACGTCATCAACCTTGACACTGTAGCCCTAGAGCCCCCCGGGGGCAGGCTGTAATATCAGGCCCGGGGGGAGGGGGCGGGGGACCGTCCGCCATTTTTTTTAATCTTACAGAAGCGAGTGTCAGTTGAAAAACATGAAATATTTGCAGATTGGTTTTTTTTATGTAATAACATAAATAATGAAGGCAAAAAAGGAATCAGAGGACATAAATTTGGTTATCTCTCATCTCAAGAATTTAAATTTCAATTAATAAACTCGAAAAATAAGTCAAAATTTGGTGATTCAATTCATTTTCTTATGAGTTTTATATATTTTAATTTGATTAATAGATGTGAATGATTAAAATATACATCACTTGTGGTAAACAAACTATACTTGTTCCGTCATTTTTTAATCTTTCACAACTGTCTTTTTCCTTACTCTTGCATCAAGATCATGGACATACAAAGCGCGTGTTAGTTGAAAAACATGAAATATTTTTTTGATTGATTTTTTTATGTAATTACATAAATAATGAAGGCAAAAAAAGAACCAGAGGACATACATTTATTTTCTCAACGATCATCTCTCGGCTCAAGACTTTACGTTTTAATTAATAAACTCGAAAAATAAGTAAAAATATGGGCGATTCAATTCACTTCCTTACGAGTTTTAAAGATTATAATTTAATTAACAAGTGTAAAAGGTTAAAATAAACATCACATATGGTAAACGAAATATACTTTTTAGTCGTTTAAATAAATAAACTAAACACTTCTTAAAAATAAAGGTATTTACTCTATTTTTTTTAAAAAAGAAAAACAACTGTAATCTCATCTTGAGATTTATTTAATAATGAAAGTGTTTCTAATATGTTGGTTCCTCAATTTAAAATGTCTTTCATGTGAAATTCTAAAATTATGTAGGTAAAGTTTATTCAGCTAAGAAAAACAACGCGATAAACTGTTTCCATTATTTGTTGATGAATTCTGAAGAGACGATGAAGAAGAAAGTTAAAACGGAATAAGGAAAAGGAATCGTACTGCAGGGAGAAGAAATAAAAACCCTGCGCTTTGCCGACGATATCACAGTATCGGGGGAGACTGAAGGAGTCTTGGAAACCCATAATAAATGGCATGAATGTGAACCTGGATGAGACAGGGGACAAGAGTTCATTATGAGGAGGATTAATAGAGGGGAAACCGCCGAGGTGATGGAGTGGAATAACAGAGGCGTAGGGATATTTAAGGGAATTATCCCACTTGGGTAACATGATAACTAGGGTAGGATAACACAGACAAAGGAAGAGGAATTTACTGATAAAAGGGTGTGAATGTTAGGAAATGTTGGTGACGGAGTGTGACGTTGGAGAAAGGGGAAAAGAATAGAAGCCAAGAAGTTGTAAGCAGAATCAATATGGAGGACTTGTGGATTTATAGAATAATGGTAATCGTGTGTGTGCGCTGGGCCATAAAGGACTTTAATTGCACCTCAAGACCTGGTTTCGGGAGGCGGGGGAGGGGAGGGGGGTGGAGGATGGCGAGTTTAATCACAATCTCCTGCTGCAGGATAGTTAACACGCGTAACCGGGTTACGGCAGAAATACGGGTCCTAATGAGGAGCTAAGCTCGTTTGCCAGGCGGGTTAATACCCTAGTTAGTTACAGGGGGTGGGAATCGACGTCATCACGCACCATGCGGCGACTGGTCAGCGGCGTCCAATCTCGCAATCTCTTCACCCGACTGGTCTCTTTTCTTTTTGTTTAATCTGGGCCTTCGTAGAAAGAACCGAGATTGGCGTCTATTCCGGGCTCCAATGCACCCAGTTCATTTACCCCTTTTAAATCTCTATCTGTTTACGTTTTACTGGAAGGTCCTGAAAGATGTTTCTCCCCAAAGTTAACTCCCTAACCTCCCTGATCAAAAGCTCACCCTCGACCAACAAAACCCCCCCACGATCCAGCGTTCAACATCACATTCTCTTCATTCAACTGGTTTCTTTTTTTTTGTTTAATCTGGGCCTTCGTAGAAAGAGAACCGAGATTGGCGTCTATTCCGGGCTCCATGCACCAGTTCTTTACCCTCTTAATCTCTATCTGTTTACGTTTTACTGGAAGGTCCTGAAAGATGTTTCTCCCCAAAGTTAACTCCCTAACCTCCCTGATCAAAAGCTCACCCTCGACCAACAAAACCCCCCCACGATCCAGCGTTCAACATCACATTCTCTTCATTCAACTGGTTTCTTTTTTTTTGTTTAATTACGGCCTTCGTAGAAAGAACCGAGATTGGCGTCTATTCCGGGCTCCAATGCACCCAGTTCCTTTACCCCTTTTAAATCTCTATCTGTTAAAGTCTTACAGGAAGGTTCTGAAGGATGTTTCTCCCCCAAAGTTTAACTCCGGTAACCTCCCTGATCAAAAGCTCCCCCCTCGACCACCCAACTCCCTCCCCTCCCGACGATCCAGCGTCCAACCTCACATTCTCTTCACCCAACTGGTTTCTCTTTTTTTGGTTTAATCTGGAAGTTTACTGTGCAACAGTCTTCCGCCAGAGGTTAAAAATAGTTACCCTACAAAAGCTTCGTGGTGAAGCAGAGTAAAACTATTCTTCTTTTAAATGGCGGCGCTGCTGCTGCTGCTGTTTTACTCTGCTGTGGTACAGGATTTTTTCTTTATCGTCCCTCTTCTAGTATTTAAATCAAGGTTCCTCCTGCAAAAAGTGTTGAATGAGCTGCTGCTGCTGCCAACCTTGTAAAATACCACACATCACATATCTTTAAAATTTCTATTCAGTTTTTTCTGCCCTTTTATTTCATGTATTGCTGCTGCTGGAGCAAGGACAGTTTCCTTCCTGGTCCAAGTAGTTCAAAACTCCTCCATTGCTGTGTTCCTCAGTGTGTGTGTGTGTGCTTGTTTGTGTGTCACATCGTGTGTGTCCCTGTGTTATGTTTATATTGACTTTTGTCTATATACACTTTCTTTTACTAATTTATTTCAAGTTTATTTGTCTTTAATTATGTACTTTATTTTGTTCATTTACAATGTATGACTGTATCCTCCTATTTCCTCAATGGAGGAGGATTAATGGAAACAACAATAAATCTAAATCTAAAGATATACTGCTAATTGAGATAATTTAAAAAGAGGGAGGCTGAGGATGGAAGACGGTAAGAGGGGGGGGGATGATAAGCGTGACGTAGGGAAAGGATATCACCAGATGGAGGGATGTTGAAGCGGTTGTTTTCCCTCCCCTCGTTGACTGTTAACTAAACTCCAGTGGTTCATGAGTTTCCTTTTCTCCTCTCCGCACTGAAATTGACCGCCGCAGACTCTCCCGATTCCTTCCCTCGCTCGCGGTTATAAATAAATTCCACCGTCGCGGGGGCGGCCCAGGGGTGTGTGTGTGTGTGTGTGGAGGCTCGAATCAAGGAGTCTATTGTGCGCAAGTTTCTCCTCGCAGACCCGTGTGCCACTACTTTGTAATTCCAAAGACTGCCGCCGCCGCGAGAGAGAGTTTAGAAGGAGAGAGAGAGAGAGAGGGAGAGGGAGGGAGGGAAACTTTGGGTACGCGTTTGTTGGCAGCACTGGACGGGGAAACTCACTCGCTCGCTCGCTAATCGTACTTGAGCGGAACTTTGGCCATTAATTACACTCGCTGAGATGTGTGTGTGTGTGTGTGAACACATGCAGACAGACAGACAGACAGACAGACAGACATCCAGCTCGTAAATTCGAGGTTCCTCTCTCTCCGCCGACTTGGGAACAGCGAGCCAAGCCAAGCCAAGCCGAGTCGAGCAGAGCGCCTCTCATTACTCAAACACGAACCAGGATGAGAGTGAGAGAGAGAGAGAGAGGAGGGAGGAGGAGGATGAAAAAAAAAAGGTAAGAAGGAAACAAAAAGGCACGGGAGAGCAATTTGTAGCCCGCTGGCTGGAAACTGTAATTAACATCTGCAATTAACGGAGCCAAAAAAAAAACGACTAGTGACGACGTTGAATGAGATTGATTGCGCGTGAGTGAGTGAGTGACACGGCAGTTGATGCTGACCATGTTGGAGGAGGAAGGAGGAGCGAAGATGTACGTTTTCAATGAAATATTTATCTCGTCTCTCCCCGTAAAGTAGCCGAGGGAGGTGGGGGGAAGTTCGATGTTGTCGGGGGGGAAAATGTCCGCCAAAGTTTTGCAAGCAACCGCATTACGCTGATTGGATGGCTTCTGCCTGAAGGTGGGAGGAAAACCAGAGGTCAAACTTGCCGCTGTAAAGGAGGAAGAAGGAGGGGAGAGGAAGGAAGGAAGGAAGGTAGGAGATTACTACAGGAGGATAAGACCACGTCGACATCCGCTGGATGACTCCAACATCATTCAACATAAACATTATTTTACGACGATGTTAAGAAGAGAGAGAGAGAGAGAGCGTCGCTGGAGGTGGACTGGTTTTATTTATTTTTGGCCAGGTAACAGGCTACTACATGAGGGTGAGAGATCCTGAAGGACGCAACTCCCCTCTAATAGCATAGGAAGGGAACTTGAAAAGAGAGGAGGGGGTGGATGTTGGAAGGTAGAGCAAGGGTTGACTTGGAACCCCCGAGGCTATAGTGTATAGATTGAAAGCAAGGATGTGGGTTGTGCTAGTTAAGAGGAAATGAAAAGGCTTGCGCACTGTAGGTTATCATGTATCTGACCGGTCTGAGGAGTGACCACAACGGGGAGGCTGCGCATAGTTAACATCGCCGCCCCCCTGTGGACATCATTCGGGGATCCCTCAGCGAGGTGACGTCATCACGACACGTCACGTCATCGGCGGTATCAAAGTCGTCTCGAGGAGAGTTAATAGACGCTTCAGCGGGCCGCGGGTCAAATTAGTTAAATTTGGCGCCCATAACCGTGTTGGGACGGACGTTAACCTCAGCCACTTTTAAATTAAGTGTGTGTGTGACGTCACATCTCCTCTGTTCCGATACGCGTCTGCGCATCCGCTACAGAGACACCCACGAAATATGGCCACAGTAAATTCCTTTTGCTCCGGGTGAGCTCTAGAATGCAATTAATTAACCTCTCTCTTCTCTCTCCCCCTCTCCCTCTCTCAGGTGAGTGTGTAATTTCAGTACACTGTTTAATGACCGTGTTTTCCCACAGAGAGAGGGAGAGGGAGAGAGAGAGAGAGGTTGGACGGACCAACCTTACCTCCAGAGGTTTTATTTTATTTTTTTTTATTTTTTGGGGGAGGGGGGATGGGGGTGAAAAGGAAACTCACGAATTAGCAGCGGCAGAGGCAGTAGCTCTAATTAAATGGGAAAGGTTGCCGCAGGAGGATGAAGACAATTAAACTTCTCACCGTAGTCGACTGGAGTGGGGGGGAAAAGGTTTACTGTTACCAGTCAGAGTCGATTTGCTTGAACGGAGCAACGGTAATCTCATTGCCTGCCGCCGCCGCCCCCGGGGGAGACAGAGATATTAGTCGACGTGTGTGAGGAGGCCGCCGAAACCTCTCAAGGGGAACCAGACTAGGAAGGAAGGAAGGAAGGAGGTTCACAAGGAGGCGACGACGACGACGACTATGGTGGAAAAACAGTTGACGGAATTGTCCACACCTCAAAGAGAAATGGCTACCGAGGAGTCATATATCTATATCGGCCAAATAAATCGTCCATTAATGACTGAACGTAAAAACAGTTTGAAATCTAATAAATAAATAAAAAATACACGGCGACGTTTCGTCACCATTTTGGAGACTTCCTCAGACGTACCTGTGCTTGCCTAAATTTTCTAAGTTTAGAAACACGTGGGTTATATATATATATCGGCCAAATAAATCGTTCATGAATGACTGAACGTAAAAACAGTTTGAAATCTAATAAATAAATAATAAATAGACGGCGACGTTTCGTCACCATTTTGAGACTTCCTCAGACTTACTTGCTAAAATTTTCTAAGTTTCGAACCCGTGTTTTTTTTAAATATATATATATATAAATTAACCAATTGTAACGGGGAACCCATAACAGTTGACGGATTTTTCCACACCTCAAAGAGAAATGGCTACCGAGAGGAGTTTTATATATATATATATATATATCGGCCAAATAAATCGTTCATGAATGACTGAACGTAAAAACAGTTTGAAATCTAATAAATAAAAGACGGCGACGTTTCGTCACCATTTTGAGACTTCCTCAGACGTACTTGTGCTTGCCTAAATTTTCTAAGTTTCGAAACACGTGGGTTTTTTAAAACATATATATATATAAATTAACAAATTGTAATTTGGAACCCATATTTAATTCCGGGTAATATTACGGTTTTTTAAAGGAAGTCTCGACGTAACTGTTGAATGAATAATTCAAAAAAGTGGGAAGAACAAGGCAACAATTTCTAGTATTAAACCACTTTATGAAGGGAAACTGAGGAGGAAGATGAGAGGAGAGAGAGAGAGAGGAAAGGTAACATAACACCGCGGCACATTCCAGCAGGCAGACAGAGAGAAAGGAGGACGGGAGGAGGAGAATCACGTTACCTCTCCACTGTGCAGCTTTACAGACTTTAAAAGAGGCGAGGGAGGGCGGGGGAGGGAGAGGGAGGGCAGCCGAATTATGCCACGGGTTTCAGATAAGTAATTAAGCTAAAACAACCAGCAGAAACAACAATCACTGTTTACAATCCCCTCATACACTATATGAAAAATGTGCTTAAAAAGGGACAGGATACATCCGCATTGAACGCTTGGGGAAAAAGGAAACATGTATGGGAACCGGCGCAGGAGCAGAATAAGTGGAGGAGAATCAGAAAGACTTGGAAACCATAATGAATGGCATCAACACAGTCCAGGAGAAAGACTTCTATATGAGGATTAATAGAGGGAAAGTTTAAGTAATGGCATGAACGGGGGTCCAGGAGGTGGAAGAATAGAACATAGGCGATTAATAGAGGGGTGGGAAGGAAAACCGAGGTGATGGAGTGTAGTGTAAGACTGTTAGATTGAAAAGATATGGGATACAAAACTAAAGAAGATAGGTGAAAACAGAGAAAAGGGGGAAGAACGCAGACATAGTGGAAGTATTCGTCATCCTTGTTATAAACAGTACAACATGAGGATTAATAGAGGAAAGAGAGACCAAGGTGATGGAGTGTAGTGGAATAACAAAGGCTGATAGATTGGGGGAAAGGATATTTTTGAAGGGAAGTTAAGGAATCCTGCTACTTGTGAAGCGTAACAACTAGGGAGGGATGGTGGAAGAGTATAGAACAGACAAAATACACTATAGAGAAAAATGCTTTTCCCCTGTGCTTAAAAAGACAAGGACACGTCCGCATTGAACGCTTCGGAAAAAGGAAACATGTATGGGAACCAGTGGAGAATAAGAAAGAGTAGGAAACCATAATGAATGGCATCAACACAGTCCTGGAGAAAGACTTCTATATGAGGATTAATAGAGGGAAAATTAAAGTAATGGAATAACAAAGGCTGATAGATTGGGGGGAAAGGATATTTTTGAAGGGAAGTTAAGGAATCCTGCTACTTGGGAAGCGTAACAACTAGGGACGGTAGAAGAGTACAGTAGACATGAAGAGTAAGGATAGCACAGGGTAGCAAGGAAAGGCTTTCAGGGGGGGAAAGACGGATTTTACTTACGGGTAATACAAGTGTGAATATTAGGAAATCGTTACTAAGAAAATGTTGGTATGGAGCAGCGTGGCGGCGTTATATATATATATAGGGGGTGTGCGAGACTCGTGGACGATAGGAGTTGCGGGAAAAGGAAAAGAATAGAAGCCTCTGAAATGTGGTGGTGCTGCTGTAGGAGAATGAGATGATGAAATGGACAGAATAACAAACGAGGAAAGTTCTAAACAGAACAGTGGGGGGGAAAAAGCGAAGGATATGGAGGACGTTCAAGGGATAGATAAATAGGGGCGACGTTATAAGGCACGACCGTCTTGTCAAATTAGCGACGGAGGGAAGTGTGTGTGTGTGTGTGTGGCTCACGCCTTTATAAGCTTTATATATTGCCTCACATGTGTGTTCCCTGAGACCTTCTCAATTCTCGTGCGTGAGTAGGAGGAGGATTCATCGCGGATCACCTGACCACCACCCAACCCCCCCTCCCCCTCCCCAAAAAAACATATTTTTTCAGCCCGGTTTTTGTATACAGACGACTGGGCCGTTGTGATAAAGGAGGGGCCAAGGTCCTTTACAGGGCCATGGGGGAAGAAGAAGAAGAAGACGTGCTACATGAGGTAGCGGAAACCCTTGGCGGTTAGTAAAATTTTGATTTATTAACTTTCTCGGGGGGGACGGGAGTGGGGGGAGAAGGAGGAGGGGTAATTGGCGACGGCCAGTTTAATTTTCTTCTTAAACCCCCCCGCCCCCGCCCCTCCGCCCCCGGGCCGCCCCGTCGTCGTTCCGTAATTTACCACGTCACCGCCGCGGCGCTTTAGGAAGTGACAGGCGCGTAATGAAAACCAAAAGGATTTGACGGGGAAATTGTCTTGGAGTCACCTTTCCCCCCGCCCCCCCCCCCGGGTGGAGAGGAAAGGTGGAGGGAGGCTTACTCCTTAAAATATATATATATATACACAAAGAAGTGTGCACACGGCCATCCTTTACACTCAGATTTATAGCGGCGACATTTCTCATAAATAACAAACTTCTCCAGGGTGGGGGGAGGGAGAGAAAGAAGGGGGGGGGAGGGAGGGAAGTTAGCTCTTAATAATTCAGACTACAACTGGGCTACCTCCGTGGCCGTCCGCAGAAATTTTTTTCCCCCCCTCCCAACCACAGTTTCAGAAAAAAAAAAGGAGTCTGAGGCGGAGGAGAATAAAGAGTATAATATAGCTCAGAGAGAAAACGATTGCAACAGGAAAAGTTGTGGGGGAATATTCGCGACGCGATCTCTCTTCCCTTCCCTTCCCCTCCCCCTTCCCCCGTCTCGTGAGCTGTCTATATCAGAGAGGGAAAAAAAACTCCTTCTTCTTCTTCTTGTTCCTCGCCCCTCCCTGTTCTGAAACTCCTGGGAGCGAGAGGCGGCCTTAAAACTTTTCGGACTGCATTGTAACCGAAATCGATGGACCGGGAGAGAGAGGATGGGGTGGAGGAGGAGGTCCTGAGGCGTACCTCATAAATCAGCAAATTAGGGGATGCTTTATTGGCCGTTAAATGTGGAAAGAGCGATGATGAAGGGGCGGCTTTCACATTCCACCCCTCCCTGAAATTCCTTTCTCCTGTCTGCTCCACGGTAGTCGGAAATGTATTGAAAAATTAAAAGTCCAAAATACCTCTATCCACCATCATCTGCTTTTTAATTATTATTTTTTTTGTTCGCAAAATTTCTGAAGATGATTGTGGGTGTGAAACGTGGATTAACTGATCTGAAATGGGCAAAGCAACGAACGTTGAAGGTGTGTTGGGATTCTCTGAGTAACCCTCGTCACCTTTTCACTCGCTCAGTTTATCTTTTCAGGTCGACGTCTTTGGTTTGTAAATCCTCTGGCTTTTCCCGCTTGGAAAGGACGACGCGAGGTTCCTCAGCGCGGTAATGATTGTCCGCTTCTTTAATGGCCATTGAAACCTCTAAAGTGAGGTAGTCAGCAGTAATTTTATTTGAAGTTCAAGGAAAAGTGAACCGAAATCGGGAAAGGAGTAAGACAAGGATGTAGATCCGATTAAGAAAGATAAATAAGAATCAAACTTCAAGGAGAAGAAATAAAATCCCTACGCTTTTCTGATGATATTCTGCTAAAAGGGAAATCGGAAAAAGACGCGGAGGAAAAGGACAACATGACGAATAATTTGAATTGAAGCTCAAGAAAAGAGAACCGAAATCGGGAAAGGATTAAGACAAGGATGTAGATCATGCTCATGCACTTATATATACATATATAACAGGCGATTAAGGGAAGATAAACAGGAATCAAACTGCAAGGAGAAGAAATAAAAACCCGACGCTTTTCCGATGATATTCTGCTAATAGGGGAATTCAGAAAAAGACGCGGAGGAAAAGGAAAACGTGACGATTAATTGGAAATGAAGCTCAAGAAAAGAGAACCGAAATCAAGGAAGGAGTAAGACAAGGATGTAGATCATGCTGTTTAACTTATAAATACATATATAACAGGCGATTAAGGGAAGATAAACAGGAATCAAACTGCAAGGAGAAGAAATAAAAACCCGACGCTTTTCCGATGATATTCTGCTAATAGGGGAATTCAGAAAAAGACGCGGAGGAAAAGGAAAACGTGACGATTAATTGGAAATGAAGCTCAAGAAAAGAGAACCGAAATCGGGAAAGGATTAAGACGAGGATGTAGATCATGCTCATGCACTTATATATACATATATAACAGGCGATTAAGGGAAGATAAACAGGAATCAAACTGCAAGGAGAAGAAATAAAATCCCTACGCTTTTCCGATGATATTCTGCTAATAGGGGAATTCAGAAAAAGACGCGGAGGAAAAGGAAAACGTGACGATTAATTGGAAATGAAGCTCAAGAAAAGAGAACCGAAATCAAGGAAGGAGTAAGACAAGGATGTAGATCACGCTGTTTAACTTATAAATACATATATAACAGGCGATTAAGGGAAGATAAACAGGAATCAAACTGCAAGGAGAAGAAATAAAATCCCTACGCTTTTCCGATGATATTCTGCTAATAGGGGAATCGGAAAAAGACGCGGAGGAAAAGGACAACGTGACGATTAATTGGAAATGAAGCTCAAGAAAAGAGAACCGAAATCAAGGAAGGAGTAAGACAAGGATGTAGATCACGCTGTTTAACTTATAAATACATATATAACAGGCGATTAAGGGAAGATAAACAGGAATCAAACTGCAAGGAGAAGAAATAAAATCCCTACGCTTTTCCGATGATATTCTGCTAATAGGGGAATCGGAAAAAGACGCGGAGGAAAAGGACAACGTGACGATTAATTGGAAATGAAGCTCAAGAAAAGAGAACCGAAATCAAGGAAGGAGTAAGACAAGGATGTAGATCATGCTGTTTAACTTATAAATACATATATAACAGGCGATTAAGGGAAGATAAACAGGAATCAAACAGCAAGGAAAAGAAATAAAATCCCTACGCTTTTCCGATGATATTCTGCTAATAGGGGAATCCGAAAAAGACGCGGAGGAAAAGGAAAACGTGACGATTAATTGGAAATGAAGCTCAAGAAAAGAGAACCGAAATCAAGGAAGGAGTAAGACAAGGATGTAGATCACGCTGTTTAACTTATAAATACATATATAACAGGCGATTAAGGGAAGATAAACAGGAATCAAACTGCAAGGAGAAGAAATAAAAACCCGACGCTTTTCCGATGATATTCTGCTAATAGGGGAATTCAGAAAAAGACGCGGAGGAAAAGGAAAACGTGACGATTAATTGGAAATGAAGCTCAAGAAAAGAGAACCGAAATCAAGGAAGGAGTAAGACAAGGATGTAGATCATGCTGTTTAACTTATAAATACATATATAACAGGCGATTAAGGGAAGATAAACAGGAATCAAACAGCAAGGAAAAGAAATAAAATCCCTACGCTTTTCCGATGATATTCTGCTAATAGGGGAATTCAGAAAAAGACGCGGAGGAAAAGGAAAACGTGACGAATAATTTGAAATGAAGCTCAAGAAAAGAGAACCGAAATCGGGAAAGGATTAAGACAAGGATGTAGATCACGCTGTTTAACTTATAAATACATATATAACAGGCGATTAAGGGAAGATAAACAGGAATCAAACAGCAAGGAAAAGAAATAAAATCCCTACGCTTTTCCGATGATATTCTGCTAATAGGGGAATCGGAAAAAGACGCGGAGGAAAAGGAAAACGTGACGATTAATTGGAAATGAAGCTCAAGAAAAGAGAACCGAAATCAAGGAAGGAGTAAGACAAGGATGTAGATCATGCTGTTTAACTTATAAATACATATATAACAGGCGATTAAGGGAAGATAAACAGGAATCAAACTGCAAGGAGAAGAAATAAAAACCCGACGCTTTTCCGATGATATTCTGCTAATAGGGGAATTCAGAAAAAGACGCGGAGGAAAAGGAAAACGTGACGATTAATTGGAAATGAAGCTCAAGAAAAGAGAACCGAAATCAAGGAAGGAGTAAGACAAGGATGTAGATCATGCTGTTTAACTTATAAATACATATATAACAGGCGATTAAGGGAAGATAAACAGGAATCAAACTGCAAGGAGAAGAAATAAAAACCCGACGCTTTTCCGATGATATTCTGCTAATAGGGGAATTCAGAAAAAGACGCGGAGGAAAAGGACAACGTGACGATTAATTGGAAATGAAGCTGAAGAAAAGGGAACCGAAATCAAGATCTGTTCATGTCTCACAGGGAAGGTTCTGAAGGACGTTTTTCCGAAAGTTAACCCCGTAACCTCCAAATTCATAAACCTCCCCAATTAAAAGCGGCCCCAACAACCCAAACCCCAACACCGCCGCCTCCCACGGTCCATGAGAATCCTCCTGTACGGCTCAAGAGACGCCATGGGGTAACCCACCTTACACCTGCCAAAAGTAGGACGAGTCTACCTCCACGGTTACAGGAGAATCGAGTACTCTATTTTAATTATGTAAATTCATTATTGTGTATGTAACTTGTTGGAGGATCGATACGCTGACCACGTGTCACTCACTCCAAATTCGGAATGTGTCACGCAAGATGGCGGCGACAGTAGTAGTCCGCAGTCGACCCTGTAGGCCCAGGCCCGTCCCCCACTCCCTCAGTGGGGCTGTCTGTTGAGCCATGGATGGAGAAATCAACGATTGTGCTTACATGACATTATTCGGGAATGTAAATATGTGTTGCTTGGAGGATCCACCGTGTGTGGTGGTGGTGATTCATGACCCTTACATTCGTCGGGTAAAGCAAAAATAAATAATTTAGTTTTTGTTATTAGCGTACACAGGACGGGAAACGAGAATGGTTTGGTGGTGAGGCCGAGTAGGCGGACGGGAAACGTCGGCGTCTGCAACATTGTTGATTGCCTGGAGTGCATTGTAGATACAACAGTTGGTTCGGGGATCTGCTCCTGCCTGAGAAGGTCGGGGCGAGAGAGAGAGAGAGAGAGAGAGAGAGAGCAGTGGCTGAGGAAACAATATGCAGAAAAGTTAATTTCGCCATTGTTCGAGAAAGAAGATTTTTGTTTTGTAGTAAGGAAAACAAAAAGAGGACATTTTTGATGGAGATTTAAGCTGAAGAAGAGGCGCTAGAGGAGACCTAGACGTGTTTCAGCGAAGGAACATCCTCCAGCGGCAACGGCAAACCAGGCCATTGTCAACATCTGGTTTTCCACTTAAACCATTCTCGTTGATTCGAGATTTTTAATACAATTATATCGTTTGTCACCCGGGATCAGGCAGCCATTTAGAAGCTGCGTAGATTATTCTTTTTTGCTTTAGCGACCGACTGAGCCAATTTGATTAAAATTTTACTCGTAAATTTTATATTTTCACTAAAATTTAATTTGAGTTAGATTTCTTCTGGAAATTTGATAACGTAATATTATAATTAAATGGAATATTCAAATTAAATACATTTTTTTATTATTTAACAATTTGATTGTACAAAAATATTTTTGTTGGTGTAAGCAAAGGAACAGCACAACCGTAGTGAGTTGAGGACAGGTTGTGATGTGCTCATCTTTTGAGTGGAGGGGAGGGTGGGGGGTGGAGGGTAGGAGGAGGGGCGGGGGAGAAGAGGAATTTTCCGGGAGGTTTAACCCTTCCTTGGAGTAATAATATTTATCGCAAAGTTTTACGAGACTAGGAGGAGGATGAGGAGGCAGCAGCATGTCACGTCATGCATGTAATAACCTTGTTACGTTGTTGCACACGACCAAGTTGTTGTTGTTGTTGTTGCTGTCGTCTACAGACCCCCGTCTTTGCTCCTTCTCCTATCCTTTCCTTTCCTTCCACGTAAAAAGATTTTTCTCCACAGGGGGGGAATTATGTAGCGCGCAACATGGCGGCTTATCTTCCGCGATGGTGAAGCAACGTCCAGAGCACGGGTTGCCAACTTTACCATCACAAAAGTCCCCACAAATAATCAATTCCTAGTTGAGTGTTGTACGCGTTGCGCAAGTAGAATGCGAGGTTAGCTATATTGATTCTGCGACTAATTTTTAGAAGAGAAGAGAAGAAAAACGACGACTACTTTCATGGCATTTGTTGATTTAGGAGAAGGAAAAAAAAAGCCTTTGTTAACACGAACCGAAACACGCTATTAAGGATTTTTTTTTCAATGTTGCACTGGAATAAAATATCTAGAAAGTAGGCAACATTAATTATAATATAAGATCAAGAAAAGATAAGGAGTAAGACAAGTATGCCCGTTTTTTTGGTTAACAGGCTACTTGAGGGTGATCCTGAAACAGGCAACTCCCCTTTAATAGCATAGGAAGGGAATTGAAAAGGTGGGGAAGGTGCGGAAGGTAGAGCAATGTAGCACAACAAGGGTTGACTAGGGCCCCCGGGCTATGTTTTAAGGATCCTACCCGGTGTTTCACCTAAAGAGATGCAGGGAAAATCCTAGAAAACCTGCATCAGGTAGGTCAGTGGGCATTGGGCTACTATTCTCACGCCCTTCCCTATGAATGACGGGAGACGAGTTTGCTGCTGTGGCGGGGTCGCAGCATTCCCTTCTCCGTGTCTCCACCAGTTTCAGGAGGCAGTTGGCCCTCGACTGATCCAGTGGGATCAGCGGAGGACAACTCTTGCCATATGCCCAAGGTCTTTGACCCCGGTACATATACCTCCTAAAATAGGTGAAGGTGTCTCGGCATGTGTGAGAACTTTGATAAAAAGTACCCAGAGAGAGTGCGCAGGAGGCATCCCCGACATGATCAGGTAAGCCCCGCAGTCACTCTGGGCTGAAGCATCATCTTCCTTAATGGGCCCGTCCTTTTTTTCTTTTTTCTTTTGGTTAACAGGGTCAAAGCTTACATATAGAGAGAGACCATTCACTAATAGACTGCGAGTTAGGAGGAGAAGGTCAGTTCGGTTTTAGGAGAAATGTGGAGGGGATAAGACAAGAATAATTTGAGAAGACAGGGTAGGAAGAAACCGGCCCACAGGACATGCCATTTGGAGATTTAGACAAAAGCCTTCGAAAAAAATGTGAACTGGAACGCGCTATTAAGGAGAGTGAAGAGGACATGAATAAAATATAGAGAAAATAAGGCTTATACATAACCTCCACAGAAGAAGCAAGGAAGGAAAGCAGAAATCAAGGAAGGAGTAAACCCTCTGTAACTTATATATAGAACAGGGCGATGAAGACAGTTAAAACGGGGATATGGAAAAGGAATAAAACCCTGAGGTTTTTGCGTGTGACATTGTAATATTAGGGGACGGGGGGGAGTCGGAAGGAGACTCGGTAACCATAATAAATGGCACGGACGTGGTCCTGGAGAGAGGAAGAGTTCAACGTGAGCGGGGAAACCCTCAAGGTGATGGAGTGTAACTTTGGGAAACAGCGGAATAACAAAGGCTGTTAGATTGGGAAGGAAGTCAAGGAATAATCATTAGTATATATATATATAATAAATAGAAGGATGCAGGACCCGAACCTGACCCGGAACACATTCAGTGAACAGATTATATGCTGATAAATTATGCACATATTTGAATTGTGTGTACGTACAAAATTTCGTTATTTTTGAGTTCTGAGGTCAATCAGAATTGAAGATCAAGAAAGGATTAGGACACGGATGCAGTCCATGCTGTTTAACATACGTATAGAACAGGCGATGAAGACAGTTAAATCGGAATATATGGGAAAGGAATCGGACTGAAAGGAGAAGAAATAAAGCATCTAAGGATTGCCGATGACACTCTAGTATTAGGGAGGGGAGTCAGAAGGAGGCTTGGAAAAGCATGGACCTGGCCCTTCAACTTGTCACGTGACTGCAGGCCCCCCCGTTTCCTGAAGATGAACAGAGTGGAAAACGTTTGCACTCTCTTCTACGGCACGGGCAGAGACAATGTTTAAGTGAGGCGTTTAAGCGTCGTTATTATTTTCGCTGGCAAGGGGGAGGGGGGGTGGGGGAAGGTGGGCGAGGCCAGAGACAAACCTTTATTACCTCGGCCACACTTGGCCTAATTAAAGCCTGGCGCGGCGAATTAATTAAAACACGACTAATTTACTTTAATGGCGAGGCGAGGAACAAGGAGAGAGAGAGAGAGAGAGAGAGAGAGAGAGAGAGAGAGGCGCGAAGCTCCCTCTTCAGAGGCACAAAACACCAAACACTCACATCAGCTTCGATGATTAGAAATAAATAAAGAACCCAGCCGATTGTTCGGCAAACAACGATTGCCGCTCACTCGACGTTTCGTCAACCTTTATAACACTTCCTCAGGTAAGATTTAAAGAGAAAAAGAATTAAACTCGTGCGAACAATTTCCACCTGTAACGATGAGCTAACGGGACTGTTTTCTCGAGGTAGCGAGACCGGATCAGGAACCTATTAGGGGTATCGGGAGTATTTTTTTTCGGCACCACCTTAACGCAGCGGAAAATTAAACATGCCATTTTTTTTAACACCGTTTCTTTCTCCCTGCTTATTTAACTCGAGTCATCCAGCATGGACGGTTAAGATTGGAGTTTCAAAATACTGTACTGAATACGCCCCGGGTAACGCCGGATACCACGCCACGTACTTGATAAATATATTTCCCCAGGACTTTGTTAAGCGGTGACATCTACAAATATCTCACGGAAAAACTGATAATTAGTCAGACGCTCGCAATTAAAATCAAAATGGAAAGACAGATGTGACGTAACGGGGGTGACGTAAGACGAAAGAAAAGGGGAAAAAACTATAGAAAATATTTTAATTAACAGTAAATCAATTAACTTCTGGTGATTAATCGCAGTAAATCTTGTCATTTAACGAAATTGGAAAAAAAACAGGAATGACGTAATGGGGTGACGCAGGAAGTAAGAAAAGGGGAAAAAATACATATTAGAAAATGATAAAGTTGTTAAAAATATTTTAATTAACAGTAAATCAATTAACGTCTGCTGATTAAATGAATTAATTAACGACGAGTTCTGCTAAAGGAACGTTCCGTCGTCACATTTCAGGACCTCTTCAGGTGCTTAACTTCGATGAAAAAGGTGCCTAATGTGTGTACATTTGGTCCTCGATTTTGAATCACTTAATTAACACCTCGTCCACCAGACTGGAAGGAAGGGCGTGAGAATAGTAACCCAATAGCCCTGACCGACCTTCCTGTTGCAGGTTTTCCTACGGGTTTTTTTCCCCCACCCCCAGCATCTGTTTAGGTGAAACACCGCGGCGAGGGTAGGATCCTTAAACTTTAGCCTTAATCAACCCTTGGCTACCTTGTTCTACCTTCCACGTCTCCCCTTTTACACTTCCCTTGCTATGCTGTTAAAGGGGAGTTGCTGCCTGTCGAGTAACGTGTTAGTTAATTTTTATTCTCCCTTCAACACCAAATCAAACGGTCAAAACAAACCCCCTTCCCCCGCTCCCCTTTCAATTGTTTTACGAAAAAAAATAATGTTGTGAAGTGATAGAGAGAAACTGAGTGGAGGAAGGACGTCTTTTGTAAAGGGTTAGGAGGCCGCCACATGTATATATGCACGGGGGAGGCTGAAGGTAATGCAGAGCCGCCGCCGACGATTTAATACCGCTGATAGGGAGGGAGGGGAGAGGGCGGGGGCGGGGGAGAGGGTTAATTACGTTTCGGCGAGGGGAGACGAGGACCATCAAACTTTTATATTAAACCCCTTTAACAGGACAATATTGGGCAGGAAGTGTACAGACATACAGAGGAGTTCTCGTCCAACCCCCCCGGGGGTGGTGGGGGCGGATGGGACTCTGCTGCTGCTGCTGCCGTCAGCACTGGAGGCGGCCCTCTACAGACACTGAAGTGATGACGCTGTTAACATGAGGCTACATGAGGGTGAGAGATCCTGAAGCAGCAGGCAACGCCCCTTTAATAGCATAGGAAGGGAACTTGAAAAAGTGGGGGATGTGGAAGGTAGAGCAAGGTAGCCCAGGGTTGACTAGAGGCCCCCCCAGGCAATAGTTTAAGGATCCTACCCTCGCGGCGGTGTTTCACCTAAAGGTGATGCAGAGGGATAACCTGCATCAGGTAGGAGGTCTGGTGCTACTCCTGCGCCCTTCTAAAGACGGGAGAGACTGGATTGCAACAATCCCGCCTCCTCCGTGTCTTGATCAGTATTTTGAGAGGCAGCTGGCTGACTGGTCCAATGGGGGGGATCAGCGAACAACTCTTACCCTGGTATGCCGAAGGTCTTCGACCCCCCTCAGTACATACAACCTCTCAAACTGCCCCAAGGTCGTGTCTCAGCCTGCAGGAGCCTTAAATTAGCTACCTTGGCCATGGACCAAGGGGAGTGGGAGGAAGTCTCAGCAGGATTTAAGACGCTGTAAGCTGGGGGAAGAAGTCAAGAAGGAAAGGGAGGAGGGTTGTTCGTGGACTTGCAAATGGCTGGAGAGCCGCGGCGTGTCCATTCGCCAGATTTCTGCAATAGATGGCGAGGGCGAGTGCACGTGAAGGGTGAGTGTGGGAGCTAATATGGAACCGACGCGGCTTTCCGCCCGGATTACTCCGAATCCAATTAAAACAAGCTCGATGGAATAATTACCTGTTAGAGAAGGGAGGGGGTTGGTCAGGTCACTCGCGTTGCTGCTGCTGCTGCTGCTGAAGTTGCGGCTACAATTAATTTGCCAAGCTCCCTCCCTCCCTCACTTGATGTCCCAGGGTCCAGGGGGGGTGGGAAACGGCCCCCGCCTTGCTTACAACAGCAGGTAGCAGCAGCAGCGACGAGCCGCAATCAACTCATTGTCAAACTCGCTCCGCTAAGGCGATCTTGTCCAGATAAGGTAAGGTAAGGTAAGAAGCTGAATTGACTCATCAAGTCAGCGATAACCACGCATAACCTAGACAGCAGAGGGGCAGGCGGCGGTAATTAGAATTCAAAACCAAGAAAAGAAAGGAGTAAGACAAGAAAGTCAATGCTGTTAAACGTATAGAACAGATGATGAAGAACGGAATGAAGAAAAGTGAATCACACGTACTGCAAGGAGGAGGAGGAGGAGGAGAAAAAATAAAAAACACTAACCCTTGCCGACGATGATGATGATATTGTAGTATTAGGGGGGGAGAGGGAAGGGGAGTCAGAAGACGACGGAGACTTGTAAGAAACCATGATGAACTGTGGTCTCCTGGAGAGACGAAGAGTTCAACACGAGGATTAATAGAGGGAGGTTGAGAAAACCGAGGTGATGGAGTCTAGTATAAGACTGTTAGATCGAAAAGATATCGGATACAAAAGTAAAGAAGATAGGAGAATTGGGGCAAGGTGAAAAGAGAGAAAAGGGGGAAGAACGCAGATATAGTGGAAGTATTCGTCATCCTTGTTATAAACAGTACAACATGAGGATTAACAGGGGGGTGAGAAACCAAGGTGATGGAGTGTAGTGGAATAACAAAGGCTGATAGATTGGGGGAAAGGATATTTTTGAAGGGAAGTTAAGGAATTCTGCTGCTTGGGAAGCGTAACAACTAGGGAGGGATGGTGGAAGAGAAAATACACTATAGAGAAAAATGTTTTCCCCTGTGCTTAAAAAAGACAAGGTCACGTCCGCATTGAACGCTTCGGAAAAGGGAAACATGTATGGGAACAGGCGCAGGAGCAGAATAAGTGGAGAATAAGAAAGAGTAATATAGGTAATACAAGTGTGAATAATAGGAAATCATTACTAAAAAATGTTGGTATGGAGCAGCGTGGCGGCGTTATATATATATATATATAGAGGGTGTGCGAGACACGTGGACGATAGGAGTTGCGGGAAAAGGAAAAGAATAGAAGCCTCATAGTTAAAAAAAACATTTATCATAAAGATTATCAGTTTGTACAAAAAAAATGGGAAAACAGTGGAGTAACAAAGGTTGTGAGGGATATTTTGATGGAAGGTTTAAGGAGGAACTCTGCTACTAGAGTAGGCGAGGAACAGGAATTTAGTTGGTGTGGAGTGGGGAACGGTAGGAGTTGCAAAATGGAAGCATATTTGACGTGTGGTGCTGCTATAGGAGAATGAGACGGGAGAGGAAAGGAAGTTTTAAGCATAATGGGGGGAGGGAAGGGAGAACAATATGGGAGGACTCGGGTTAAGAGACGCGAGGGTCTCGTGTAATCAGTATTAGAGGGAAGTGAACAGAAGAGCGAGGGAAAGGATGGAATACGCTAAGGATAATAAGGGAGGATGTGGTAGTCAAGCGGAAATTGAAAAGGCTGGCGCAAGACAGACCAGTCTTTAGAACTGAATACCACAAAAACAATCATGAAGTTCTACTCAAATAAAAATTAATTTTCTTCGTATTTATCCTTCAACTTTATTCAGTCGGATTAAGTTTCTGTCTACTTGGACTTGTATTAATAGGGATTTATCGACGTATATTTTTCTTTATGGAGCGCTGGATCTTAAATGATTATTAAATAAAATGATTGGGGTATTTATTGACCACGTGCCTTCGTGATGACGTCACCCGTCTCCCCCAGGCGGAGCCGCGAGGGAACTTTCCCGGTTCCACCTTCGGACTGGACCACGGCACATGATTGGCCGACGCGGACGCTGGACAGATAATTCCAGATAGATAGATTGGTGATGGAGAGAGAGGGAGCGGGGAGAAGTGCGTTGAAGAAGACGACCTGCCGGGGCCGAAACGTCGACAGGGTCTGTACAGATTACCTGGGGCACCCCCGGGGGGGCGGGAGAGGCCAATAAAGCCGCCGCCGTTAATATCGACGAGCGTTCACTCTAATAACCGAAGCACAATATGGCGGCCGTGAATGCCTTTGACGTGATTTGTGCGCGGGGCCAGGAACAATCAGCCTTTGTCGACGACTCTCTCACACGTGCGACACACGACTCCAGCGTGTGTGTGTGTGTGTGTGGTTGGCCCTGTGCAAGGGAGGAACAGCAGTACAACACGAGGATTAATAGACAGGGAAAACCAAGGTGGGTGGGAGGAGAAACAGCGGGATAACAAAGGCTGAAAGATTGGGAAGGAATTCTGATACTAGAGTAGAACGGGAACAGGAATACACTTACTGCTTATATAAGTGTGAATATTAGGAAATAATTCCTGACCGGGATATATATATATATATATATATAGGCCACGTTACAAGATATAAGGGTTTTATTAAAAATTAGCGTAAGAGAGAGAGAGAAAAGGTGAACAGAAAAGAGGGAGGCCGAGGATGGAATGCGCTAAGAAGTTTACGGTGGATTTGCGACTTACGTGAAAATGAAAAGGCTTGCGCAAGATAGTTTAGCATGGATCAGACCGGTCTTTGGGACTGAATATCACATATTTATACATTTCCCTTGACAGATTAAGAGTTTGTCTCCCTTATTATATGACGTAATCAGCTGTGTGTGTTATGACGTCACCAAGCAGGGGAGGAATGTGACGCCCACGAGGTCGGTGACGTCATCAAGAAGCCCTGGGTTATAAATATATATGTATATATGAATCCTTGGGCAAGCATAGAGAGAGAGAGAGAGTTTTAAATATATACGGAACAGTCAGCGACGGTCACAACATGGATGTCCGTGCTTGCTGATTATCTCCGTGCCTTCTCTCGTTCCCCTAACTCACTCGACCCGTCTGTCTCCTGTGGTTTTTCCCTTTACCTTCCACCTCTTCCCATCGATCGCCTATTCCGTCCTTCTTCCCCTGTTGCAACACCTGACCAACTGGACTTGGCTCTGATTATCTCCAGTGTTTCAGGCTAACTTATTTCTTTCTGCAGCAGCAGAATCCTGGCAATCAGTTTCCAATTTCAGGATTCAGGCTGCTTAACGCCACCAGAACTAAAAAAAACGATATTTTCTGGATTCGGCATTTTTTTTTCACGTTCACGAGTCATTAGACGATTCAAGAAAGAAAGAAAAAAAAAGCCCTTTGATAATGTGAACTGGAACGCAGATAGGAAGGTTTTCTGAAGGGCGCTGGAATACAGTAGCGACCATGAAGTGTTATCCGCAACCTCTACGGAATACAGTCTGTGGTGATTAGAATTGAAAGGGCTGGAAAAGAAAGCCGTAATCGAGAAAGGAGTAAGACAAGGATGATGATGCAGTCCAACCTGTTTTAAATTGTATATAGAACAGGCCGGTGAAGAAAGTTAAAACGGGGAAAGGAATCGTAGTTTAAGGAAAAGAATGAAATAAATCCCGAGGTTTGCCGGTGACATTGTAGTATTAGGGGAGGGGGAGGAGTCTGAAGGAGACTTGGACGTGGTCCTGGAGAGAGGAAGAGAGTTCAACGTGAGCGGGGAAACCCCCAAGGTGATGGAGTGTAACTATGGGAAACAGTGGAATAACAGTGGCTGTTATCCTGGCTGGGATCCTGCTGGAGTAGGAATAGCACAGGCAAGGAAGGGGGGCTAATATAAGGGTGAATATTAGGAAATGATGGTTTGGTGGACGATAGGAGGAGTTGCGGAAAGGAAAATTAAAAAAGTCTTTGGATTCTACATAAAATGAAGGATATCAGAAGATTTCAGTAAAAAAAAACATAATTATTGCAACACCGACGAAGACTGTGGCTGATAGATGCGTGTTATATATGTATATAGGAGGGTGGAACGTTCCTACCGACTCAACATCTCCGTAGTTCTCCGTTTCCGACCGAAGAGAAACAGTTTTTTTTCCACCTTCCGGTCACACCTGAGGAGGACGAGAGACGGACGTTTCGACCGCAGCTGTCTGTTGACGATGGAACACGATACACGATTTAACGGCTTACAATGCTAATTAATGGTCGTTTTAATTGGTGTTTGTCTTTCATTATCTTCCAATACAGAAAACTGTACCCCCCTCCCCTCTACCCCCGCCCCAAACAAAAACATACAAGGGGAGGAGGAGGAGAGGGAGAGGGGGAGAGGGCGGAGAGAGCCGTTTAAAAAAATAATAATTATCAGTCGTTTCGAACGTGATTCCGACACACGAGCGAGCAGAGACAGAGACACGCGCGGGGGCGGGGGACTCGCTAATTGGAATGGCGATGGTGGTAAATTAAAAAATATATATATATATTCAGAAATTTATACGTCGTAATGATAGACCCCCACCCCCGCCAAAAAAATTAATATCAATGTAAAGGGGCGGGGAGGACGAGGACAGATTTTTTTTAGCAACAAAAAAAAGAGAGACACCAACTATCAATTTCATGGAATAGGAACGGGGAGGGGAGGGGGAGGAGGGGAGAAATTACCCGGACGCGTGAAAGTAAAATCGAGGTCAATTAAAATATTTCCAAGCATTTTGTTGTTAATTAACCCCACTTCGTAATCACTTAATTGTCTGAAAAGGAAAAATAATAATAATGGCGACGACGTGTGACGGAGATGTAACCCCGCCCCCCTCTCCCCCCCTCCTCCTCCTCCTCCTCGTAAGCAACGACTAGGATTATCCTTGGAATTCTCCCCCTCCCCCCCCTCCCTGACAGCAGTGACGTACACGGCCTTGATATCTCTGGAAAGTGGCGTGACGCGACGTCAGAGATTAATAAGAGTAGTGTCGTACACGGCCTTGATATCTCTGGAAAGTGACGTGACACGCCGTGACGTCAGAGATTAATAAGAGTAGTGTCGTTGCTGAAAGCCCTGCGAGTCAGCCTCCTCCTAATTACTTGTTCCCACCGCCCCCGTCATTTCAAATCTTTTTTTTTCTCCCCCTCCACCCTCTCTCCTCCCCCGCCCCTCCCCCCTCGCCATGTCTTGGAGAATAGAATACCACAGTGGTAAAAATCACACTGTACGGGCTACTTTCCCATTCTTCTCCCCTGCCACATTGCAACGTCACTTTTACTTTTTTTTTCTCTCCCCCTTCCTCCTCCTTTTGTGCAATCTTCTCTTTCATCTCCCCCCCACCACCCACTCCCCTTTTTCAGAACTTAATAACATGGGGAGGGAAGGAGGGAAGGGGGTGACTTATGGCGTCACAAGTCTTTTCCGTCCCGTGTGCGTGTGAGACTTAACCGTGATGGAGAGAGAGAGAGAGAGAGAGAGAGATGACAGGAGGTGAAGGCGGAGGCGGCGAAGGAAGAAAACGTCGAATTAAAAATTATAAATGGAGTATTACGAGTGGGGACGTTGAAGGATTGCGCCGCGCCATGGCGTCTTCGTGTCCGCAGAACCTGCATCAATCTCTCTCTCTTCTCCCAGAGGTCGTGGGAGGGGGAAGACATGTCATGTGACAAACAGCGTCTCCTCTCCCCTCCTAATTTTAATCGTACTACGGTAAAGCCAGTTTGCAAAACCTAGGAAAAGGGGAAGAGTACCAGAAGATTTTTTAGTAAAAGCATAATTACACCCATACCGAAGATAATTGGGGGGCTGAGATAGATACAGGACAATTAATGTACAATATTAACTACAGTAGTATATAGGAGGATGGAACGTTCAATAGAATAGAGTTAGGAGAAGAACAGTTAGCTGTGTTTCGGTTCGTGTTATCAAAGGGTTGGTTTTTTTTTCTCTTTCTAAATCTACAAATGCCATGAAAGTAGTCGTCGTTTTTCTTATCTTCTCTTCTAAAATTAGTCGCAGAGTCAGTATCGCTTCTCTTGTCCCTCCCTACGTTCTTTATAGAACCTGACTCACCTTCTCCTAAACTCGTATTCTGTTTGACGTTCCACCCTCCTATATACTACTGTAGTTAATATTGTACATTAATCGTCCTGTATCTATCTCAGCCCCCCCCCCAATTATCATCGGTATGGGGTGTAATTATGTTTTTACTAAAAAGTCTTCTGGTACTCTTCCCCTTTTCGTAGGTTTCGCAAACTGGCCTCACCGTAGTACGATTAAAAATAGGAGGTTTCTGTCGGAGAGTCACGTGACATGTCTTATAAATAGTATATAGAGAGGTTTCTGACTAGTCTTAGGACTGAATAATGCCACGAAAACACGGTAAAGGCTGAACGAGGCGGGCGAATGAGAGCAAAGAGAGATAGAGAAACGTCGTACATGAAATGAGAGAGTAGAAACCCCCTGGACGGGGCAAGATTTCAAAGTCATTGCAGAAGTAGAAAACATTAGGGGTAATTAAGAAGTGAGGAGGAGAGGAGGGGAGGGGGTTGGGGGAAGGAGGGAAGGGAGGAGGGGAAAACAACGTTGAAAAGAATTGCAAATTACACAGTTACACGAGAGCAAATGTAGATGTGGCAACGGCGGCCGGGGCCCGGGTTGTGTTATTTTTCTTTTTGAGAAATATGAGGTGCCGGGGGTGGTTGGGAGGCAACATCCATATTCAGGAGCAGGCTTCCGCCATTGTACCAACGCGCCTCGATGAATATTCCCCGGGGTGTTTATAACTTGTGGCAGCAGAAACTGTTTAACACTCTTGCAGCAGCAACAACAACAGCAGCGCACACACGCACCGACATTTTGAGAGAGAGAGAGAGAGAGAGACCTCAGGGGGGAAGGGGGGCGCAACACCTGTTCCTCACCCCCTTCTCCTTTCCCGATGTGATTGGCCGGTCACCGTAGTCGTCAGCAGAAAAGAAAGCGACCGAGTGAGCGAGTCGACTGACGTCATAAATCCTCCCCAGGGCTGATTACGCGCCACTAAACTGCTGATACCTTATCTCGTAATTGAATTTCAATTAAAGCTGTCCCGCCGCCGCCGCCGCTACATTGGCTCCCACCCCCAAATTCCCACCCCCACCTCTTTCTCTCGCTCTTCTGCACGTGTCATTAGTCTGCCGATTCCCAACCGCACGGAATTAAGAGCCAGGGAGGAGGAGGAGGGGGGACGGGGAGGGGGAGGTGGGAGGAAGAAGAAGAGGGCATTAATTTCCGGTTCCGCGTGACAGTCGATTGCTAACGTCGCCATTTCCGCCCCTCCTCCTCCTCCTCATCCTCCTCCTCCTCCGTCGACGACTATTTCTTTCACAACCCGAACTGCAAAATTTAACTCGCAAAAAAAAGAGGGGATGGAGTTCTCCTCGCGTCCAACCTTCTGGAGGAATCCCCCCTCCCCCCCCCCCGATACAGGTCTCGTGCCAGGAACGGAAGAGGAGTACTGGACCTCGTGGAGGAATAGCCGTTGGAGTGAAATGACCGCACTGCAAGGCACCAATTACAAGGTAGACACGACAGTGAGAGAAACCTTAAAGAGAAGGAAGACGACGGGAAATAATAAGAAACCCACAGCGGCTCTGGAAAAATTTGACAAATCCGCTATAGAAGTGACAAAATTAAGGATTGCTAACGTCGCACATTTCCGCCCCTCCTCCTCCTCCTCATCCTCCGCCTCCGACAACGACGATTTCTTTCACAACCCGAACTGCAAAATTTAACTCGCAAAAAAAAACAGGGGGGGGGGTGCGTTGGCGGGGCGGGGCGGGGAGGGGAGGGATCCCCCGATGACGGGAGAGGAGTATTGACCTCGTGGAAGAAGAGCACACGGAAGGATGATGCGAAAAGGAAATACGGAAAAGAAAAAAAAAAGGGTAAGCAAGTACATTTATGGTATTATTTGCAAGCGCCTTTTTTAAAAGGTGACATATTTCAGGGGTAACTCGACTTTTGTCCAACAGGCTATGTGACTGGAATTCAAAATATACCAAAAAAAAGTTTACTGTCATTCTTGAAGATTCCATTACGCTGAATCCGTATTTTTATCTATTTTCCCCGCCCCAAAAAAAGAATTAAATTATTTGCAATAAATAAAATGCATGAGTAAATAGTTCCCTTGGGCTTCCAACCCGGGGTCAGGTGACAAAATACAGACCTGACCCGGGTGGAAGGCCCCAAAAAGAACTATTTACTCAGAAGATTCACCGCTGGGGGGAAACCCTACGACGTTCAAATAAAATGGCGCCCGGTCCACGTGATCGGAAACGCCGCATGATTGGCTGCAGACCCTAGTGACGTCACTAGGCGTCCCTGTGTGTAAGGTGTAACTTGTCGGCGGTTCTTAGTGTAATTAGTGATAAATTTGGTTTTATTACAAGCACAAACTTTCTCATTTTTAATGAAATGGAGAGAATTTTTTTTTATTTTTGAAAGCAGAAACCTGCCCGAAATGTAGACGCAGTTATTATGACTGGATTATTCCTCGGAAATGAAATGAGTAAGCTTTTTTTTTAAAATAAAAGATTATTATTATTATTACAGTTTATTAAGAGGGATTTTTTTGGTCCTGATGACGCGTGATTTTGTGACGTCACGGGCTCTTGAGCGACGTAAAGCCTGCCTGCATCGCTGCTTCCTTCCTGAGGAGAGAAGAGGAAGCCATGACGTGACTATCTACAGTGGGAAGGATTTATTCCACCCTCTGGCAAACATTCTCCATGTTTGGTCTCGCAGAGAGGGAGACAGGGATAGGGAGAGAGAGAGAGAGAAACTTCCGACGTGACAGATTCACACATACATGCATACATATAGATAAATAATATATGAGCTCCCCGTCGCGGATATTAATGTAATCCCGTTGTCGTTCCGGAAATAATTCAAACGGCGCGAAAACAACAACAGTTGTCAGGCCTGCGCGCGCGCAGGTGCCAACTGCTGATAATTTATCACCAAAGCTGTTAAAATCCCCGGCCCCGAGCAGATCCTATTAGAGTTAACTGGCGAGCTTCCTGCTGTCGGCCATTGTTCACAGATAACAATACAACACGGCCGGCCCTTCAATACCTTGCACACACACACACACATGTCGACCCCCTAATCAAGTGCCATTACCGCAAACAGCCGCCGCCATCTTGCCGCCGCTGCTGCTTGTTCTTCTTCTTTAGGCTTTCTGTCTACATGCGTCCATGTGTGTTTTCGCAGAGAGAGAGAGGCAGATGGGGGGGAGAGAGATGGAAGGATAGATATATATATATATATATCGAGAATATAGATGGAGAATGAGAAATGGAGAGAGAAATAGAGAGTGATGTAGATAGAGAAAGACAGAGGTAGAAAAATAGTTACATAGAGATAGAGATCGAGAGAGATAGAGGGACATAGTTACAGAGAGAGATGGAGGGATATATATATATATATATATATATATATATTGGGGGGGAATAGATAAAAATACGGATTCAGCGTAATGGAATCTTCAAGAATGACAGTAAACTTTTTTGGTATATTTTGAATTCCAGTTTAATAGCCTGTTGGAAAAAAGTCGAGTTACCCCTGAAATATGTCACCTTTAAAAGGCGCTTGCAAATAATACTTGCTTACTTTTTTCTTTTCCGTATTTCCTATATATATATGTAAAGAAAATGTATTTCTTCAATTTGTGGTTTCAAGCTTTGCCGTTCGCCGCGCCATTGCCAATCGCGGGAGTCGACAGTGGGGAGAGTCCAATATGGAGTTGTGTGACTGCTGAGTAGTGCGAGTGAGCATAAGCGGGGTCGACTGATTTATAAATAAACTTTTAATGTCGTTTCTTTGTTTACAGGTAAATGGTGTATAAGTGTAGTTTTAAGGTTATGTTTGTGATTTACAACTAATTAAAATAAAACTTTGTTTACAGAGCAACACATAGTTTATTTACATCATTCCGCAATAAAAAAGTTTATAGAGAACCATCTTATAAAACGACATTCTTGTTTATAAAAGAATCATTCGAATATGGAGAAACTACAATTTAGTTTTTCACTATTACCTGCAATTGATGGGAAATCAAATATTCTGTCCATAACCTCAATAAGTACAAGTGACAATAAAGTTTATGCAATACCAGAAGAATTGCAACCGATTAATCATCATAAAGAAATTATGAAGACTTCTACTTATACAAAGGTAAAGAACAGTTTACAGAAAAGACACCAGATAAGAAGAGTTTGGATATCAATGACAAATGAACTAAAAAACACATATCTTGATGATGACAGTAATTTGCAGTTTGGTGACCAATATCTAGAAGAAATCAATCAAGAACACTTTGCAGATTCTTATCAAACACAAACAGGTACATTAGAGAAATTATTTCAGAAGTTAGTAGAAAATACACAGCCTGATAAACAACAAAACTTGAAGCACATTGCAGACAAGTTTGTAATTGAAAAATTTACAAGCAAGAACTCCAATGCAAATCAGTGGATTGATATTTTTGAAAAAGAATGCATGCGCTTTGATGTGACAACAGATGAAAGGAAAATTGAAATACTTAGATTGTTCATGGACAAAAGTTGCACTGATTGGTATAGTTCTATGATGTTGAGGTTAACTATGCAGTCTGACTGGTCAATATGGAAAACTAAATTCTGTGAAACTTTTGCAAGCAAGGGATGGACCCAAGTCACATTTGCACTCCTCTATAAATATAAAGATGGCTCATTACTGGATTATGCTATGAAAAAAGAGAAGCTGTTATTGGAAATGAGAAAAACCATCGACACAGGTACTTTGATAGATCTTATTGCAGCTGGATTACCTGATTTTATCAGGGATAATATTGATAGAGAAAGTTTAACAGAAACAGTGGATTTGTTTCATGAATTGAACAAATATGAAACACATGGTTAATAAAAAGAAATTTTCTTTTGAGAGAAAATATGGTAATCTAAATAATAATAAAAATGAAAAGAAAAATCCATGTAATATTTGTGAACAATTAAATAAATATATATATATATATATATGTATAGAGAGAGAGAGACTGAGAAATGGAGAGAAAAATAGAGAGCGATGTAGATAGAAAAAGACAGGGGTAGAAAAATAGTTACATAGAGATAGGGATCAAGAGACATAGAGGGACATAGTCACAGAGGGAGATGGAGGGATATATATATATATCGAGAGATATAGATAGAGAATGAGAAATGGAGAGAGAAATAGAGAGAGAGAGAGAGAGAGACAGTTATGGACAGATGAAGAGAGGTTGAGGGATGTAGGTACAGAGAGAGATGAAGAGAGAAATAGAGAGACATATATATATAGAGAGGAAGATGGAGAAATATATATATATATATATAATTAGCAAACGAAGATTTCCGACATATTTGATAAATAATAAATGGCGGCAGAACGTGACGTAGCAAACGTGGCATTTTTTTTGGGTGGGGGGGGGTGGGGGGGTGAGAGGAGGATTAACAGGCTACATGAGCGTGATCCTGAAACGGGCAACTCCCCTTTAATAGCGTAGGAAGGGAGTTGAAAAGGGGTGGGGATGTGGATGGGGGATGCTGATGGTAGAGCAAGATGGCAGACCAATTATCTCCTAAACTCCTGCAAGATATCAAAATGGAACCGCAAAAAAAAAACGAAACCTTGGATTAAAATTCCTGTTTCAAGTCCCTAAAATTTTCGAGGAAGTCCGTCGAGTCGCGTCGAAGTCTATTCGAGACAAACATCTTGATTGTATTTGTTGATATGTTTTTCCCTCCTCGCCCCCCAACCTGTTAGTAGTCCGCTTAGTGAAGGAGTGTGACGTCATGGCTCTGTGGCAGACGTCACAGAGAGAGAGAGGGAGAGAGAGACTGGGCCACGTGTGCAGCAGCCATTAAGACGTTTCCAACGCGCGTGTGTTTTAATTAAGGGAAGGGAAGGGAAAGGAAGGCGAGGCGAGGCGAGGATCGTGTAACGAGGTTTCTTCCGCCCCCCACGCCGCAACGACAACAATCTTCATCCGCCCCCCGCCGCCGCCGCCGACAAGAAAAGAAAAGAACGACCGCCGACGAGCGGAGGCTGGTTGCTGGGAGGAAACTTTGCCGCTCACAGATTATCATCTTATCATCACCACAGCAGCAGCAGGTGGGACGAGTCTCTGGATTACAGCAGGGCGAGGATCTTCCTTCCTCCAACCCCCCAAAAAAATAAAATAAAATACGACTTAATCTTCTAAACTGCTGGTGTTTTCATCTCAGAGTGTCCTCGGGAGACGTTTCAATCCTGGTGCAGGAGGGGAGGGGGGAAAGAAATATATACATAGTGTATGCGTGAAGTGTCTCCGTGCTTTGAGATGGCTGCCTTGCGGCGCACTCGGCATCTGCTTAAGCTCTTCAGAGGATCTCCCTGCGCTACTCAGTCCACAGAGGCTGTTGGGTTACTATTCTCACGCCCTTCACCAACGAATGACGGGAGACGAGTTTGCTGCTGTGAGGTCGCAGCATTCCCTTCTCCCTGCCTTCACAAGTTTTACGAGGCAGTTAGTCGACTGATCCAGCGGGATCAGCGGACAACTCTTGCCATGTGCCCCAAAGGTCTTCGACCCCAGAACATATACCTCCTAAAATAGGTGAAGGTGTCTTTTTTTTTTGGGTAACAGGCTACATGAGGGTGATCCTGAAACAGGCAACTCCCCTTTAATAGCATAGGAAGGGAATTGAAAAGGGGGGATGTGGAAGGTAGAGCAAGGTAGCCAAGGGTTGACTAGGGCCCCCGGGCTATGGTTTAAGGATCCTACCCGGTGTTTCACCTAAAGAGATGCAGGGAAAACCCTAGAAAACCTGCATCAGGTAGGTCGGGCATTGGCTACTATTCTCACGCCCTTCCGAATTTTTTTTTTTGGTTAACAGGCTACATGAGGGTGATCCTGAAACAGGCAACTCCCCTTTAATAGCATAGGAAGGGAATTGAAAAAGGGGGGATGCGGAAGGTAGAGCAAGGTAGCCAAGGGTTGACTAGGGCCCCCGGGCTATGGTTTGAGGATCCTACCCGGTGTTTCACCTAAAGAGATGCAGGGAAAACCCTAGAAAACCTGCATCAGGTAGGTCGGGCATTGGGTACTATTCTCACGCCCTTCCGAATGACGGGAGACGAGTTTGCTGTGGGGACGCAGCATTCCCTTCTCCGTGTCTCCACCAATTTCAGGAGGCAATTGGCCGACTGATCCAATGGGATCAGCAGACAACTCTTGCCATATGCCCAAGGTCTTTGACCCCAGTACATATACCTCCTAAAATGGGTGAAGGTGTCTCGGCATATGAGAACTTTGATAAAAAATACCCAGAGAGAGTGCGAGGCATCCCCGACATGATCAGGTGAGCCCCGCAGTCACTCTGGGCTGAAGCGTCTACGAGAAACTCCCGCAGCGCCTCTTCCTAAATATTATTTGATATATATATAATTCCTTGCACGTTTGTGCTGAGAGTTTCTCAGTAATTTTTTTTTGGTTCATGAGGTCATGTGCATCAAGTTTTTATGCAGTTGGTGCACCCCTTTTTATCAGTATAAAGGATATACAAACCAATATATACATATATGACCGAAGGAAAGGACGTTGAACCCAAAATGGTAATTTAAGAAACGAGTAATCTGACGTCATCAATTACTAACAACAACAAAAAATTAGTCAATTTTGACATCAAAGTATATTAATAACGTTTCGTCCTTAACTGCGGGCATCATCAGGTAAGTTTTAAATAAATGTCAACACTGGTTGGATTTTTTTATTTGTAATCATCAAGTAAGTTTTAAATAAATGTAAACATTGGTTGGATTTTTTTTTATTTCTAATTTTAAGACTTGAAATGTAACGCATCACTGACTGACGAGACCGTTTACTTTTTTTCTAATTCCCCCTCCCCCTTTCCTCGTAGGGATCAGCGTCGGAGTCTCGAGTCAGGTCGATTAATCAGGGTTGTCGGTGACGCTGGAAGGAGGAAATCGGGAAATAAAGTATAGAATATGTACAGAGGGAGAGAGAGACATGAAAGATGGACGACCGCATTAGAGAAGGTTCGCCCGCCCCCCCCCCCCCACTCCCACCCCCATCCATCATATGACTTTTAACTCCACTCTAAGCTTGGGGGGAAATCACGACCGCCGCGACCAAAGTGGCTCCACGACGTTGACGTCATCCATCTTTTTTCCACCAGTGAACATTATTTCCCCTCGACTTGGTTGTTCCTTATTAAGCTGCAGCCGCTTTCCTCTTCGTCCCTGTGTGTGTGTGCGCGCGTGCACTTTGCAACTCTGTAATCGTTTCAACCTCCCTGCCTCCCTTCGTCCACGCGCGCGCGCACATTCACTCGGTCGGCTCCTTTCTTTCTTTCTTTTCTTTTCTTTTCTTTCCTGACGATTTCACATGACAGAATGGATTTTAATGCGTTTACTTGCCTCCCGAGTGTGGACCAGGGAGGGGATGGGGAGGGAGGAGGAGGCTGGCTGCGACTCTGGTCGGTCAATCGATCACGAAAGGCAAGTCAACATGGAGGAAGGACTTGAAACAATATCCAGTCAGACGGAAGACAATCCCGTGACGTCACGTCCTTTCGGTGCACTGATGAACCGCGTGGCGAAGATTTCATCATGCAGGTCGTCCGTCGAAAGGTCGAGGCTTCAGCAGGAATCAACAACACTCTTGAGCCCTTCCGGAATGCACGCTTCTATATGAGAAACCCGTTCCAGAGTTTATATACAAGATTCTTTCCAAACACACTGCAGTTAGGTGATCCGCCATGACGTTGATCCCCGATTGCCGTGAAATTCCCTGTTGTTAGCGACGATCGTCCAGACATGATTTAGGTGTTTTTTTCCCGCCCCACTTCCCTTCACTCCTTTTAAGGCCAGTAACTGTCACTGGGTGGCTATACGTCACTACGCGTCGTGCTGATCACCTCACAGAAGGTTCTGCAGACCGTTTCAAGAGTTTAGGTTTTCCTCTTCCGCGTGTCTCCCTCGTTCGTTCTCCTCTGGATCTTTAACATGTTCGTCACTTTAGCGTCCCCCTGCACCATTCATTCGGAACGGACGAGAAACTTCTAAACGGAATAGGGGAAGAGCGAACAATATGGACGCCTTTCAAGGCATAGATTAACTAGGGCATGAGGGTCGTCAAAAAAGTAGCGTCAGAGAGAGAAAAGGTGAACAGAAAAGAGGGAGGCCGAGGATGGAATACGCTAAGAAGTTTACGGTGGATTGGCGACTTATATGAAAATGAAAAGGCTTGCGCAAGATAGTTTAGCATGGATCAGACCGGTCTTTGGGACTGAATATCACATATTTATACATTTCCCTTGACAGATTAAGAGTTTGTTTCCCTAATGATATGACGTAATCAGCTGTGTGTTATGACGTCACCAAGCAGGGGAGGAATGTGACGCCCACGAGGTCGGTGACGTCATCAAGAAGCCCTGGGTTATAAATATATATGTATATGAATCCTTGGGCAAGCCAGAGAGAGAGAGAGAGAGAGAGTTTTAAATATATACGGAACAGTCAGCGACGGTCACAACATGGATGTCCGTGCTTGCTGATTATCTCCGTGCCTTCTCTCGTTCCCCTAACTCACTCGACCCGTCTGTCTCCTGTGGTTTTTCCCTTTACCTTCCACCTCTTCCCATCGATCGCCTATTCCGTCCTTCTTCCCCTGTTGCAACACCTGACCAACTGGACTTGGCTCTGATTATCTCCAGTTTCAGGCTAACTTATTTCTTTATTTCTTTCTGCAGCAGCAGAATCCTGGCAATCAGTTTCCAATTTCAGGATTCAGGCTGCTTAACGCCACCAGAACTAAAAAAAACGAATTTTTCTGGATTCGGCATTTTTTTTCCAGGCGTCTCTGATCTTATCAACAGACGAAAATAAACTTTGACATAATCCAATTTCAAAGTAAATTTTACCGTCTAAAATTATATTATTGAAACGACACAAAAAAAAATTCTAATGCCCTAGTGACAGACACCATTACATAAATACATACATGATATGGTATTCAAGGTAACTATAATATTTTTCCCCCCCTGGTCTGTGTTCTTAATTACCTAAATTTTTTTAAACAATTTTAAATGTTCCTCCACGTCGGTCAACCATAAAATAATTGGGTTTATTGAATTTAAGTTAGGTCGGGAGGTTTAGGAAATTAATTATAAAAAGGGGGAGGGGTTGGTGTGTGGTTACACATCAAGGGGGATTATAACTGTTAGATTTAAATTAAGGGAAGGTTGGAAATAATTCTGTTGTGGAATTCAGTCCTAAGACTCGTCAGGTCCATGATAACCTACCTTACGCAAGCCTTTTCGTTTCTGCACAGCTACCCAATCCCACATCCTCCCTAAACTTATTAGCGTATTCCATCCTCGGCCTCCCCCTTATGTTAACTTCCCCTCTTATCCTAATTTTCCAAGACCCCTTCGTGCCTAGAAACCCTCCATATTGTCCTCTCTTCTCCTATAACTGCCTCGTTCATGATACTATCCACCCATCTCCTATGTTGCTGGAATTATCCTTTTCCAAATCTAACAGCGTTTGTTACGCCGCACAGTTTCCCATTATTCACTCCATTACCTCGGTTTCCCCCTCTATTAATCCTCCAGGACCACGTTCATGTCATTTATCATGGTTTCCAAGTCTTCTTGTGACTCCCCCTAATAACTACAATATCATCATGGGGCAAAGCCTAGGGGGTTTTTATTTCTTCTCCTTCAAGTGTGATTCCTTTTCCATATTTAGTTTTAATTGCCTCCGTCGCCTTTTTCTGTATATAAAAATTATAGAGCCTGGACTGCATCATCCTTGTCTTCCTTGATCTTCAATCCTAATTCCTGCCGCCTGCCTTCTGTGGAGGTTATGTAGAAGCCTTCTTTCTCGATATTTTGTCCCTGCCCTCTTCTAAATCCTTCATAGTCTGTTCCGGTTCACTTTATCAAAAGGCCTTTTCTAAATCTCCAAATGCCAAGGACGTAGGTCGGCTTTTCTTTTTATCCTAGTCTTCTAAAATTAGTTGCATATTTAATATTGCTTCTCTCTTTTCCCTACATTTCCAAGTCTTCTTGTGACTCCCTCTAATACTACAATATCATCATGGGGCAAAGCCTAGGGGTTTTCATTTCTTCTCCTTGCAGTGTGATTCCTGTTCCATATTCAGTTTTAATTTCCCCCGTCGCCTTTTTCTATATATACATAAATTAAAGAGCCTGGACTGCTGCATCCTTGTCCTTTCTTGATTTCTGCTTCCTTTTCCTTGACCGTCAATTCTGATTACTCCTGCCTCCTGCAGAGGTTATCTATAAGCCTTCATTCTCGATACTTTACTCCCGTTCCCTTTCAAAAATCCCTATTCGCGTGTTCCAGTTCACATTAACGAACCATTTTATTTATTATTCTAAATTTGCTGATCACACGAAACGTAGGCCGGGGGTTTTTTTTCCCCCCGCCCCCTTCTTCTTCTTCTTCTTATCCTGTCTTGTAAAATTCGTCGCAAAGTCAGCAACATTGCTTAGTCTGGAGGTTAATAGGAGAGTTCGGAGGGTAAATTAGGAAGCTTTGGCGAGGAGGAGAGACTGTAAAGAGACTCCACCAGAGGGCGTTGTCTGTCCGTCTGTCTATGTATGATCGCTGGCGAAGCGTCAGAGGTAATCAATCTCCTCGTCGACTGCTGCTGATCGATCTTCACAGAATCTCCGCAGCGCTCTGAGTCCGATAGAGATTAAATTTGGACGATGGAATTTTGTAAGGTTGTCTCTCCAAAAAAATAAAATAAAAAAAACACGTCCCAAAAAATTGCTTCCACCCCTCTTCAAGGGCACGGTGTAATTTCTACGTCTTCCTTATGGAAGCGGGTGTAGGTTTGTGATATATATATTTTTCCTTTATTTTTCGGTCGCGCGTCCTCCTCCAAACTTTTGGGACACTGAACAAGACGTTCTCCCGGGATTTTCACCCGGGGGGGAGGGTCATGTCAATTTCTTTTTTGTGGAAAATACAACGTTTCGACGGCCAACTCCGCCATCGTCTTCAGGTGAAACGTTGTATTTTTTTTGCGCGTGGCAATGGCATGACCCCCCAGCCGGGTGAAATCCCGAGAACTTCTTATTAAGTGTATTTTTTTGGGGGGAGGGGAGAGCACATGTTTTTTCCTCCCCCGTCGTCGTCGTCGTCGTGTTCAGGCCCCTAACCTACCTCTTCTTTTGAAGTCTTTCGATTGAATTTTCTCCTCTTCTTCTGGACCCTGGGGGGGTGAAAACTCTTGTTTTTTTCCGTCGTCGTCGTGTTCAGGTCCCTGTCTCTTCTTTTGTAATCTGTCGACTGTATTTTCTCCTCTTCTTCTGGACCCTGGGGGGGTGAAAACTCTTGTTTTTTTCCGTCGTCGTCGTGTTCAGGTCCCTGTCTCTTCTTTTGAAATCTCTCGACTGTATTTTCTCCTCTTCTTCTGGACCCTGGGGGGGTGAAAACTCTTGTTTTTTTTCCGTCGTCGTCGTGTTCAGGTCCCTGTCTCTTCTTTTGTAATCTGTCGACTGTATTTTCTCCTCTTCTTCTGGACCCTGGGGGGGTGAAAACTCTTGTTTTTTTCCGTCGTCGTCGTGTTCAGGTCCCTGTCTCTTCTTTTGTAATCTGTCGACTGTATTTTCTCCTCTTCTTCTGGACCCTGGGGGGGTGAAAACTCTTGTTTTTTCCGCCGCTGAAGGTCCAAGGAGTCTCGCTTGTGGTACCAACCTTAATGTTTCCGTTTTCTGGCCGGTAACACGGCTCCTTTACTCCTCATTTAAATAACCGATCGCCTTGACTCGTGGTCCTGACTTCGTCTAGCTCCAGGTGCATGACGTATTCTAAACCGAAAAGTGTATTAATTTCAATAGTAAGTAAGACGGGGATGAATTTGAGCGTGTGTGTGTGTGTAACGGACGGTGGAATCTCCCTTTTCTTTCGGACGCCGCCGCCCCTCACTTCTCCCCTCCGCCCCTTGTGTGGACTTTGGGCGGGGGCCGCAGTAATAATGTTTGCCGTGCAGTGTCGCTGTTTGCGCTCTATCCTCGTGTTGGTCCAATCAAAACATCGGCGGCTCTCTCCATATGCGGTGCGTCGTGTGTTCACTCACAACATCCGCGGCTAAGCGAAAACACATACATACATATATCTATATGCACTACGTACGTCACCGGCTCAGGGAGTTTCGCGGCGACCGTCTTGCCGACTTTCCTCTCCTCAGGTGCGTCCTCTGTTACCTGTTTAATCCCGACAGTTTCACACGAAAACTCGTGTCAGGTTCTCCTCGTCCAGCGGTGCTTCAGACCCAAATAAATTAATTTATCTCCAACCACCACCAGATGCAAAGGTCCAACTCCCGCCACTCCAACTCGACGCTCTCCCTTGTTTGTTTCTCCTCTCCCAATCACGCTCCCTTTTCTCTCTAATTACTGCTGCCTGCCTTCTGTGGAGGTTATGTAGAAGCCTTCTTTCTCGATATTTTATCCCTGCCCTCTTCATAATCCTTAAAAATTTGTTCCGGTTCACATTATCAAAAGGCCTTTTCTAAATCTAGAAATGCCAAGGACGTAGGTCGGCTTTTCTTTTCATCCTGTCTTCTAAAATTAGTTGCACATTTAATATTTCTTCTCTCTTTTCCCTACATTTCCTAGTCTTCTTCTGCCCCCCCCCCCCAATACCTCAATATCATCGGCAAAGCGTAGTGGTTTCTATTTCTTCTCCTTGCAGTATGACTCCTTTTCCATATTCCGTTTTAACTCTCTTCATCGCCGGTTCTCTATATACAAATTGAAGAGCCTGGACTGCTGCATCCTTGTCTTACTCCTTTCCTGATTTCTGCTTCCTTTTCTTGACCTTGAATTCTGATTACTGCTGCCTCCTGTCTTCTATAGAGGTTATCTTTTATCCTTCATTCTCGAGACTTTACTCCTGTCTCCTTTCAAAATCCCTATTTGTGTGTGTTCCGGTTCATATTAACTAACCTTTTCTTTATTCTAAATTTTCTAATCGCATGAACGTAGGCCGGGGTTTCCCCCCCCCCCTTCTTCTTCTTACCCTGTCTTCTAAAAATTGTCGCAAAGTCAACATTTCTTCTGTTTCTTTAGTCTCGAAATTAATGGGAGAGATCAGTGGGTAAATTAGGAAGCTTTGGGAGGCGGAGAGACTTTAAAGAGACTCCACCAGAGGGCGTTGTCTGTCTGTCTATGTATGATCCCTTTGCGAAGCGTCAGAGGTAATCAATCTCCTCGTCGACTGGCCCCTCTGCTGATCGATCTTCACAGAATCTTATTTTTTTTATCGACATTTTATTATTCCTGTACTCTTCAAAATCCTTGTTAGTGTTCCACTTTAGTCCTCCATATTTTCCTCTCTTCTATTCCTGGTTGGTTAATCCACCTATTTAGTTCTCCTATAGCACCACATTTTCCCGTATAACATCATGTCGTAATATTCTAACTTATATTAGCTTTGTTATTCCTCTCTCTCTCTCCCCCCCACTAATCCTCATGGTGTACTGTTTCTCCGGGGACCACGGTCATGCCATTTATTATGGCATCCAAGACATTATCATCCGCAAGCCTTCTTCTTGCAGACGAAATAATTATAAGGAAATTAAAATCCCTAATTGTGAGATTTTGAGTTCAGGCAGGGAAGAATCTCAAGACAGTTTCCGGTTTTGTAGGATTTAACCAGATTTCGGTCACTATTCGACCCTTCCTCCTGGGGCAGAAAGCTCCAGCAGCTTATAAACCGAACTCTACAAAGTTGCTTACCAAGTCGTCAGTAGCTGCTCAACGTGGGGTAAGGGTAAGGGGGGGTGAAACTCGTCTCTGGACGCTGAGCTGTCTCAAGTCTCCGCTGGTCTTGGAATATCGACATTCGCCGACGTAAGCCAATTGGTTTTTAATTGGGCCTCCGCGCAGCAGAGAGATGGGGAATTAGCAAAATGGCCGCCCCCCCTGTGAGGATTATCTGGCCGACGACCAAGGCGTAAATCCCATCTTCATTTGCAGATCCGCACTTGGCTCCAGACGTGTGAAGCTAATGGGCGAAGTTTCGTCGTCGTCGCTCGCTCTGAGGATGAGGGAGAGAGAGAGAGAGAGGGTGGGGGATGATTAGAAGAACGCACAGGGGCACACGCAAGTCCCGAGGAGCGGCAGGGAAATCTCCAGAAACGCTATACGACAAGTTCATGTCCTTCCATGTCCAAAGGGGTTTCAATAAATACAAACAACGTCGGGAGAAACACCAACAATCTGGTCGACTGCGAAAAAAAAAATAACAGTCAATAACCCCAAATATCGACCGTTTTTTATTTTTTTTAAAAATTTAAACATTTTCAACCCTGCTAGCGGGGGTTGTAGTCTAGTCTTGCCCCCCACTCCACCCCCCAAAAAAGAGTTTGCTTCAAGGAGGACGACAGGAACACGTGTACAAAATTTGGTCGCAAGTTCTTCCACGCATAGAAATTTTGTTTATACGAAATTCAGAAGACACACAAACACACGTGTGCATATAATGCGGTTTTCTTCGTGCAATTTGGCGCGAAATAACTTCAAAAATTTTTGCAGAACGTTTCTCTTTAGTAAGAAAGCATTCTCAAAATTGTTGATACTTATACAAATTGAAAAAGTGGCACGAGAGGGATCTATATAAAAGAAAGACAGAGACAGGGGGGACGAGAAGGGAATGCTGCGACCCCACAGCAGTCTCGTCTCCCATAATTCGCAAGGAAGGCCGTGAGAATAGTATCCAACAGCCCGGCCTACCTGATGCAGGTTTATCTTAGGGTTTTCCCCTGCCATCTCTTTAGGTTAAACACCCACCGGGTAGGATCCTTAACACATAGCCCGGGGGCCTTAGTCAACCCCTTGGCTACTTCCTCTGCTATTAACAGGGGAATTGCCTGTTTCAGGATCATCCTCTGGTAGCCTGTTAAACAAAAAAAAAATATAGAAGCTACAAATAAGGAAGAAAAATCCTGAGGGGTGCAACGAAGTATGTAGGAATTGTAAATGATTTGCCATCTCAATTTGGCCCCCGAGTCGATGATTTTAGGCACCCTGGTCAATTTTGATGGGGGTTTTTTTCTTCAGGGGTCTCAAACGACGATCGTTGAGTCCTTTGGAACAGTCGGCCAGCTGCCCCACAAATCTGGTCTTGGCATGGAGACGGGTTTATTGCGCCGCCTCCGCCGCCCCTCTCTTTGCGTCCGTACGTCAACAAATGAACTTAAAAAGCTACCGGAGATGAGGCGATGAAAGATAGGGGACAGCTCAAGAGTTAGAGTTTCGGCTTCTGAATGTGCGTGACCGCAAACAGCGCGTGCTCATGCACCAAAGTACACAAACAGGGGCAAAGTAAACCACTTTCCATGACATTCACACTATTATATTTGGTGTTTTAGTTGATTAGTTTTATTATCGTTAAAAAATAAATATTTATAAAAAAATAGAAGAAATCTGTAACAGAAATCTTGTAAGAAATGAAAATAAGGCCTGTTATAGATATTCAAGAAAACAGGCTGTTAGTGTAATAAGTAATTTTTTTAAAAAAAAAATTATACTTGGTGTCACTCGACCCCAAAGGAAAAGGAAACCTCATTTAGGAATGTTAGGAAAACAAGGTTCGAGCACGAACGGACCTGACTGTTGGGATGGCCGACGATTGGAGCCTCAATCAGGCTAATTGCAGATTGGATCGGATTGAATTTGCAAAACTTGACGCGGCCGGAGAAAGAGGAGTTGGGGAGGAGGGGGGGAAGGTAAAAAAGCAAATAAACAAACAACTAAATAAATTTCGCGGCACGTCACGCGCTTCGCTAACGTGGGTCGTGGGGCGGGGGGCAGAGGGGGCGGGGGCGGTAGTTGACGTCGAGCAACCACTAACGAGCCGACGCAATCACAATTCCTTCAAAACGGTCCTCACATTAGAGCGTATCAATCACTTTGAAGTGTTGAGGGACATTTGCAGAAAACAGGTGATTGTGGCCCGTGGACGAGCAGCGAATTAAACGCAAACGAAACCGATTTGGTGGAGGAGGAGCAGGATCTCGCCCCAGAAGGAAGGTAATCCCAGATGCGGAAGTCAAGGGTACTTTTATATTTTAAAGCATCCTGCAAACCGTTTGGTCCCTGGGGCGAGAGAAGAAGGACCTAGGGAGGCGGAGAAACTATCCAGCGACGTAACAAATTGTTTCGTGACGAGGAAAAGAAAGCGGGGGTTAGGGAGGGAGGGAGGGAGGGAGGGGAAGTTGAAGTAAATCACACGTCACACAACTCTCTCCCTCTCTCGCCGCCGTTGCCGGAACTTTCTCGCCCCCCAACCTCCCCCCAAAAACATTCCCCATAAACAAGAACTTTCCCTCGTCGCCTTCCTACGACTTTATCAGAGGAAATTAACCCTCACATATCATACGTATATATATGTATATATGTCACGCACTGCAGAGGATATTACAATGTTGCAGAGGAATGACGAAAGGGTGTTTCGGAGTTAATTATTGAGGGCGATAAACGCACGAACACTCTAGGGGGGGTGGGGGGACAAACCCCCTAGCAGCACCAAGTAATCTTACTTTTTTTTTAAAAAAAAATATTATAGCAAATGTGTCGGCACGGATAAAGTGTGACGTCACTGGACTGGAAAACCAGCAATATGGGGCGTCTGTTTGTTTAATTAATTAACCAGTCACATTCTTCAACACACAGGAAGCCTTGCGACGACGACGACGACGACGGTAAACAACACGGGACATTGAAATATGCAAGTATTCCAAAATTTCTCTCTTCCTTAGAACCACCTTATAACGTGACATATACTCAGGGAACCACGGCAACTCAATTATATCCCGTAGCTACATTAAGAGTTATACTGACTGGACGTGTGGATGATGTATGTGAAGGTTGGCAATGCAGGAATACAAAAAAAAAATTTCCGGGGCTGTGGGAGACGACGATTTTAAGGACAAAAAGTGGAGCTGCAGACACTCTCTGGACCAGGGTGAATATTGTAGTTCAAATGAAACATGGGGAAGGATAATCTGCGCCATGACGTCACTGTACGGAATATACCAGAAAGTAGGAAATGGCAATGGAAGAATAAAAAAATTTTCGGAGCTGTGGGAGAAGACGAATTAAAGGACAAAAAGTGGAGCTGCAGACACTCTCTGGACCAGGTTGAATATTGTAGTTCAAATCAAAGAGGGGAAGGATAATCTGCGCCATGACGTCACTGTACGGAATATACCAGAAATGTTCAGAAAGTGGTCGATGGGAGGAGGAAAAAAAAGAGGACGATCCAATTCTCTGGTCCCCACGGGGTTTTGAGTAGACTTCAAGGTGCAGCAGAGTCCACAGACCTCTAGTTTCTACCCTGCCTGACAAACATCTTTGAACCGATGATTCCCGTTTCTCGTCTGGCTGTATGCTGCAGTTTAATTGGATGTTAAAATGGAACAATCGCGTTTTTTTCCCTTTGCCCTGGGAAATCTCCTACGGCAATTTTAATAAAAAAACCGTGAACATTCTACATATGGGCAGGATTTTCGCTGACCACTGAAGAATGTGTCATATGAGATGAGGAACAGGAGGAGAAAGTTGTGGGACGCCCCGGTTAACCCACGAGAGATTCCCGGGCAACGCCGGGGCATTCAGCTAGCGGCGGCGGAGCAGAACAGAGCAGGTTAGGTTATGTCTAGGAAGGAGTAACAGCGCGTGAAGGGCCACTTAGGACTCCTCTCTTATTCATGCTCCAAGCCTTCTCATCTCCAACATGGCCGACTCCCTCAGGCTTCACGCAATCTGCCGACTAATCTGTTAGTCGTCCACACACACACACAGGCATGATGCACCACTGCTATCTTATGGCCAAAAAGTCTCCCCCGTCCCATCACAGGATCTCCCTCATGTGACGTCACGGTTCAAACATTCAATACTCTCCTCTCCAGGCTCAAAGTCAACCTTCCACCATCTGAGGTTTGTTCTATCTTCCGCATCCCCCTTCCCTTTTCAATTCCCACCCTATGCTATTAAAGAGGAGTCACACCTGTTTCAGGGTCACCCTCATGTAGCCTGTTAACTCCCCCCCCAAAAAAACTCACCCCCACACCCCTTTTCAATTCCCTTCCTATGATATTTATTTCAGGATCACCCTCATGTAGTCTGTTAACCTCCCCCCCCCCCAAAAAAAAGCCACATCCTCCATTTTCAATTCCCTTCCTATGCTATTAAAGGGAAGTTGCCTGTTTAAGGATCACCCTCATGTAGTCTGTTAATCCTCTCCCCCCTCCCCCCCCCCAAAAAAAGCCTCATCCACATCCCCCATTTTCAATTCCTTTCCTATGCTATTAAAGGGAAGTTGCCTGTTTAAGGATCACCCTCATGTAGTCTGTTAACCCCCAAAAAACTCGCCCACACACCCCTTTTCAATTCCCTTCCTATGATATTTATTTCAGGATCACCCTCATGTAGTCTGTTAATCCTCCCCCCTCCCCCAAAAAAAGCCTCATCCACATCCCCCATTTTCAATTCCTTTCCTATGCTATTAAAGGGAAGTTGCCTGTTTAAGGATCACCCTCATGTAGTCTGTTAACCCCCCCAAAAAAACTCACCCCCACACCCATTTTCAATTCCCTTCCTATGATATTTATTTCACGATCACCCTCATGTAGTCTGTTAACCCGAAAAAAACCCACCCACATACATAAACACCCGTTTTCAATTCCCTTCCTATGATATTTATTTCAGGATCACCCTCATGTAGTCTGTTAACCCTGCCCACCCAAAAACCAAAACCTCATCCACATCCCCCCCCTTCTCAACTCCCTTCCCATGCTATTATACGGGAGTTGCCTGTTTCAGGGTGTACCCTCATGTAGTCTGTTAACCCCCGAAAAAAACCCACCCACATACATAAACACCCGTTTTCAATTCCCTTCCTATGATATTTATTTCAGGATCACCCTCATGTAGTCTGTTAACCCCCAAAAAACTCACCCACACACATACACACCCTTTTTCAATTCCCTTCCTATGTTACTTATTTCAGGATCACCCTCATGTAGTCTGTTAACCTTCACCCTCCCCCCCCCCAAAAAAAAGCCACATCCCCATCCTCCATTTTCAATTCCCTTCCTATGGTATTAAAAGGAAGTTGCCTGTTTAAGGATCACCCTCATGTTGCCTGTAAACCCCCCCAAAAAATAAATGGTATCCTGTTAAAGTCGTCGTTGTCACCGAGATTGGCCTGCAATTCCCTTGCTGTGCTGTTAGAAGGTTGCGGCGAGCCCCGGGGGGGTGGTAATTGTGGCAACACTGCGGCGCGTGACGTATGACATGCGACTGACTGATTCTCTCCGTCGACATGGGCTGGTGACAGGTGTCCCTACATGTCCGCGGGCCACGAAATTGCCGACGTCACTCACACGCGTTGCCATGCATGGGCGACCAACTGCTTATTACAGGGACTCGACACACAATAACACAAAAGGAAAGAAAAAAGAGAAGGTTAAACAGTACCACTGGCTCTAGAGGGGGGGGATGTAATAATAATCATATTATTACAGGGGGACAAGTTTTCTTACCTTTAAATTTTTAGGAGAGGGAAAAACCAAGGTAATGGAGTTTAGTTTGGGAACTAACCAAGGGTGGTAGAAGTAAAGAGTAGGACAGCGCAGGCGAGGTAAAGCATACAGTTAGGTCGGTCCTGGATCAGCTCAGTTGGTGGAGCGCGCGCAAGGTCCTCGGTTCGATTCCCTGGTCCTGTTGTTGACATATTTTTTTTTTCCATTTCTGTTCTTTCGTTTAAATATGTTGATGAACCTTACAGTAACATGTGCAGACGTCTTTTTTGTTTTTTTTATTATTATTGTGTGGGAGATTGAAAGAAGGAGTTAACAAGATTCTTGCAGTAAGCCACGTGTAGGATGGTTTTTTTTGTTGTTGCTTTTTTTTTAACCAGGTAAAAGAAAATTAAAGGGATGTAAGAATGGCCGCCAGGAGGTGTTTCTCTCTCTCTCTCTCTCTGTTTCAGGGAACCGCCGGGGTTGTATTTCAAGAAAGTAATTGCGCCGGGCGTAAGGCCAGTTGCGGTGTGCGTTTTCACTCTGGAAATAAAACCGCAGACACGTACTGTGTGTGTGTGTGTGTGTGTGTGTGAGGCAGGGTCGGAGTCTTCTTGTAAAGCGATACGAGCAGCAGCAGCAGCAGGAAAGAGAGGAGAGAGAGAGAGAGAGAGAGAGAGAGATAACTCGATTCAGCAACATGAAATGGATCAGCTACGGCGATGGAAGCTCAGAAGCCACGCACGGTCGATCGATCGACCGACCGACCGACGGAGAATTCCCAAAGAAGTTGGTCGTCGTCCCCTGTACTGCCACAGTTCCATGGAGCCACACACAGTCTCTCTCTCTCTCTCTCTCTCTCTCTCTCTCTCTCTCTCTCTCTCACACACACACACACACACACAGACTCTCTGTTTACCGCTGCAGACATGTTGGCTCCTTTTATAAGGTTGACTTCGGTGAGGTGTGTTACAGCTGCCAAGAATAGTTTAAAAAATAAGGAGGGAAGGGAGGGAGGAGGGGGGAGGGAGAGATGCATATATATATATATATATATATGGAGAGAGAAAGAAGGGGGAGATAGAGAGAGAGATACATAGATATAGAGAGAGCTCGATAAAAAAAGAGAGACAGATATATATATATATAGAGAGAGAGAGAGAGAGAGAGAGAGAGAGATGGAGGGAGGAGGGAGGAAGAGGGAGATAGAGATAGAGAGAGAGATACATAGATATATAGAGAGGGAGGGAGAGGGAGATAGAGAGAGAGATACATATATATATATATATATATTGTATTATATATATATTGTAACATGGATAGTTACACGCAACAATGCGGGCCAGCTTGCGAGTTGCAATTGTCGCAACTCGGGCCAACAATGGAGTCTGGCGAGACTCGAGCAGTCGTCATGGGGTAGTGAAAGGAGAAGGAGAAAGACCACGCCCTGTAGTGATAATTTTTCTCATGTTCTGAAATGGATTAAAGCTATTAAAATCCACTTTTTTGGTATTTTTATTAAAAAATACCTGGCGCCCAAAAAGCATTTAAATCCTCGAATACGGAGGAACGCCGGATCTTCTACAATATATAGTACAGAGAGAGGGGGGGAGATATCGAGAGATAGAAAACATATATATATATATATATATAGAGAGAGAGAGAGAGAGAGAGAGAGAGAGAATACTTGACGTCTGTTTCTGACACGTCACGTGACGTGTAAGGACTCTCGTGAGATGATATGGAGGTGACACTGACCTGTTAACCCCTCCCACCCCCCCCTCTTCCCTCTTCACCCCTCCTAGCAACCCCTTTCCCTCCTCCCCCAGCCAGCTCTTTATTATCCCGGTGCACGGTTTACTATTTTTCTCACCCTCCCACACACACACACACACACAGGCACAGGCACAGACAGAGAACTGTAACATCCTTAGCAAGGGTTGAAACGTCTCCACGGGGGTGAGGGGGGGAATAAGAGAATAGCAGCACAATCTCGTTTACGTAACGCACGTTGTTAAACGAGACATAAATGGGGAACTAATTTCCAAGGGCGACGAGCTGCAAAATATCTGTGCGGATATATTTCAACAACAGACTTGGGGTGGGGCGGAAACAGGTGAATTTCACGGCCCGGAAAGCGTGGAATTCCTCATAAGGAACTTTTAAAAAAAAGGGGGGAAAGTTCAAAATCAAAGGAGAATGGCGTATTTATCCTTAGTTATATCAATTTTGGAATACGCGGGGTGGCTTGCTTGGATCCCTATACGACAAAAAAGCGAGTAGAATCATTATAGAAAGTTCAGAAAAGGGGATGCTAATTTTGAGCGACTAGGGCCACAGGGGGGGAGGGGGGGATCATGGGAATGAAAAAGTAGAACAGCAAGGTTGGGTTGAAGAAGGGCGGGAGAGAGAAAGAGAGAGAGAGAGAAAGGCTGCATTTGCTATCCAAAGCTTATACGTGGGGTGAAACCGTGGATTGGAATTAGCTCCAAAATGTAAAAACCCCAGTTATATAGGTAGACGGGGGGAGATCGTCAATTAAAAAGTGAAATGTAGAAAGCAAAAAACTAATGTTGGCAAATTCTCCTTTTCTAAATAGGGTCATCAACGACTGGAACAATTTACCTGTGGCAGGAGGGTTTGGAGGAAGGAAAATCCACTTCAGGAAAATAAATTCAGGACAAATCCCCCCCAAAAAAACCACAACACGTGTGAAGTGCTGTGGGTATTTTCGAAATATTGTATATTCAAATTTAAAAATCAAAGTGAAGCGTTAAGATTATATAATTCTTGTAGTGTTTCTGCTTTTTTTTTTCTTTCAGGGGCTATAGAAAATTTAATCGACTGTGATTATTATTCTTTAGATTAGGAGTATTTATGTTTAAGGAATTTCATTTTGTATCTGGCACCCGGGAAAACTGTAGACTAACGATAAATACAAGTTAAAAGCCGACGACGAGGAGGAGGAGGAGGAGGATATTTCCATCACCTAATTAAGGCTTTCACCTGGCGTCACCGTTATACAAACACCCACAGAGAATCAATCCGACTCAACCTCATAAAATCCCTCGTGGTATTTATTCGGTTTCACCTCGAACTGGGAAAACTATCGTATAATCATTAACCTACATAAAATGAGCGACATTATTTCAACAAGGAAACTTAATATTCTCGCACACAATACCGGGATAATTTTATACAACGGCCTTCCTCCAGAGGCTACCTTGCCTCCCCCCCCTCCCCACCCCCCCTCTTCAAGGCCCTTCCTATGCTATTAAAGGGGAGTTGCCTGTTTCGGGATCACCCTCACGTAGCCTGTTAACCCCCCGAAAAGGTTAAGAACAATAATAATAACTACAAAAGATTCATGAACCGGAGTAAAATTATTCCATTAATTGGTGCTGCTGCTGCTGTTGCTGTTTCACTCTGTCCCCCTGATAATTAAAATTAATGTTCCTGCAATAGCGTTGAATGCGTTACCTTGTAAAATCACCTTCTGTATAGCTTCAAACTTTCTATACAGCTTTTTTTTTCTATGCTTTTCTGTTTGTTTGATGTAGTGAGTGCTGCTGCTGGAGCTACTACAGAGGGACGGACGGAAGGTCAGATTCCAGGAAGTTAAGACATTGCTTTTGGACGATTTTTATATATAATATATATATAGAAAAGTTTTACGTCACTGCACTGCGCGAGGTGCGCAGTAGCACGGATTACGCCACTGCGCACTACAGCAAATAATGCAAAATATTAAAAATGAAATATTTACAAGTTACACCCGGGACAACAGGTAATATAGACAACATAGACAATATAGAGAACAGATAATATAGATTGCAAAGTTTTACGTCACTGCTGCAAGAGGCTTGTAGATGCGCAGTAACGCGGATTACGCATCTGCGCAACCCACACACGAGGAAATCATATTCTACTTATGTACAACAAATAACATGAAATTTAAAAACGAAATATTTACAAGTTACATCCGGGACAACATATAATATAGACAACATAGACGATATAGACGACAGATAATATAGATTGCAAAGTTTTACGTCACTACAGGAAGAAGCTTGTAGATGCGCAGTAGCACGGATTACGCATCTGCGCAACCCACACACGAGGAAATCATATTCTACTCATGTACAACAAATAACATGAAATTTAAAAATGAAATATTTACAAGTTACATTCGGGACAACAGATAATGTAGATTGCAAAGTTTACGTCACTGCAGAAGAGCTTGTAGATGCGCAGTACACGGATTACGCATCTGCGCAACCCACACACGAGGAAATCATATTCTACTCATGTACAACAAATAACATGAAATTTAAAAACGAAATATTTACAAGTTACATTCGGGACAACAGATAATATAGATTGCAAAGTTTTACGTCACTGCAGGAAGAAGCTTGTAGATGCGCAGTAGCACGGATTACGCATCTGCGCAGCCCACACACGAGGAAATCATACTTTACTTATGTACAACAAATAACATGAAATTTAAAAATGAAATATTTACAAGTTACATTCGGGACAACAGATAATATAGATTGCAAAGTTTTACGTCACTGCAGGAAGAAGCTTGTAGATGCGCAGTAGCACGGATTACGCATCTGCGCAACCCACACACGAGGAAATCATATTCTACTCATGTACAACAAATAACATGAAATTTAAAAACGAAATATTTACAAGTTACATTCGGGATAACAGATAATGTAGATTGCAAAGTTTTACGTCACTACAGGAAGAAGCTTGGTGGATGCGCAGTAGCACGGATTACGCCTCTGCGCAGCCCTATGATCAAATAAAACATGGCGGCGGACTATATATATATTGTGTTAATAGATATATTTGGGGATTTGGTAATTATTCATAAAACTGTCACACAACAAAATAAAATGCAGCTTCTTTTCACTGTAGTAGTAGTACTATTTGTCGCCGCGAGGCTGGGAATAAATAATGTGACGAAACACATTTAAAAAATATGTCGATTAAAAAACTGTGAGGTTATTGGTAAAATAATCAGTAGTAAAAATCTGTTACATATGGGGGAAAAAAATGGTAGCATTTTACACAAACACGGCTTTTTTTAGTTGTACAACGTACAGTATTTAGAGAAAGTTAGGGGGGTAGGGGGTATTGAATTAATTAATTAATTAGTTGAATGCGCATCACGTAAGTGACAGCCACTTCTTTCTCTCTCTCGAGATCACGTGACAGCTGTTACAAATTAGGACGGTTTGAATTTCTCCATTAACAGGAAAACACCGGTAGCTGCGCTTCATGAAATATTAGGCGGGTTCTGCTACGAGTTGATATTAACGAGGTTAAGGTCACAGATTGACAAACTTTATTTTTACATTTCTCCTCAATTACGAAAATACTTAACCACACGTATTATTATGAATAATCACATGTAGAAAATACTGAAAGGGGAAAATTAAGCAACGTGACGCGCGTTCAAGCCAAATTAATTAATTAGTTAAGTCCACACACATCATCATGGAGGCAGAGGCGGAGGCGCGCGCCTTTCAAACTGCAGCCGTAATAGGAGAAAAATCAGTGGCCACCTACCTTTAATCTCCCACCCGCGGGCCGCTGGAAGGTTGCCCAGAGATCCCTTCTTCGTCTGTCGCACTTTTAAGCACTTAAATAAACGGCGGAATCGCACTGAATAACATTTATCGCGGAAGCACTCCCGAAACGTTACGTTCAAACGCGGCGCCATATTTGGATTCCGAAAAGACTGTCGCGGCGGGGCAAAGACTCGCAACACGGCTGACGATCATCTTTGACCCAGGGAAAGCTTCCAATGATATTAGTACCAAGCCTCTTTAACGACAACGTTATCTTTTAATTTAAATATTTACGAAAGTGAATTATTGAACTCAAATAATATATTTCAGGGCCTATTTTTTTTACTCCAAATGACAACGATTTTTATTTTATTTTTCCCCCTGAAAAAAAAAACAATTAATAATGTTTCTCCGGTGACGGAGACAAGCAGCTGAGCCAAAGAACTACAAAATGCACCTTACACGAAGCCGCCATCTTAGCGTCGTCTGCTATCATATGGGCGTACTAAGGCGACGTTTTCCTCCGCTAAGATCGGTTTATTCTCCATTACCGATTACAAGAACTTCGGACACTATCGTAGAAAGCTTTACGGAGAACTGGAACGCGACGAACCGCCGAAATAAGCCTCCAACACCGGCACATAACCAGTTGTTTTTCGCAGTGCCTCAGTCGCCGAATGTCTGGCATGTAAACAAACTTGTTAGCAGGTGCTCCGGTCGCTGTAAAAATCATGTAACCTACCCTAATTGCCTCGCAAAGGGTCGATTTATCAACAGTGTCAGTGTCCGACCCTGTAATGTCATTGTAAAACACAACATTTTTGTAAATAATTCCACCCACCATCCCCCCAAAAAAATATTTTGCTGTGATTCACTTGCCATTTCAAGATTTTAATATAAATTTAAAAAGGAATTATTGTTTTAAATACAAGTCAATTACAAATATGGTAACTATAAAAGTACAGTTTTTTTAAAAAAAATCACAGATTTTATAAATTTACTTCCTATTCTTTTAACTTAGTGATAATTGGAAACTCAAGTTCACTAATAATGGCTGAAATACTTGCTTACTTTGTAATATAAAACCTGAATTTAATAACATTTGCCATTACGACTGTAATTTAAGAATTAATTGTGCACCTACAATTGCCAAACTGAACCACTTTATTGATTCATACAATTTTTATTTTATTTTATTAAGATATTTACAATCTGTTCAAAAGAACATTTAGCAAATTGGATGGATGAATGACACATTGAGGGGGAGGGGGGGAGAAGTGGTCCGGTGATGACGCTCCGTCATACATGAATACAATAAAATTAACCTTAACAGATCTGTCGGCCACTTCCCTTCCACTTCAATCTGCGACGAGAGGTTAGCTCTTTTGCCAGGTGGCCGCTGCTGACCTCTTCGTCGTGGTGTCCTGGGAGATTTTGGCGATAGTTAGTGGCTGATTCTGTGTGTATTTCCTCTTCTATAATAGGTATGGCTAGGTCTTCCTTCATGTATTGTTTTGTTGCTGGCAAACCAAGGTGCGTTTAAGATGGTACGAAGGATTTGTGACCAAAGACGTTGAATAATTTTTTTAATTTGAAGGCTTGGCGCACCCCCCTCCCCCCCATAGTTGTCCATACGGGTTTAAGAATACATTTCTATATATATATATATATATATATATATATATATATATATATATATGAGTATTTTATTTTCCGATTTTAATTTGGAGTTTCTGCAAAGCAGCCGACGCATTTGTCGAAGCTTTGCCCTTGATGTGATCAATCCCACTTTCGGATGTTGAATGCGTTTTCCACGTACGTTTAGAGTCCAATAGTAAACCAAGGTCTATTTGACTTCGTTGGTGATGGGTCATGGTGTATTATTTGGCATATAAGCCAATATTCCAATATATTAAAAAAAATGGCAGTAAAGAAGTTGAACACAAAAATTTCCACATTCTATAATGAACATAATCTAATAATAATAATAATCTAAACAAACATTCAAACCAAACATTTGACTTTGGTTGGTATATAAATAAGATTATTCCGTCATACATAACCCCACCTTACCGTCGTTCCAACATCCTCGTATATCCTCCAGTAAATGTCATAAAAAGGAGTTCCCCGATCAACTCCAGCCAGGTCATTGTTTAAAGAATTTAAAATACTTTCAGTCCCCCGTATGTGTTTTGTATATTTGGATAGGGATAGAACATGTGGGAGAAAGTTGGGAAATTCGCTTTTAAGTCACAAGCTCGGCATGGAAATATATGCTCAGAGAAAGCTGTAGAGAGGAATAGAAGAAGATAGACTGAATATATATATATATATATATATATTCAGTCTATCTTCGTCTATGGTTGTCGGCTAGCCGATCACTGGAAATGTCTTCCTAACCTTCTGATGAAGGGGGCGGTGCCTCCGAAAATTCAAGTTCTCCAAACCTCACAAGGTGTCTACCATCTATAAACCTCAGGTAAGTCATCTTCTTTCTATCTCTCTGTCCTTTCCCCATTAATTATATATATATATATATATATTGCCTACACTGGACATGAACAACATCCTCCCGCCGACCATACGTACTACCCACCTGTCCTGTCCTAGGGTTGCGCCCAGCCAACCTCCGTAATATCCTGGTCAGGCCCTACAAACCCCACACACCCACAGTTGCCTGCGGCAGAAACAGATGCCACGTCTGCCCCCCCCCCCCGCCCCCAACACTCCCACCTACCTACCACGACCTTCCAGAACACCCCCCCACTCCCCACCCCACCCAACCATTACCAACAACAGCACTACCTACAAAATTAGGGAAAACATAACCTCCCACACCATCTACGAAATAAACTGCACACTCTGCCCCATCGGTCAGACAAAGAGAACCCTCCCTCCCCCTGGACGGATTGCCAACCACCGCAGCAGTACAGTAAAACTCCTCAAAACCCAATTCCCCATAGCCGCCGCAACTTCAACCAGTGCTTCACACACACACACACACACACACTGACCCCCCCAACCTCCCGACTCATCAGAAGCTGAACTCGCATCTTCAGCAGTCCAGACAAAGCCCTGGACTCGACATCCTATAGCTCTTTATCTCCAACCTCTTCCCTCTCCCCGCCCCACCCAAAGCACCAGTTCATTGGAATTTGTATATGCAATAAAACCTTCTGTGTGCATACAGTGTATGTGTGTGTGTTGTATGTATCTATGAGAGTGTGCATCAATATTTAAATATTGACACCTCTAAGGGTGGATGTGTTTGAATGAATGCGTGTGTTAGTATGCATCTCCACGTCAAGTCCTTGCCTCTTCTTCCCAGACCCTCGTCGAGAGAGAGAGTTGGTGGCCACCTGGCAGGCGGGGGGTCAATTGTTCAGGACCTAAGCTTAGCAGAGCAGCAAATTTTGGCTGCTCAGTCGTCGTCAGGCTAGCCGATCACTGGAAATGTCTTCCTGACTACTTTCTGATGAAGGTGGGAGGAGGGGGAAGGTGCCTCCCAAAATTCAACTACTCTAAACCTCACTCACAAGGTGTCTGTCTACCAACCATCTGTGAACCTCAGGTAAGTCACCTTCTCTCTATGTCTCTGTCCTTTCCCCATTAATTGTTTTAATTAACATGACAATGTCATTTCCTGACTCATATATATATCGGAGACAACCTGTTTTGTCAACAAAATTATTAAATTGCTCAACCTGAATAAAGACACACACACTCGTTATAAAACACACGTTCATCTGCTGACACACACGATACACACATAACCTTGCGCAACCCTTTCCATCTCCGCATGACCAACACACCCTCAATAATCTGCTCAGCGTGTTCCATCATCGTCCTCCATCTTATGACCGCTTCCCTCTTATGCCAATTTTTTTTTACAAGACCCTCGTGTCCCATTAATCTGCCCCTTCAAAGTCCTTCGCATTGTTCTCTCTTCCCCTATTCTGTTTATAACTTCCTGGTTACTTACCCAATCCGTCCATCTCCTCCTCCTTTTTCCAAAGGTTTCTATTGTTTCCCCATCTGCGACTCGTAACGCCACGCCACACTCCATGCCAACAGTTTCAGTTATAATTTCCTAATATTCACACCACCTATATTAGCCGTAAGTAAATTCCTGTTCCTGTCCTAATCTAATAGCAGAATTCCTTAACTTCCTTCAAAAACATCATCCTTCCCAAACTAAACTGCCTTTGTTATTCCACTGTTCCCCCACCCCACATACTACACTCCATCACCTCGGTTTCCCCCTCTCTGTCAATCCTCGTGTTGTACTCTTCCTCTCTCTCTCTCTCCAGGTCCACGCCATTTACCTGTGGTTTCCGAGGAGTCTTAGTCTGACTTCCCCCCTAATTCCACAATATCATTTTTATTTCTTCTCCTTGCAGTATGATCCCATTTCCCATAATCCATTTTCAGCTTTCTTCATCGGCCTATATATGGGCTAGAGGGTATGGACACCCTCGGCTTACTCCTTTCTTTTCTTTTATCAGGTTTAATTTTTCATACATTTTCCATTTAACGTAGTATATTTTTTTTCTCCTCCCCATCACCTTCATAAATTGAATAAGTAGGTGCATGTTTGGACCTCCCCCTGATATAGGACCCTGTGACGTCATTCCTCCTTAATGGCCAAGTCTGTCATTCCCTTCGGGGTTAGTGCTGGGGGTAGGTTCATCTCCTCTCCCCCCTCCCTGTTTTTCCAAGGTGGTTTATTTTTAAACAAACAAACAGGTGTTACTATTTTATTTTGCAATCCCGTGTGTAAAGAGGGGGGGGGGAGGGAATTACAGGTAACAGCAGCAGCGCTGAGCATCTAGGGTAATCATGTCCTTGTTAAGGGGGAGGGGGAGGGGGGTTGCGTCTGTCTCTTAACGGCGAGGAATGAGTGTGTGGGAGACGTTTTTCAGCCAATCAAAGTCTCGTTTACTCCTCCTCCCCCCGGGGCGGGTAATTAGCGAGCTAATTGCCGCCCTCGCCCGCGCGCAGGTGGCGCTCTCATTCCTTCCGCATCAGCAAACTAATAGAAACTACTTACCATACATATCCTACGGCCGGCCCCGGCGTGACGTCAACACGCCGCCGGTGTAGTAGCATTGGAGGTGCATGTTCCGGGGTCGCTGGGGGCCAGTCGTCCAGCTGCACGCTCCCATCCCATCCTCCCCCCGTACCTCTTAAAGAGCCCAATCTTTGCCCTGCTGCTTCTCTTTCACGGGGGGTGGGGCTACCCTCCCCTCCCTCCGCCCCCGGGGACTACCCTACCTATGCTAGTCAGGATCGTCCTGGAAGTAAAGCCTTCTAAACATTAAAGTCCTCTCTACGTTTCGCCGGTTGACTGTGTTCCAGACGTCAGGGTTTGCCGCGGTCCCTTCAAACCCTCCCCCTCCCCCCTTTTTCCCCCCAGCAGACTGGCCTTCATTCAAGCCCACCTCGTCCAGTCACATTTTAAATGTTTCCGTCACGTTTCGTCATCCGCGGTCCCGACCTCAGCAATGACTACCAACTCTGAGTGCGAAAGACATTTAATTGGAACGGTGTTACAGGAGGCGTCTTCATCGACAGCAGACCTTGGCCTGGAGGACGAGCAGCTCGTCCATGAGCTGCGCCACCAGGTCCCTGAGCAGCGTGTTCTCCTTGAGCCACCTGTGCCTGGGCAGCGCCTCCACGTTGGCCACCTTGGTCTTGGCCAGCGCCTCCCGCAGGATGTCCGTCCTCGTCAGGCTGTGCTTCAGCAGCGCCTTCAGCACCGTGTTCTGCTGACGGGCGTGACAGGCCAGAGGCTGCTTGTCCGCCGCGGGTGGAGGCCGTCCTCCTCCTCCCCTCGCCCACGCCCCCGGGAGCAGCAGCGTCCCGGCCAGACCGTCCGTGTTTATCCAGCGGGTCCTCGTCCTCCTCCTCGCAGGCTGCTGCTGCTGATGCTGCTGCGTCGTCGTCATCGCCAGATCCCTGTTGGCGCTCTCCAGACGGTTCAAGATTTCGTCCTGCATGATGTCCACCTTGAGGCACATCTCCAAGACCTTGCTCTCCGTCTCGGACCCCTCGCTACAGCGTTGCCACGTCTCGACGCGGGTGACCGACGACTCTCTCCACTCCTCCTTCCCCGGAACCTCCTTGGCGCGGGCAAACAGCCCGCCGCTCTGCCACTTGACGACCCGTCCCTCCAAGATCTTCGTCATCAGGTCCCTGACCATGAGCTCTTCCCCGACCTCGCCCTCCTCCTCCTCCTCCCCGTCCTCGTAGTCGTCGTCCAGGATGACGTGGACCAGGTTCTCCCGCAGGTCCGTCACCTCGCGGTGGGCCGCCTTCAGCTGCCCGTGGAGCAGCGCCAGGTTCTCCTTGACGGACGCCACGTACTTCTCGAAATCCTCGCAGTCCTGGGCGACGCTCTCGAGCGCCGCCCTCTGCTCGTCGGCGCGACCCAGCCACTGGCCCACGTCGCCCGCGGGGCGCCGAGCGTTGAGCAGCATCTGCAGCTTGAGCTCCTTGATGTCGTGCAGCAGCCTCTGGAGCTCGTCCACGTCGCCCCTTCCTTCCAGCCGCACCTTGGCCCGTCGCACCTCCTCCAGCTGCCTGTGTATCTCCTCGAACTCGCCCGACTTGGTCACGAACTGACGGTACAGACGGTCCTTCCTCTCCTCGAACAGCTCCTGCGTCTTCTTGTTCACGTACAGCTGCTGCACCTCCAGCTCCTTGACGGCCTCCTGCAGGAAGCCTCGCCTCGTCGCCCCGTCCGCCTCCTCCAGCATCTCCGCCACCCTCTGCGAGCACGAGTCGATCTTCTGGAGCGCGCCGCTGAGCCGCGCCTTCGCCGCCTTCAGCGTGCCGGCCAGGACCGTCTCCGGGTCCAGGTCTTCCTCCAGGTTGACCGCCTCCAGGACGTCCCTGCTCTTCTCCAGCCGGCACTCGGCCTCGGCCAGCTTCGCCCCCAGCTCTTCCACCTGGCGCGCGCGCGTCGCCAGAATGTCCTCCACGTCCGCGGCCATCCTCGAGTTCCTCTCCACCGCCTCCACCAGCTGCTTCTCCAGCAGCTCGATCTTCAGCTCCTGGTCCGGCCGAGGTCCGTCGCTTTCGCCGCCCCGCGCCAGCTGCCTCAGCCTCCTGAAGGCGGCGTCGCCCTCCTCGTGCTGCCTGAGGCACTGCTGCAGCTCCCTCTTGCAGGCGACCGTCTCCTCCCTCAGGACCGAGATCCGCCTCCGGAAGCTCGCGAAGCCGCCCACCGCCTGCGGCTGCCTCGCGGCGTCGACCCTGCGCGCCACCTGGCTGCTGACCGGCGTCCAGCCGAACCTGCCCATCAGGTCCAGCGCGCGGGCGTTCCTCGCCCTGAACTCTGCCTCCAGGAGCTGGACCTCGCCCCTCAGCTCGTCCAGCCGCGCCTCGCCGTCCGTGTCGCCCGCCGCGTCGTCGCCCAGGTTCTCGCAGACCACGGCCAGCACCTCCAGCAGCTGCTCCTGACAGCCGTGCAGCTCCTCCAGCCTCTGGAGCGTGGCGCGCTGGCTCGCCGCGGCCTCGTCGCCCTTGGCGTGCACCACCTCCATGGCCCCGTGCAGCTTCCTCGCCACCTTCAGCAGCTCCGTCTCGATCTCCTCGCGGTCCTTGGACCTCGCCCGTCCCAGCTCCGCCATCGTGGCCCTCAGCCTGAGCGTGTGGTCGTTGACGAGCCCCTGCAGCCTCAGGTTCCTCTCCTTCGCCGCCCGCAGCAGGCTCGGCACCTTGCTCCACTCGCTGCCTCCCTCCGCCTCCGCGGCCCTCCTGCACGGTCGGTTCCCGCGCTTCCCTCTCCCCGCGACCGCGCCTTGGCCGAGCCGCCCCTGGAGGCCGCGAATCTCCAGGCTCTTCTCCCGCAGCGCGCGCTGGACCTCGGCTATCTCGCTCACCGTCGAGCGGAACTTGTCCACTTCCACGTCGAACTCGTCGATGACGTATTGGGTCTCGCCCCTGACGACGGGCAGGTCCATCTCCAGCAGGCGCCGCCTCTCCTCCAGGCCCGCCCCCGCCCCCTCCTCGAGCCTCCGCAGCTGCGCCTCCTCCTCGTGGTGGCGCATGTCCTCCTCCAGCAGCCGCACCTCCACGTACTTCTTGCAGATGACGCCCTCCAGCAGCCGCAGCGTGGACTCGTCTTCCGTCCGCTCCAGGTGCCCGAGGATCCGCCGCTTGTCGCCCTCGTCCTCGCACAGGTACTCGACGGCTTCCAGCACCGTCGCCCTCCGCAGGTCCTTCACGGCGGGTTCGCTCCTCACCTCGCCCAGCCGGCAAAGTTGCGATTCGTGGCTTCCTCCGCGCCTCCCCTTCCCGCCCCCGCCGCCCTCCTGGGCCTCCTCCTTCCCCGACGGGAAGCCCTCGGAGGCGGCGTCGATGTTGGCGATGTTCTCGCTGATGCGGCGGTTCAGCAGCTTCATCTGCTCCCTGAAGAAGTCCGTCTGGGTGGCGAGGGCGGCCGACGGACCCAGGCTCTGGCTCCTCTTCAGGCTGGTCGAGAACTCGTCCACGGCGGCCATCAGGCAGTTGTTCTCCGACATGGTCACCTCCAGGTGGTCCTTCAGGCAGACCAGGCTCTCCATCGCCACAGGGGAACCTGCCCTGGAAGTTTCAAGCTCGGACAGAGAGCGACAAAAGAAATTTATAACATGATAATTATAATGTTCATGAATCAGCAGGTACCGAGGGGGTTCCATTTCCCGGGACCATTCTAAATTGTTGTCATTGTGTTCAAATATAATTCTCGTTCCAGTTGTTATTGTGGTATTCAGTCCCCCCGACACTGGTCAAGTGCAACCTATCCATGCCAAACCTCCCTTGGGCAAACCTTTTCACCCTAATCCTCCCTTACCTGCTCACCATATCCCGCCCTTTTTCCCTCCCCTCTCCTCTTCTCTTCCCTTCTTATTCCACACACCTCCCTCCAATACCAACTTTCCAAGACGCCTCACGTCTCAAAACGTGGTCAACTTGATGCCCCTTACGTCAAGGGGGAAGGTTAGAGAAACTCTACTAAAGGGCTCTGGGCGGGCACCGGGCAGCAGGGATTAGAACATACAACGCCAAGAAAGGAAACAAGATATAGAGAAACGGACGGGGACAAGGATGCAGCCCATGCAAATTTAACTTATATATAGAACGGGCCATGAGGAAAGTTGAAACAGAGTATGGGAAAAGTAATCATCCCTCGTCTCGGTCAACTTCCTCCATGTTGGATGAAGAGCCCTCGGGATTCAAGTCGGGTGATGTGTCGTTTGCGATCCACAACGTTTCTACGGCTGCCACCTGCCATCGCCTTCATTCCAGTTGGGTGATGTGTCGTTTGTGATCCACAACGTTTCTACGGCTGACACCTGCCATCGCCTTCATTCCAGTCGGGTGATGTCGTTGGTGATCCACAACGTTTCTAGGGCTGACACCTGCCATCACCTTCATTCCAGTCGGGTGATGTGTCGTTTGTGATCCACAACGTTTCTAGGGCTGACACCTGCCATCACCTTCATTCCAGTCGGGTGATGTGTCGTTTGTGATCCACAACGTTTCTACGGCTGACACCTGCCATCACCTTCATTCCAGTCGGGTGATGATGTTTCTGATCCACAACGTTTCTAGGGCTGACACCTGCCATCACCTTCATTCCAGTCGGGTGATGTGTCGTTTGTGATCCACAACGTTTCTATGGCTGACACCTGCCATCACCTTCATTCCAGTCGGGTGATGTGTCGTTTGCGATCCACAGCGTTTCCACGGCTGCAAAATCACTGTTTCCATTTTATGGTACACGGGTACTCGAATTCCACTTTGTGATGGCAAAATCCATTTTGAGAATAATAAAACCAACTGCTCACATATCTAGCTTTCATGTAACTGATGTCTACTGTAAAAGAAACATTGGCTATGTTTGCAGGTGACCTTATAAGGATTTTTAATAGTCCATGTACCCTGTATTACGTGCGACATCATCATCTACCATAAACGTATCCCATTACCTGGCTTTCCCTATTCTTGTACCTCAAGGTAATCTGATTAAATGAATGAATGAATGCAATACAATGAACGTGGGCCAGGAGAGAGGAAGGGTACAACGTGAGGATGGATAGAGGGGGAAACCAAGGCGATGAGAAACAGTGGAATGACAAAGGCTGTTGTTATTGGGGAAGGGATTCTGCTACTAGAATAAGATGGCACAGGCAAGGAAGAGGAATTTACTTGCTACTGATATAAGTATATATTAGGAAATCATGGCTAAAAAAAAAAGTTGGTATGGAGCGTGGCATTATATATGGGTGCAAAACGTGGATGGTAGGTAGTTGAAGAAAGGAAAAGAATAGAGGTATTTGGAATGTGGCGCTGTAGGAGAAAAAAAGCGTGGGTGGATGTGGTCACTAACGAGGAAGTAATAAAGATGATAGTGGGACGACTGAACAACATGGAGCAATTAGATCAATAGGGCCACGTTTTAGGACACACGACGACCTTATAAAAATTAGGGTTATGAGGGGGGAGTGGAACAGGAGAGGGCGGAATACGCCAGGTAGATTAGGGATGCTGTGGGATGTGGTAGCCACACGGCAATGAAAAGATAGGTTACATCAGATCAGACCAGTCTTAGGACTGAATACCACAACACAAAACGATGCAAATTTAAATACTTAATAAATTTATGACCTTCGGGGCAGAGCACAATTAAATTTTATTTATCGTAGGGAGAAATTTTTGTTTCCCCTTTTTTTCATTAATAAGCGTAATTTCTTCATCGGATAAGAAGTGCTCCAAGCTTTAAACCCGCTTGTTTACAGTGTGGCGAGTTCACACTCGATCAATTTCTTTTGCAGTACGTACATTAGCAATTGTAATGAAAAAATTGTTAGCTGATTTTACATCAAAAGTAAATTTAGCACAAATTACCTTTTTTTCCCGAGTATCTTTTAATTTATTCGTTGTGTTAGAAGAAGGGAGAAGAAAAAAAGAATTTTGGGTTTTTCAGTACGGTACAAATTTTTCCATAACTTTCCTGTCACTCTCACGTCAAAATTTGTCGCCCTTCCTCGCAATGTAATGTTCAAAACTGTGGAACCTGTGAACATGAAATACACAACAACAACAACAAAAAAAAGTTACATTAAATATTACTTGCTTACACAAATAATAATAATAATAATGATATTCCGTAGATCCTTGTAAGGAAGCTGAGCTTCAAGGATGTGCTGTGTGAATGTAGTCGGGGGCTGTGCACATTTATCACATTATTTTATCATATAAAAGACATAAATATATATATACTTGTAACAAATTTTTGTGACCAAATAGAAAAGGCGATTACAACATTATAAACTAATTACTCGTCTCCGATTCTTCTATAAAATTCCCTTTGCTGAATAGAAGGAGGAGTGGCTGAGCAAAAAAATGAGGATAATTCAGCCTTAAATTTACCTTGGTTGGTTATCGGCGTACAACTGTTTTAATTCTGTGCAATTGACAATGTTTTACATTTTTTGTACAGATGTAATGTGACGATGTTAAAGACTAATTCCATGAAGAACCAGAACGTTAGCCCTCCGTGCGCAAGCCTTTTCAGTTCTGCATAATCTCAGTCCTCCAAATTATTCTTTCTTCTTCTGTTATTCTGCGTACAAATTCCTGGTTACTAACTCTATCCACCAATCTGATATGATTATATGACGTCACTGAAATGGGTGTGTGTGTGTGTGTCACCGCCGCCCCCTCCACCCCACCTCCCCCGGGTGACGGGTTCTTAGACAAATTTCTCCGAAAAGTAAATAAATAAATTTTCTTTATTTTACCTTATAATGTGCGCACGCGTGTAACGACAAACTATGACGTCACCGGTCGATGGTTTGTCAGATTTTTGGGTCGCTCCTCACCCGAATCCGCGGTCCGAGTCCATCTTCACGAGCGACTGACAGCCAGGTCCTTCATGAGTCCACGGCCCAGAGAGGTCTGTGTGTGTGTAGTATTAATACCCCTCTGGTCGGTGTTTGACGTCTCTGGCGATGGTTGGGGCCCGCCCCCTCAAGGCAGCGATTAACTACCTACCGACTGCTCGGGCTAACCGAGTGACCCCCAGCCGTTCCGTTCCAGACGGTTTCTACCTGCATCCAAACCGGTTTCTCCACCCCTCACCCCACTTACTATGTGATAATAATGGTCTATAGAAGTCCGTCCAGGGATAAGAGACGCAATTGTGTGTTTGTGGTCGTAACATATACTCCTTAAGTGGGGGTTAATTTAATTTAATTATAACAACATGATACTGATGGGGAACATAAAAAAGGGATATAAAAGTAAAAGCTTAATATTAAGTTTTAATCATAATAAAACATCAAAATATATTACAAATGGCGCGCCGACGAGAAGCAAATGGCAAATATTTTATAGGTCCAGACATATTTCAAATTTCCTTTTTGTCTGAATGTTTTTTTTTAAAAAAAAATATCTTTAAAATGTTTGTAGCTAGTTGCATTGTGAGGATAAACGCAGCAGGAGAGTCTCTGGTCTGGTCCGCACTGACGTCACGGCTAAACAACATGGCGCGCGAGTTTCAAACTCTGTTCCTCTCCGAGACGGAAAATCTCTCGAGACGTATTCAAGGACGACGACGGGGATTCTATTGAGGTACGTGGCGCATCCCCCCCCCCCCCATCGTCCCACAGGGCTATCTATAACTGTGCCCTTTATTTAAATGATTAAACCTCAATTAAGGTTACCGAGATGACCACACACACACACACGTCTCTTCATTTTTAAGAAGGGCTCCATAAAAATTTTTTTATATATATATATACACATTTAGGTATATTTTTCTCAATAACCACACAAGCTTTAAAAATTCTTTCGTGTTTCGCCAACGTAGGTTCCTTCTTTCCTTACTCTCTAAAACATTTCAAAGCACAATGGCCCCCTTGTATTATCATTATTATTATTATATTAGGATATTATATATTTCTTCAACTACACAGTAAACGTTATCATCCTATTATTTGACTAGCACATAGATATTTAATAAACATTCATTTACGACTAGGACTAACTGTCTACAACCTGACTGGTTGGCCAAAAATGTGCAAGCAATTTTGTTTTATTTATTTATTTATTTACTTAATTAGGTGAAAAAATGTTTTTAGCGTGTCAGTATTGTGGAACACATTGCCTTGATTCTCCAAAACCCCAGCCAAACTGCACAGTAAAATGTTAGTTTACGGGTCCCAGTCGCAAAACCACACTTCGTGTCAGTTTTCACCGTTACGTTTTAAAGTTGGTGATAAGCCATTGGGTTACTGTTCAATTATGATTTTTTTTAACTACTCGGTAAGTAATTATATTACCCAATTATTTGACTAGCAAATATTCAACAAAAACCCTTCATTTATGACTAGAACTAACTTAATTGTCTATAACTTGGCCGGTTAGCAAAATGTACTAAAAGCAATTTTTTGTTAAGGGTGAAATGTATTATTTTATTGTGTCAGCGTTACAGAATGCCTCGCTTTGACTCTCGTGTCAGTTTTCACCGTTCAATTTTAAAGTTGGTGATAAGCCATTGGGTTACTGTTCAATTATGATTTTTTTTAACTACTCGGCAAGTAATTATATTACTGCCCAATTATTTTTTTTATGTATTAACTTCGCTTAAGAAGAAGAGTTCCTCTACAAAATGATGAAATGTTCCCCGTGATTTTCTAAATGGCACACATTACAAACCTGTAATACTGATTAATTTACATCTATCGTGTCATATAAACTGCAACTTGAAGACATTCGTCGCCCCAGTTCACACACACAAGTATAAATCCATTCTCTTATAATACTTCCCTAATTACTCAAAAATTTGCAATTGGAATTCTTTTAGCCACAGTTTTCACAACAAAAATAAAGACATAAATTGATTTAATGCATATTAACATCTATATTGCATCTACTCCTTTATTTTATTCATTTAATAACCCCCAGGTGGGGGGTACAACATGTGGGGTTACGCCACCGAGCCTTACTCTCCTTCACTTTCCATTTCTCAATTAGTTAATTCTTTCAACAAAATTAATTTGGCACTCGGCAGCAAATCAATGTTCTTGTGATAATCAGTTGTGATAAACTGTTCCTCCCCCAACCATGCTAACTAACTTATCCTGTGCAAGCCTTTTCATTTCTACCCAACTACCACATCCTCCATCATCCTTGACCTCCCTCTTGTCTCTGTTCTTACCCCTCCACACACACACACACAGTTCCCTCTAACGCTACCTTTACGAGACCCCCTCATGTGCCTCAAACCATGGCCCAATTAATCTATCCTTTCTCTAGGGCAAAGTCCTCCATATTGTTCTCTCTTCCACTTTTCTTCTTTGTTCCAACCTTGACCTCCCTCTTTTCTGTAGGTCAAAGTCCTCCATATTGTTCTTTCTCTTCCCCCCCTCCCCCCCCCCACTATTCTTCTTAGTTACTCCCTGCTTACCATATCCAACCATGTTATCTTCATTATCCTCCTACAGCACCGCATTTTGAAATCTTTCTATTCTTCCCCTTTTCTGCAACTCTTATTCAATCACATTTCGGCACCCGTACGTCACACACTCCATACCAACATTTTTAATAATGATTTCCTAATATTTATACTTTATATTAGCCTATCCTACTCTAGTAGCACAATTCCTCAACTTCCTTCAAAATATCCCTTCCCAATGTGTTATTACACTCCATCGCCTAGGTTTTCCCTACATTAATCCTCCTGTTGTTATTATGGTTCCCGAGCCAAGCAAATTGATGAATGAAAACAAATTTGCACAACTTCACACGCCTCCTCACACTTCGTCAATGATCTTGTACAATTAAAATATTTAAAAAATTTCACATGGTAAAAGGAAGTCCATATTTCCTATATTTCTCTGTGGTGAGTTGATTCCGCCAGCGTCCCTCTCATACTTACTCCTTTTCTGCAGTTTCAATTGCTTGCATTCGTCTCCCCCGTTTCCATCACCTTGCAGTGGACCTCTTCACAGTAGCAATTTTTTGCTACTCTTGAAATACTGTTTCAATCGTCTGTCGCCATGATGTTACCTTTTATAGCCTCAGTTTGTGTTATTCCACAGCAGTCACATCAAACTGCATCAATCATTCAAATTTGACGCATTTTTTTTTTTTTTAAATATTTGCCTCCCTTCAACAAGAACTCTTCACTCATACTAAGTAGTCTGCCGTTTGCACTTTCTTATTGCAACAAACACACACAAACACACTAAATGTACTTTCTTATTTCAACAAACACACACACTAAATGCACTTTGTTATTGCAACAAACACACACACTAAATGCACTTTCTCATTGCAACAAACAAACACACACACACACACACTAAATGTACTTTGTTATTGCAACAAACAAACACACACACACACTAAATGCACTTTGTTATTGCAACAAACAAACACACACACACACACTAAATGTACTTTCTTATTGCAACAAACAAACACACACACACACACTAAATGTACTTTCTTATTGCAACAAACAAACACACACACACTAAATGTACTTTCTTATTGCAACAAACAAACACACACACACACACTAAATGTACTTTCTTATTGCAACAAACAAACACACACACACACTAAATGTACTTTCTTATTGCAACAAACAAACACACACATTAAATGTACTTTCTTATTGCAACAAACACACACGCTAAATGTACTTTCTCATTGCAACAAACAAACAAACACACACACACACACTAAATGTACTTTCTTATTGCAACAAACAAACACACACACACACACACTAAATGTACTTTCTTATTGCAACAAACAAACACACACACACACTAAATGTACTTTCTTATTGCAACAAACAAACACACACACACTAAATGTACTTTCTTATTGCAACAAACAAACACACACACACTAAATGTACTTTCTCATTGCAACAAACAAACACACACACACACACTAAATGTACTTTCTTATTGCAACAAACAAACACACACACTAAATGTACTTTCTCATTGCAACAAACAAACACACACTCACACACTAAATGCACTTCCTCATTGCAACAAACACACACTAAATGTACTTTCTCATTGCAACACACACACACACACTAAATGCACTTTGTTATTGCAACACACACACACACACACTAAATGACTGGATCACATGTGACATTAGAGATTTTTACTACATACACGCACACACACACCACAAGACAAGTTGCACACTGACAAAGACATGAGACATGTGACAATTTGTGACCAACAAGACATATATAAATTTTTCTCCCGTGAAGCTTTAGCACCAGCCGGCTGGGCAGACGGAGGGACGCGTTGTTCTTGTTCACTTCTTCTGGAACGACGACCGGGTGGGGGACATGGTCATGTAGCTCCCGCCTTCCCTGCCGTTCCTCGGAGACTGGTTCTGCAGGTTGCTCATCGTCATCTGCGACAAAACGGTCTAAACTCACTAAGGCACGTAGCACAAAGACAACAGTGGGGGGAGGGGAGGGACTCGAACCCAGGGCCTCCAACCAAGCTCATCTGAGCTCCAACATTTCTCCTACCAGTTCACTAATCACACTCTGTTCAACATAGACTTCCCCCAGTGAATAAACCTTCCCAGTTAACCAACCACGTCAGCCTCATCAGCGTCATCCTGATTGACCGACAGAAAACGTCCTCAGGAATGTTGATGCCCGCCCCCCAATTGGTTAACCGTCGAGATTTATATCTCAACATCATAATATTAGTTGTAAAATTACACCAAACCGTCACTTCCCCAGTTAACCAACCACGTCATCCGCGACGTTTCGTCATCGTCATCTTCAGCCTGATTGACCGACAGAAAACGTCCGCAAGAAATGTTGATGCCCGCCCCCCCAATTGGTTAACCGTCGAGATTTTTATCTCAACATCATAATATTAGTTGGAAAATGACACCAAACCGTCACAGAGCGTTGCCACAACTTTTGAAATTAAAACCTCCGAGACTAGCCGTTGCTTGGGGAAACTGTATGAGGAGGGGGGAAAGGAGGTAAACCAGGTCATCAACACATTTCCGGCAGCTCCCCATTCACCACCACTACTACAGCGGTGCAGCAACAAGTCACTCAGGTAAACACGTACCCTGGATTTAGACGGTTGCTCGCTCCTCGACCTCTGGTTCTTTTGCGTCTGAATCTCCAGCTCTAGGCTGCGCACTTTCGCTTGTTCGTCGTGAAGCAGTTTCCTGGGAAAACAAATATTCAAAATTTCGTGAAACGTTTAAATTGTGAAAAAAACATTAAGGTACTAATCTACTATTATCTTATAAAAAGGGAGAGAGGGCGACACTGTGCTCCTACAGGCAAATTCCCATTTCTTACCGCAATATCTAATTTTTCTTGTCGTGGCACAGACCTTCGGTCTGATGATGCAAACCTCCTTTGCCTGTGCGCAAGCCTTTTCATTTCAGCATGTCAACGTCCCGCATCCTCACTCCCCATCCTTGGCGCCTCTTTACATCCCACACCCACACACACACTCACTTTCCTCGCATCTCGCAACGTGGCCCTATCTATCAATTCATCTCTTCGCTTCATCAAACATTTTGTTCCATCCTCCCCCCTAATTTGCACCACATTTTCAAATATAATTTTTGTAGTTTAATTGCAGTGTGTTAAGTCAGTTAAGATAAATTTAATTTTTTTTTTGTTGTAGATTCAATTCATTAAGCTTCAAGTATGTACAGAACAATTTTTACTTTGTTTAAAAAAAATAATTATAAACGTTAATTCTTTCTCTCTCCCCTTCAGCATCGCGCCCTCGACACAACAAGTTCCTGAAGCCTGCCTGTCGAGACGTTAGGTAAGTAAGCAATGTTACACGTCTTTCTTTCTTTCTTTCTCAGAGTGCGTCATGCAACTTTAAAAAAACATCCCAATTAATCAAAAAACAATAATATAATTTGCACATTTAATTCAGGGTTTAAAGTGGCACACAGAGAGAGGATCCAAAGTTATCCCACGAAATGAGTAATCATTTTTTCCAGACCAAACCTGTTTCTCTCTTCTTCCCGAAACGACGCACAGTTGCAATTTTATCAAGTGAAATTACGCTTACAATTGTTGCAACTTACATTACTCACATAAAAACTGTATACGCAAATTTAATTATTGTATGCGCCTCGTTAAAATGGTTTAAAGTGTTGTTTCCGCAAAAGCACGTAATCGAATGTTCGCATACAATATCTTCTCGTATTTTCGTCATCTCTTAAATTTCTAAAAAGATTTTTGTGGGGTTAACTTTCTCGTTTCCATAAAAGGCTACTCTAGTCACCGAGCAAGAGAAGCGAGGGCGATGTCGCTCACCGCTCCCGCCGCTCGCCGCTCACCGCTCCCGCCTCTAGGCCCGACGGCACAATGTCCAACCACCCACGCCATATACCTGAGATACTGCACGCACTCCTGGTGGCGATTCGTCAGCACCTTGATCTGGCCGTGCGCGCTCACTCTCCTCTTGCTCTCCTCCTGCAGAGAGTCGTACAGACGGGCGACCCGATGCTTCTCCTCCTTCATGCTCTGCTCCAACTCCGCCACTGCAACAACATGCCACAGGTACCATTAAACTACGTAAACTCTGACTGTACCTCCAATACATTATTTGAGGTACAGTCACAAAAATTATATTATACATAGCGGGGGGCAGCCATCAGAAAAAAAAATCCAGCAAGGGGAGCCTCACTTCACTTTTGGATTGTTTTCACACCACTCTCACGAGGTTGTTCCACACAAAGAGGAACCAAACATAATTTCTGCTGCTTTGTGTATACTCCATCATCCTCGGCCTCCCTCTTCTATCCTTACTCCACACACACACACTTCCCTCTAATGCTAATTTTACAAGACCCTCGTGTCTTAAAATGTGGCCCTATTAATCCACCCCCTCCCTCGGTCAACAACGTCCTCATCAATATCCTTCTCTCGCCCTCTCCCCCCCTCCCCTCCCCCCCGGGTTGTGCTTACAACTTCCTCGTCAGTGATTCCATCCACCCACCAACCCACCCAACACATTTCAAAGGATTTCTATGTTTCGTTTCGCACCCCACACGGACATTTTTAGCAACGGTTCCCCTATATTCACACCTACTCTAGTAGCAGAATCCCATCAAGGCGTACCTTCCCCATCTAACAAGCCAATACCGCTTCCTCCAGGACCATCTTCACGCCCTTATCATCATCGCGGTTCCCAAGTGGATATTAGGCAGTGCCAAACAAAAAGGGAAGCGTCTTTCGAAGGGGCTGAGGGAGTAAGGAAGGTTGCGACGCGTTCCGCGTGTGATGGATCACCTCGCTTCAATCAACTCTGCTTCGTAACAGGAAGCTGCACTAGCGTTTTTCCAATTGCCCAAAAGTTTGCCCTCCTAGCATTTTGGGTAAAGTTTCTGACGGCAGCAAGCACCCTTGACGTGACTCACCCCTCCTGAGGGCCCTGTCCTGCCGTTCCTTCAGCTCCTCCTCCAAGGCCTTCATGCGCGTCTGCACCATGGCTTTGCCGCTGTCCTCCTGAGGGAACAGCTCCGTGCAGCAGCACGTGCAAATCTCTTCGTGCAGGTACGTGATCTCTTCATTCGTCAGCGACTGCAACAAACACACCCGACATTGCAGGCCCATATCACCTATAGATTCACCTCGAGCAACACACACACATTACCTGGATTCCGCTCTGGAGGATTTTATAGATAACCTTCTTGATGGGATGTTCGATACAGCTGCACACATCCAGCATGGGTTTATCCACCGGTTTCTCTGAAATGCGGGTTCAAACGACAATCATTATTATTATTATTATAAGAAAATTAAAAAAACAACTCAATGAAATTCTCATTTGCTCTGTTTCATCATCCATCTTTTTCCCCTCGGTGTAAATTTTATTTCTCCACTACGGCGCTTGTATTCTCTCCCCATACACTTCTCTTATACCTTCTTCAAAACATTGCCTCAAGAACGTCACAGCAGTGAGAAAATACTAAACTCTGACAGAAAAATGGAAAAAAAAAACAAAAAACAGAATGGATTTTCCACAGGGGAACAATTCTACTCCATCCCTGTTGCTCGCCAACCACAGTGAAACGTCACCCGTACTTGAGAAGTTGGACGAGGCAGGGGAGGGAAAAATAAACCTCATAAATAGTTGGAGGGCGAGAAATAAAAGCAGAAATCAAGTAACGAGTAAGACAAGGATGCAGTCCATTCCCTTCAACTTATACATATATATATAGACCAGGCAGTGAATAAAGGTAAAACGGAATATGGAAAAGGAATCGTACTGCATGGAGAAGAAGAATAAGAAAAGAAAAACCCTCTACGCATTGCCCATGATGTCAGGGGGAGTCGGAAACAAGACTTGGAAACTGTAATAAATGACACGAACGTGGCCCTGCAGAGAGGGGGGGGGGGGAGAGAAACCCAAGGCGATGCAGTGTACTAACGGCGGCCCTTCAGGAATTGAGCTGCTAGAATAGATGGGAGATTACTCACCTTCAGCCTTGCACTTGGCGAGCGCCTCCTTCAACCTGTTGATTTCGTTTTTGAGCGACTTGTTGTCATCCAGCAGGAGCTTGTATTTCTTGTCCATGTCCACCAGGTCCTTCCTCGACATCACCTGAGACGAGACCGTCAGCTTCGACAGCTTCTCCTTCACCATCTCCAGCTTCGAGTTGCTCGACTTGAGCTCCGCGTTCTCCTCCTTCAGCTTCTGCGAACTCTTCTCCATGACGACGCCGTCCCGTTTCAACTTGTCGGCCTGCGCCTTCAGGTTGCTGTTCTCGTCCAGCAGGGCCTTCGTCTTCTTCTCGAAGGTGTCCACCTCCGCCTCCAGCCTCTTGATCTCCTTGTTGGCCTCGGCCAGCATGTTCTTCAGCTTCTCGATCTCGTCGAGGAGCGCGTCCTTGCCCGTGTCTCCAGGCTGCGCCAACAGCCGGCCCTTGCACTTCTCCAGCTCCTCCTTCAGCTTCCTCATCTCCTCGTTGGCCTCCGCCAGCATGTTCTTCACGATCTCAGACTCGTCCGCCCCCGCCGTCGGCGTCGCCCCAGCCCCCGCAGCCCCGGCGTTGTTCTTGGCCGTCATCAGCTCGAACTTGAGCTTCTCGATCTCCGCGTCCTTCTTGTCCAGCTCGTCCTGCATGTTCTTGCGCAGCATGTCCAGCTGCTTCAGCAGCCCGGCGATCTCGTTCTCGTACTGCTGGCCGCGGTCCTGCATCAGCTCGTCGTGCATCTCCTGCAGCTGCGACGCGCTCTCGTTCTGCTGCGTCTTCATCATCTGCAGCTCGTTCTTGTACGAGTCCATCATCTCGCGGTTCACCTGCAACACCAGTCACCAGTCCAGTCAAGAGGACCAGCGTCTCCCCACCCTCCGCTGGCCAACTCCCTCACCTCGTTCAGCTTCTTCATCTCCTTCTCGTGCTCCTCCTGCAGCTTCCTCAGTTTCTCGTCGCACTCGTTCCTCACGTCTTGGGTGCTGCTCACTTCTGCAAAACAACCCTTACATATATATACCAAAACAAAAGGTTCCGCTGGCGAAGACAATTAAATTATGCAATCCTTGTTGCCCGCAATCCTTTCCTCTTTGCAATATGTAGTTGCGACTGGACGTGACATATTTTTGACCCGCTCCGTTGCGAAAATTATGTATCAAATTTCAAACGGAGGTGAAAAAGCCTTCGTGCGGGGAATCAAGGATAGTGTGGGGAAACTCCAACGCCTATATTACGTCTTCGGCATGGAAAATTATTAAACTATTGCGGCGTCGTGACCTTCAAGTAAAATGTACTTTACAATCTTATCTGTCCAGGGAGTTTCTTAGTCCACGATCATTATATTCAGCACATCAAATAAAAACTAACATAATTACTCTTTCTAGGCCCACCTTTCTCTCTCTTTACCTCTCTATCTCTTCATATCTCTTTCTATCTCTGTCTATATATATAATTATCCTTTCCTAGATCTCTCTCTCTAGGAAAGAATAGTTTTTTTGAGGAGGAGGAGAGAGAGAGAGAGAAGGGTAGGTCTAGAAAAAGAAAAAAAGGAGGGAGGGAGAGAGAGAGAGAGAGAGAGAGAGAAAATTACCCTTCATATAGACGAGAAGGAAAGGGTAAGGATGAACAGGATGATGAAACGTTTACCTTTCAAGCTCTGGTTTTCTGCCTTCAGCTCTGCTATAATTCTCTCCAGTTCAGCAATTCTTTGCAAACATTTATCCTCTTCTGCGCTGTCTTTCACTGGAGCTGGAGCTGGAGCTGCTACGACGGGTTCTCCTGCGGGCTTACGTTCTTCCGCGGGCTTAGGTTCTTCAACGGGTTTGGGTTCTTCAACAGGTTTGGGTTCTTCAACAGGTTTGGGTTCTTCAACAGGTTTGGGTTCTTCAACAGGTTTGGGTTCTTCTATGGGTTTGGGTTCTTCAACAGGCTTGGGTTCTTCTGGCACAGGTTCTTCAACTGCTTCGGGCTCTGGTTCTGCTACCTCTTCAGCAGGTGCTTCTGCTACAGGTTCTTCTTCTTCAACTGCTGCTGCTACAGGTTCTTCTTCTTCTACTGCTGCTGCGGCAGGTTCTTCTTCTTCAACTGCTGCTGCAGCAGGTTCTTCTTCTTCTTCTTCAACTACTGCTGCTGCGGGTTCTTCTTCTTCTTCTACTGCTTCTGCTACAAGTTCTTCTTCTTCTTCTACTGCTTCTGCTACAAGTTCTTCTTCTTCTACTGCTGCTGCGGCAGGTTCTTCTTCTTCTTCTTCTTCAACTGCTGCTGCGGCAGGTTCTTCTTCTTCAGCTGCCGCTGGTTCTTCTTCTTCAACTGCTGCGGGTTCTTCTTCTTCCGCTACTGCGGCAGGTTCTTCTTCTTCTACTGCGACAGGTTCCTCTTCAGCCACCACTGGTTCTTCTTCCTCTTCAGCCGCTGCTGCGGCAGGTTCTTCTTCAGCCGCTGCTGCGGGTTCTTCTTCCGCCGCCGCCGCAGGTTCCTCCACAGCTGGCGCCTCGTCTGCAAGTTCCTCCTGCACAGTCTCCATTTCCACGGGTTCCACGTCCAAATCCTCTTCCTTGATCTGCCTCTCCTCGCCCTCCGGCGGCCGCTTGAGGCGCGTCTGTTTGGGTGGACAGGGGCAGAGGCGGCTCTTGCTCACAGCCACGCCCTCCTCCGCTGCCTCGGCTCTCGCCTTCACGACGCACACGCACTCGCGACCTTTCCCCTTCGACTTTTGCTTAGAATCGACAGGAGCCACTCGAGATTCTTTCGACTGTTCCACTTCCAGCGTCGCCTGAGACTCTCTCGACTTCCGTTTGCCCTCCTCCAGCCCCACTTGAGACTCTCTCGATTTCTGCTTCACCTGTCCCAGCGACGCCTGAGAGTCTTTCGACTTTCGTTTCACCTCCTTCAGCGCCACTTTTGACTTCTTCTTCGGAGGACACGAGCATATTTTGCTCTTGCTGGGTCCAAGTTTCTCTTGAGAGACTTTCGCTTTCGAGGGACAAGCGCAGACGCGGCCCTTCGAGGGTTTGGGTCCCGCGGCTTCCTTGCTCGAGGTCTCTGCTTTCAAAGCTTCCTGACTGGCAGCCACAACTTCTTCAGCGCCGGCCTCTGCTCCTTCCTCGACATCTCTCTCTTCTGCTGCTCCTTCATCCACCTTTGCCTCTTCTTCTCCTCCTTCATCCACCTGTGCAGCTTCTGCTCCTTCTTCGACGCCAACCTCTTCTGCTGCTTCCTTGACTTCTGCCTCTTCTCTTTCCTCGACGCCAACCTCTTCTACTTCCTCGACGCCAACCTCTTCTGCTTCCTCTACAGCAGCCTCCTGTACTTCCTCGACGCCAACCTCTTCTACTTCTTCGACGCCAACCTCTTCTGCTTCCTCGACAGCAGCCTCCTCTGCTCCACCTTCCTCGACGCCAACCTCTTCTGTTTCCTCTACAGCAGCGTCCTCTGCTTCTTCAACAGCAGCCTCTTCTACTTCCTCGACGCCAACCTCTTCTGTTTCCTCTACAACGCCAACCTCTTCTGTTTCCTCTACAGCAGCGTCCTCTGCTTCTTCAACAGCAGCCTCTTCTACTTCCTCGACGCCAACCTCTTCTGTTTCCTCTACACATACCTCTTCTGCTTCCTCTACAGCAGCCTCTTCTACTTCCTCGACGCCAACCTCTTCTGTTTCCTCTACAGCAGCCTCTTCTGCTTCCTCGACGCCAACCTCTTCTACTTCCTCCACAGCAGCCTCTTCTGCTCCACCTTCCTCGACGCCAACCTCCTCTGCTTCCTCCACAGCAGCCTCTTCTGCTTCCTCGACCTCTACTGCTTCCTCGGCATCAGTCTCCACTTCTTCCACGACCTCTGCCTCTGCTGCTGCTTCCTCCTCGACACCAACCTCTCCCTCCACGTCTGTCTCTGCTGCCTCCTCGGCGTCTTCACCAGGCGCTACTGCAACTTCCACTTGTTCTTCCACCTCATCTTCAGCAGCCGCCTCCGTTTCTCCTCCTACTTCCGTCTCGTCCTCAGCAAGTTCTTCAGCAATCACTTCTTCTAGGACCTCTTTTGATTTTTGCTTGGCCTCTCTCAGTTCCAGTTTTGATGTCTTTTTCGAGTGGCAGGGGCATATCCGGCTTCTACTCTTAACAAGTTCCTCTTCAGTCAGTTGTGGTTTCGAGGGGCAGACGCACACGCGGCCCTTCGAGGGTTTAGGCCCCACGGGTTCCTTGCTGGGAGCTGCTGCTGCTTCCTCCTCTTCCCCCACTTCAGCAGCCTCCACTTCCGCTATTTCTCCTCCCACTTCAGCTACGTCTTCAATTACATTTTCTTCCGTGACTCCTTCCTCGACCGCTTCTGCTTCTTCCGTTTCCATTTCAGCCCCTCCTTCCTCTTCCGCAGATTCGTCCTTTTCGGCCTCCGTGACTTCGTCTTCGGTCTCGCCTTCACCTTCCTCTGCGCCCATTTCAACCGCTTCCTCTTCCTCTGATTCATCTCTGACGGCCTCGGTGACCTCGTCTTCAGTCTCGACTTCCACTTCTTCTGCCGCCTCTGTTTCCATTTCAGCTCCTGCTCCTTCCTCTTCCTCAGATTCGTCTCTGACGGCCTCTGCCACTTCTCCTTCAGCCTCGGCTTCCGCTCCTTCCTCTTCCGCGGATTCGTCTCTGACGGCCTCTGTCACTTCTTCTCCAGCCTCGCCTTCGACCACCTCAGCAGCTGCTCCTCCTCCCTCGTCCTTGACGACTTCTTCGTCGGTCAGCTCGTCTTCCGTCGCCCCTTCCACAAGCACTTCTTCGTGGGCAGTGTCCCTCTCGACCACGTCCTCCCCGCCTTCGGGGGGGAAGTCCTGAAATCCTTTCCCCTCCTCAGCTTCTTCCCTGACGGGCTCCGTGTCCAAGGCTTCCTCCTCCAGTTCGGGCTTCTCTTCTCGCGTCGGCTCTTCCTCCAGCAGTTCCTCCACCTCTTCTTTGCCTCCCTCCTCCTCCTCCTCCTCCTCCTCCTGCGCCGCTGTTGAGGGTCCTTCTTGGATCGCTTCCCTCGCGACCCCGTCGGCAGACACCAGCGGCCTCAAGACCAAGCTCGTCACCTAATTCACCAGCCAGGGGGGAACAAAAAATATTACCTTAAAAAAAAGCAACCTCTGCACACACACACACAACTTAACCACTAAGTTTTAAATTGTCCTATACAATCAAACAGACTTTATTGTGTAATTGAATCGTAACAACGTTTCGGCAGCCCTTTTCGTGCCTCCATCAGAGGTTTCCCTTCCCCCCCACCCCCCTGTATACTTGTATACAGTACTTGTTGCCTCGCATCTCTGCCTCACCGTCGTTGCACTTCTTCGTAACGTTTTGACGCTGTTCTGGGAGGGAAACAACACAGAACAAGTCATAAAAGCGGGCCGAAACGTCGTCGCGATTAAATTATACGCAACAACAACGTCTGTATCAATTCATAATCTGGACCCAATCAAAAAAATATAATTATATTATTATTATTATATGGAATCATATTATTAAAAGATAAACTTTGAAAAAGAGGAATAATATTGCTTTTTTCCTCAAAAAGATTCCCTTTAGCGTATTTGTGACTTCTCCTCATCACTCACTTGTCCTGCTGTTTTTGGTAAACGAGTATCTTCCAACCTCTGTATTTACTGACGCGCGCCTCGACTGTAATTTCAACAAGTGATCAGTCGTCGATCCACCCACCTCTCGGGGTTTATCTCTCTCCCCACCCCAAACCCACATTCCTTCGCCTTTACCTCTTCGTCCCCCGTCTTTCCACAAATTTTTCTCGGGCTTCCCTTCGACTTTTCCCGACATGCCGTTTTCCTTTACATTTCCCGTTCCCTTTGTTCAGTGTTGTCCTCTCTACCTCATCCTCATCTACCCGCTCCAAAGCTCGCTGTTCAAGTAAATACACTTTGTCTCCTGCATCACCCTTTCCCCATCTCCCCCCTTATCTACCTGCTCCAAAGCTCACTGTTGAAATAAATACCTACGTGTTTAACAGTTTGTCTCCTGCATCACCCTTCCCCCATCTCTCCCCTTTATCTATTTCATATTCGACACGCAGAAGCTGATCGCGTTACTCTCACTATCGTTCGTTTCCAGTTTATTTCAGAATCTCCGCGTCCGTGATTACAATGAGGGAACGAGTCCGAGCAGGTTACTTTCCCCTCTCGAGGCCAAATTTGTGTGGTGTCGTCCTCTCACTCACCTCTCCTCCCCTTATGATGGAAATTTCCACCTGGACGTCAATCTCCTTCCTGGCCGACTGCAGCTGGGCGCTCAGGTTCTCGATCATCTGCAGACAAGCAAAATAAATCATCATGATAATATATATATATATATATTGTAGCGGATTCCGCGTTCCTCCGTATTCGAGGCTTTATAATTTCCTTTAGGGCTCCAGATATTTTTCATAAAAATACCAAAAGATGATTTTAATAGTTTTTAATTTCCAATCAGAGCACGAGGCCGGCTGGCTGACGTGGTCAACCTGCTGCTCCTTCCCCCATCACCCCATGACGACTCACCAAAGTCTCGCCAGACCACATTGTTGGCCCGAGTTCCTCAACAATTGCAACTCGCAAGCTGGCCCTGCATTGTTAACTGTAACTTTTCATATACACGCTACCAAATAGCCGACGATGTTGCTGCAAGTGAGAAGGAGACTTGCGAAAACCCATAGTAAATGACATGAACGTGGTCCTGGAGTGGATAATGGAGTGCACAATGGAATAGCAGAGGCTGTCAGGGAAGTGCGCGCTCTTTACTCTTTCTTTACACCGCAAAAAATATTATTATAACAAGCAATTGTTAAATAAAAAAAGACACTATATTTAATTTGAATATATCGCATTTAATAATTATTGATGATGATGATGATAAAAAATAATCGAAATCGTGGCGTCGCAATATATATATATATATATAAAATTTCCAAAAGAAATATAACTCAAATTAAGTTTTCAGTAAAAAAATATATAAACTTACGGGTAAAATGATACAATCAAATTGGCTCAGTCGGTAAAGCAAAAAAGAGAATCTATGCAGCTCCTAAACGGCTGCCTGCTCCCGGGTCACGAACGATGTAATTGTGAAAAAATAAAAACCGCAATCGCGAATCAACGACAATTGGAAAAGCCGGGTCCAAAAAATGTTAACAAGGGCCTGGTGACGTCGTCGTTCTTGCTGGATCACGTCTCCTCCAGCGCCTCTTCTTCAGGTTAAATCTCCATCACATGTTATCTTTTGGATTTTTCCGTGCTCCCATCAAATGAATCTTCTTTCTCGAAAACATGCCGAATTTTAACTTTTACGCATGTTGTTGCTTCTTCTTCTACAGCCCCCGCTGCTCTCTCTCTCTCTCTCTCTCTCATCCCCGCCTTTCTCAGGTCAGCTCCCGGGAGCAACTGTCCAAATACAATGCACCACTCCAGGCAATAAATAACGGCGACCTTTCCCGCCTACTCGGCCTAGACCCAAACCACCCACCCTCGCTTTTTCCGTCCTGCTCTACTATATTATTTTTTCTTTACCGCTTCAACGTTGGGGGAATTGACTTGCGGGTGATGTAAGAGTTGGTAGGTTAGTGCAAAGGTTTACCTTCCTGAGGTTCTCGTTCTCCTCCCGCAGCAGCGCCACCACCTCAGAGCCGCCGTCTTCGAAGCGGTCCCTCACACTCTGCAGCTGACTCGACACCGCCATCACTCTCTGCAAACACACACGCACAAACAAACAGTTACACATAATTTATTATTTTCCTCCCCCGCATCAATATGGCGGTGAACAGACAGTCTTCTCTCTCGTCTACGCGGCGTTTCACCCGCATCTGTCAACGTCATCAGGTGTCGTTTGCATGGCTCAAAGCTGTAATTGCACAACATTCCACATATATATATATATATATATATATATACGCTGAGGCATCTACACCGTCGGCGCCATTTTGCTCCGAAACATTGGGGGAGGGGGGGGAAACCAAATTCTTTTTTTTTTCATACAAAAATTCGCAACAAGATGGCGACACAGACTGGTCCATCCTCAATGTTATTTCAAGGTCAAATTACCTCTTTTTTTAAATGCACTAAACCTTTTACACTCAAAATTCAATGCTCTTTCCATTTTCGTAGGAAAAATAAATAAATACATGATCCCATTTTTATTTTTAAAAAAATTAATTTTTTGGCACTTTTTATTTATTGTAAATGTAATTAATGTTGCTCTCTGACAAACTGCCCGTAATCCCGTCACATTACACTCGTCCCCCTCCCCCCACCCATTTTATATATATATATATATATATATATATATATATATATATATATATATACAGATGAACGATGTCAGGAACAAAGAAAAGGGCAAATGGCGAGACTGCGACAGCATCACCAGCCCAAAATTGGTACAGTTTCACCTTCCTGGGGATTAGTCCTGCGTCCTTCCTACGTCACTCGCAAACTTCCGAGTCTACTGTCAGACAAATCACATTCTTATTGGTTTTAATTAAATGAATTGGAGCCGAGAGGGGAAACTATGTGATTTATACTTACATTGTCGAGTTCTTGTTTCTCCTCCTCCTCCTCCTCAGCCTGGCCGCTGGCCCCTTGCTCGGGCTCGGGCTCCGCCGCCGCCTCCGGCTCCTGCTCCTGCTCCACCTCGACGGCTTCCATGTCCTCCAGCAGCGCCTCCCCGTCAAACTCGTCTTCGTCCGGGGCGTCCTCAAAGTCCCTGTCCTTCTCCTCCTCCTCCTCCGCCGGGGCGGCGTCGGAAACGTCGGAAATGGCCTCTCCGGCGTCTTCGGCGGTCAGTTGCGCGATCTCGCCCACAGACTCCATGTCCGCGGCGTCGTCGTCGTCCTCCTGCTCTTCAGACACGTCCAGCTCCTCACCGCCAGACTCTTCCGGGGACGTGTACCCCATGGCCTCGTCTATGTCGGCCGCGAATTCCTCCGCCGCCGCCTCAACGTCCTCGTCCTCGTCCTCCGCTCCTCCTCCTCCGCCGCCGTCAGCGTCCGACACGTCCGACATGGGCTGCTCAGAGTCCTCCTCCGCCGCCAGCTTGGCTTCCATCTCGTCGACGACGCCCTCGACGCCGTCATCGCCGGCCACCACCAAGTCCATGAGCCTCTCGTTCTCCTCCGACAGCCTCTGGATCTCCGCCGAGGCCGCCTTGTACCTCTCGCTGATCAGGACCGGGTCCGACTGGCTCTGCAGCTGCAACGCTTCTCTCAGCTTGGCCACCTCTTCCTTCAGCGCCTTGTTCTCCTCCGCGTACATCCTCAGCATCTGCGAGGGACTCCCGTACACCTCCTCCTCCGTCGACGGTTCCACGCCGGCCTTCAGCTTCTCGTTCTCCTCCTTCAGCCTGTCGAACTCCTCGGTGGCCTTCACGAAACTCTCCGGTATGCTGTCCACCAGCATGGCCGACACCTTCTTAAGTTTGTCATAGTCGTCCTTGAGTTCCGCGAACCTCTGGTCCTCGGGCTTCTTCATCTGTTCAATGACCCTGTCCTTCTCCGCCACCAGCTCCCGCAGCTTCTGCAGCTCGGCTCCTCCGGCTGCCTGACTCATCTTCGCGTCCAGACTCTGAATCTCCCACAGTTGCTGCCTCACCAGGTCCTCCAGCAGCCTTCCCTTCTCCCTCTCGCTTTCCAGCTGCATCTGTTCCCGTTCCATTTTCGCTATTTTGGCGTTGAGCATGTTGATCTCCAGCTTCTGTTCCTTCACCAGGTCCAGCAAGCCCCTGCTCACTTCCACGGCGGCGTCTTCGTCGTCGCTGCTCCTCCCGCCCCTCAGCATCTTCTTCAGCCTCTCGTTCTCCATCTCCATCAGACAGAGCTTGGCCCTCAGTTCCTTCACCTCGTCCGACTGCACCACGTGGGTGCTGTACACCGCAAAGTCCACGTTGTACAGGGCTTGCGTGATCTCCGATTGCAGCTTCGTGATGATGCTCAGGTCGCTTTTCCCCTTCTCCGGTTTGACCGTTTCCAAACATTTCCTCTTCACCTCTTCGTCGTCGTCGTCGTTCAAGCCGAAACTCTGCAAACTTTCACCTTCCAGGAACATGCGGTTGCCCGAATCATTCTTATTTGTCTTGTTCATAATTATGTTGTACAAGTCGAAAAGTATATTTTCGAACTGGTTAATCTCTTTGTCCTTTTCCTCCAACTTCTGCGTCAGCTCCTTGTCTTCGTTGATGCTATCGATGTGCTCCTTCATGCTGCTCAGCTCCGACAGCGCCTTGTGCAGGTTGAAGTCTGGGTCGCACACGTCGATGCTGCACAGGTTCCTCACCAGCTTCGACTGCAGCTCTTGCATCTCCTCCGTCGTGTTGAGGATCACCTCCTGCACGTCCGAGATCTCCTTGTTCCTGCTCTGCAGACTCTCCGTCTGCACGTGCAGCTCCACCAGCTGCTCCAACGGGGCGGATCCCTCGACCAGCCTCCTCCTCAGATTCGCCATCTCAAGCTTCTGACGGTTCACGATGTCCTCCAGTTCCGACTTGACCTCCTTCATCCCGCCGACGCTGCAGAGGAAGTGCTTGCAGCCCTTCTTGATGAGCCTCTGGAAGTTCCGCTCCACCTGGGCCTGCTGTTGGTGGAGGTCGTCGATCACGTCGTCCCTCTGCTTCACCAGCGTCTCCAGCTTGGCGACGGCGATGTTCCTGGCCAGCAGTTCCCCGTACAGCGCCTCCAGCTCCTCCGTCGACACGTGGCTCGTGTTGGTCCTGCCCATCTCCTTCTCGACGAAGGTCGCTTGCAACCTGCTGATCTCCTCCGTCTTCGCCACGATTGTCTTCTGAAGCTCCGAGATGCAAGACTTGAGGGATTGCGTCTCGCGACTCAGCTGCTCCACCACTTTCATGTTCATCTCGTTCTCCTCGGGCTCGCCGACGCTCGGAGCGACCAGGAGCAGCTTGGACTGCAGTTCTATCATCTCCGCCATTTGCTCCTTCACCAAACCCACCAGTTGTCTCCGCGAGTGTTCCAAACATTCGTGGTGCGTCACCTCTCCATGAACCGTACCCTTGGGTTTCGTGACCCTCCTCGAGTCTTCCTCGCCGTCGCTCTTGCAAATGCCCGGGAACTCTCCTTCCAGCTTCGACTGGATCTCCGTCAGGATCAGTTTCATGCTGTTCTGGAAGTTACACATTTCTTTGTTCTTCTTCTGCAGCTCTCGACTCTGCAGCCCTATCTGCCGCGTCAGCTGCGCCAGTTTCTCCTCCCTCGCCGTCTCCTTCTGCCTGTACTCGTCCACCTTACCGTTCAGCTCTTCGATCTCTCTCTTCTGCTTGTCCGCCAGGTCGTCGAGGCAGTGACTCAGCTGCAGCGCCTCCTTGGAGACGGGAACCGCGGCCCTGCCGTTGCTCAACAGCGTCGACTTGAGCTGGGTTATCACCTCGTCTCTCTCCTTCAGCTCGCGCTCCAACGTCGCCTTCTCCGCCGCGAGGCGCTCACGATCCTCCCTGACCACGCTCAGCTCGCTCTCCGTCTCCTCCAGCAGGGAGTTCTTGACGCACTTGATGTTGCACCTCAGCAAGTTGTCCACGAGGACGTCCTGCAAGGACATGATTTCCCTCCACTTCTCCTGCATCCGGTCGTAACAACTCGTCACCTCGTCCTTCCTCTCCAGCAGATCGTCTCTCGTCACGCACTCCGTCGCGTCTCGCATCTCTTCCACGTATCGCCTCAAGGCGTCGTCCAACTCAGCCTTTACCCGCGTCACCTCCGTCAGATCCTTGCTCCTCAGCTTCGAGCTGATCAACTGGAGTCCCAACTTCTCCTTCTCCAGATTCAGAATCTGGACGTCTTTGCCTCTTACTCTCTCCTTCAGGTCTCGACACTCCGCCTTCAATTCCTCCAGTCTCGACTCCAGTTCCCTCGTTTCATTCCTGAGCGTCTCCACCAAGGTCGCCTGCAAAGTGTCCACGTTGAGGCTCTGCAGTTTACCGAAGAGCAAAGTATCCAGATGCTCTATCTCGTCGTTCTGGGATTTGATTTCCAGCTGGGCCTTGGCGATTTCTTCGCCTTTCAGTTTGACGTTTTCCATTTCCATTTTCAAATCCTGGCCGATTTCCTTGCCCTCGAGCAACTTCTTCTCGAGTTTCTGGATGCCCAAAAGTTGGTATCTCACGATGTCGTTCAGTTTGTTCTTGACCTCGCACGTCACGTCCGTGTTACAAATCCCGGCCCTCCAGTACTGCTTCAGGACGTCCATCTTGTGGTACAAGACGTCCGTCAAATCTTTGATCTTTTTGTCTTTGTCCCGCACCAGATTTCGCAGCGCGTTTTTCTCCGTCTCCAGTTGATCCATTTCAGGATTCACATCCTCTGTACGGTCAGCGTCCATCATCAGGGCCGAGTTTCGATTCCGAAGCTTTTCCTCGAGGCAAATCTGCCAGGAATGGATTCGCTCGTTCGTGTCGCCAATCAGGTCCAGAAATTCGTTGATCTTTTCTCCTTTAACCAGCAGCTGTCTGGATTTCTGCGACATATTTCCCACGCCGACGTCTTCCAGCTCCCCTTCCAGCCGGCTCACCTCTTCCACGTGCTGCTTCACCAGTTTCGCCAGGTAGCTTTTGATTTCCACAACTTCCTCCACCAACCCAGTCACCGCCTCGTCTCGCTCCTTCGGTTTGCAATTTTTCAGTTTGGCGATGTAGCCGTTCTTCACTTCCACCACGTTCGCAAGACTCTCCACCTCCGTCTCCAGCCTGGAAATCCTCTCCTCCAGAGAGTTCTTCTCCACCAGACTTCGACGCAGTTCCTCGTTGATGTCGTTGGTCTGCCAAAACTGCAGGAACTTGGTCTGCAGGATGTCGATCTGCTTGCTCTTGTGTTCAATGGACGTCTGCAGATTCAAGATCATCGCGTTCCTGTGCTCGACGGTTTCCACCTGCGACCTCACGTCCTCCAGTCTCCTCTTCATCTCGGTGCTCCGCCACGTCTGTTGGGAACCGTCCAGAAGTTTCTCCAGCTCGGCTATTTCACGTATCTGCTGGTGGACTATGGAGTTCAGGTGCTTCCTGATGGCCTTGGCCGTCTTCATGTTGCACAACGACATGCTTTCCCTCATTCTGGCTTCCTCCGCTTTCCGTTCTGCCACTGCCAGAGATAACTTGAGATCCGTCGTCTCCCTCTCCTTCTCCCTCAGCAGGGCGTTCAACGCGTTTCTTTCGTCGGCGTTCCTCTTCGCCTCGTCTCCCAAGTTTCGTAAACACTTTATGAGCCTTTCCGGTAAAACCTTTACGTCTTCAATGATCTCCTTCATGTTTCCCTTGACCCTCCGGTCGTCCGGATCTTCCAGAGTGTCGTGCACGATCTGAAGCTTCCTTACGCAACGTTCCATGGGGCCGGTGACGTCTTCCATTAGACTCCACTTCACGAGGTCGCGGTTCCCTTCAGCGTCTTCACCTCCCTTCAGGGCCAGGTCCACGTTCAGGTTGCAGATGAGGCAATCTTTGCTCCTGACCAGTTCCTTCAGAGCGTCGTTTTCCCTCTCAAGCTCCGCCATCTTTTCGTCGTTTTCGACGACACCGCGGAGCGACTTTTCCAGCTCCGAATGTTTCAGCCCTTCAAAGTCGACGTTTCTCAAATTCCTGGTGAAGCATTCGAGCAAGACGTTTATCTCTTCGCCCCTGCTTTTGACGCAGTCGAAGACGCCGCAAATTTCCAAATTTTTAGTCTTGAGTGTTTCCATCTCCTCCTTCACGCCGCTCTCCTTCAGATTCGCCTCCTCCATTCTCCGTTCGAGCTGCGACAGTTGCGCCAACTGCTGCGCGACCAGCTGCTCCACCTGCGGCTCTATCTCCTTCATTCCCGCCAGTTCCGCCAAGCACTTGCACTCCGGCAAGTACAGCGCCTTAATTATGTGCTCCTTGACGACGACTTCCATCCTCAGGTCCGATATTTCCACGTTCTTCTCTTCCACGAGCCTCTCGAGACCGCCGACGCTCGCCTCCGAGAGCCTCTTCGACTCCTCCTCCTGCAGATTCGCGTTCACCCGTTCCATTTCCTGCGCCGTTTTCTTCTGCAGCCGTTGAATCGCCACGCTGTTCTTCTGGATTTCCTTCTGGAACAGTATTATTTCCTCCATCTGCTTCTGCGCCTGCCTCGGATTGCCCACCTTGTCCAGACCTTTCGCCTTCTGCTTCAGCTTCGCCACCATCTTCTTCTGCGTCCTCAGCGCCCGCGTCAGGCTTATCCGCACAGCGTTCAGTTCGCTCATCTCCGCGTCGTCGTCGTCGTCGCCCAACCACGGGTGCGCGTTCGACTCCGACAGGATTTCTGACAACGTTTCGATCTGTTCCTCCTTGTCCTTGAGCGCCGCTCGCAGCTTGCTCGCTTCGTCGTCCTTCCCCCTGGCGGCAGAGCCCTGGACGGCAACGTCTCTCGTCTCCACCTCCTCCACCTGGGTTCCCGCGCTCCTCGTCTGCGCCAGGTGCAGCGACATCTGACTCGACGCTTCGTCCAGGATTCGCGACAGTTTCCCCTGCAGCTCCTCATTCTTCAGCTGGATCGCGCTCTGCGTCTCACACATGGCGCCGTTCCTCTCGTACATCTCGTCCACTTTGGCCTGGAGCTCGTCCAGGTCGCTCTGCAACTCTCGCCTCCCGTCGTCGTCGTCGCGACGCCTCCGCTCCAGCTTCGCTTGGAGGAATTCGATTTCGCTCTTCTGTTGGCTCACAATGTCTTTCAGCTCGAGGTTTATCTCCGCCGCGTCCTTCCTCAACAGCTTCTCCAGGTTCCTGTACTGATTTTCAAAGAACATTCGAAACGTCTTCAGCTGCTCGTCTTTCATCTCCATCATCTCGAGCAAGTGCGACCTAACCTCCGCAATCTCCTTGTTCTTTTCTTCCAGGAGGCACGAGATGTCAGCTCTGCGCGTCTCTTCCACTTCCTCTTCTTTAACCCTCTTCACCTCGTCCGATTGTTCGTACTTCCTGCTCAGTTCCCTCATTTCGTCCATCTGCTCACTCGAAACTGCCAGCAATTCCGTCTGCAGTATCATGTTATCTTCCTCCATTTCCACCATTTCCGCTTTAAGTTTGTCAATCTCCAAGTCCTTCTGAGCCACCTTTTCCACGAGGAGGCGCTTTTCCCGGTCGCCGTCGCCCACCAGCGCCCAGAGGGAAGCTTGCAACTCCGCGGCTCTGCTCTCTATTTCGTCCTGGATGGCCACCACCGTCATCCCCGAGTCGTCGTCGTCCAGTTCCTGCAGACGGACCAACTGCCGCTTGACGCTCGCCTTCAGTCGCTCGGCCGCGCTTTTCACCTCCATGAACTCTGAGCAGCTTCTCAATTCTCCGCAGACTTTCTCCGCTTCGGTCTCCTTCCCATACTTTGCGGCTGCCTTTCCCTCAGCCAACGGGACGAGGTTCATCAGCGAATATTCAAAGCGCGTCACCGCTTCCGTGCACCTAGTGCATTTCCTCTCCACAGCTTCCGCGGCGGAAGTGACTTCATCGCCAAGTCCGTCGGCCAACGCGCGGCGAAACCTCGCCATTTCCTCCGCCTGCTCTGCTATGACGTCTTCCAGTTCCAGCTGGAAGTCTCGGACCAAGAGCTCAACTCTCTTCACCTTGTCCTCCGCGGGGGCGTTCTTCTCTCCCAGGGCCGCACACATCTCCATGTGCCTCATGAGGACTCCTTGCAGGGCGCTGATCTCCTCGCTCCTCAGCAGAATCACGTCTTGAAGATCGTTGATCTCCAAATTCTTCTTCCTGAGACTCTTCACCTCCGCGGCCAGAGAATCGGCCGCCGGCGCCTTTCCCTTGCCTCTGAACTCCTCCACCAGCTTCACCTGCAACTCCTTCATTTCCAACATCTGCTCCTTCACCAACTCCTCCAGTTGCGTCTTCATCTCCACAACGTCCTTCACGCTGCTCTCAAACGGTACAATCTTCAAAGACTCCATCCCCGAGTCTCGCTCTCCCACATTCGGCTCGCGGAGGAACAGTTTTCCCTTCATGGCTTGCATCTCCTCTGCCATCGCTTCATTTTCCCCTTCCAGCGCATTCGCCTTCTCGCTTAGCATCTCGAGACCTCGCAGCAGCTCTTCACAATCAGCAGCGCTTAACCTCACCGAAACTTCTTCCGCTTGATCTGCCATCCTGCCGTCTCGCAGCTCAGAGCAGAGTCGGTCGTAAACGTCCTTCAGCCGAGTATTTGACTTCAAGGCGTCAGGGTTCCTGCGGGTCTCACTCAGCTCCAGCAGTTTGCAATCCTTCTCCGTTACGAGAGCTTTCAAACTGTCCACTTCCTTCAGTGTCTCGAGCAAATCCTCCGTCAAGTTTCTCTTCTCGTCCTGCAGTTCCGCCACCTTCGCCTTCTGCGTCCTGAGAAACTCGTCCGGGGAACCGTGCGAGCAGAACCTCTGGGCCAGGGACACGCACTTGGTCTGCAACCGCCTCAGCTCCCGGTTCCTGGCCGACACGTCTTCCATCAGGCTTAATTGGACGCGCCACCGGTCCACTTCGGTTCCCTCCCCGCCATTGTCCAGCGACCTCAGGTAATCCATTTGCTCCTTCACCAATTTTCTGATTCCCGCGCACGCTTCCCCCATCTCGTCGACGTCATCGCACGCCCTCAGCAGATCTTCGAACACGGCCTTGTCCTTTTCCTTTTGCTCCGTCGTCAGCATCGACTTCAGGTTTCTGTTCTCCTCGGCCAGAGCCTCGTTGACGACCTCCAGCTCCGACACTTTCCTCTCGAGCGCTTCAGTTTCCTTTCCCGCCTTCAGCTTTCCCAGCCACTCGTCGATCTCCAGACTCTTCTTGCAAATCACGTCTTCGAGATCCGACAGCCGACTGATGTTCTCCTCCAGCGTCTCGGCGGCGGTGGAGTCCAGTTGCCGGTATTTCTCCACGGCCGTCTTTTGCTGCTCCACCAGGCGCTTCACGTTAGATTGAATCCCTTCCACGCCCTCCATTTGCTTAATCAGAGCATCGTAACTTCCCGTCGCCTCGAGGTTGTCCGCGCCGCCTTTCGTCCTCGCCAGTTCCTGAACTTCCAGGATGAAAGCGTTGTTCCTCTTCAGTCTGAACAGTTGCAAATTGAGCGACTGGATGTCCCTGGTCGTCGACCCACTCTCACAAGCCCTGACCGCCGTCGCCTGCTCCTGGACCAGACTCTCCAAGGTCGTCCTGCCAACCAGGTCCCTCTTCACCTCCCGCAGACGCCCCACTTTGAGCTCGCACCGCTTCAGCTCGACCTCGTACAGCAGCATCACCCTACTCGGCCGCGACTTGTCCCGCAACGACCTCAAGCCTCTGCAAACTTCCTCCTGCAGCTTGGCAATTTTCCCGTACCGAAACAGGATCGTGTCGTGGACGATCGACATCTCTCTGCTTTTGGCCGCGATATTTTCCAGCTCCGCCCTCAATCCGCATTTCCCTGCCTCTTCTCCTTCCAGTTCGTCGACGTCGGCCAGTAGTCTGCCGAGCAAGTCTCCCAGCTTCTCTCTAATTTTCTCCAGTTTCCTCACGTCCGCGTCGACGGTTGACGTTTTCAAACTGCGACCTTCGGTCCTCGAGTCCTGCACGATGCTCTCCAGGGCCAGGATCACCTCTTCCCTGTCTCCGAGGACCTCGTGCAAGGCGTCCTTCTCCGCCTCCAGCGCGGCTATTTTCCTCTCCATGTCCTTCATCGTCGACACGACGTGCTTCAGCAGCAGCTTCTGTAACGATTGTGGCGATTCTTTCAACATTTCCGAAAAATCGTTCGCCCTCCCCACTTTCCCCCTCAAGTTCCCAGACATCCGGCGAAGCCGTCCCTGGAGATCTGTCAACGCCTCGACCAGTACGTCGCTCTGCAAACCTTCCGTCAGGGCCTCCACGTCCGTCGCCAGTTCCTCCATGAAGCTCTCGCAGTCGGATCTCGTCTCCAGCAGCGTCTTCACTTCCTCCAGACCCGGGTAGTTCATCACGGCCAGAACGCTTCCAACCTCCCCTATTTTGCTGATCTCTTCGGAGAGACTCTCGACGAGGTCGCCGCCGTCCTTCACTTGCGTCGCCAAAATTCTGTTCTTCCTCTCCAAACGTACCACTTCGCCCTTCAGCTTCCTCACTTCCGCCGAGTACTTCTCAGCCAAAGTCGCCTCCGCGAGGATGTCTTGCAAGCAGCCACCAAGCTGGTCTTCGAGGTCTTTGATCTTCTGCAGGACCTCGTCGTGCGCTCGGGAAACGAGGCGGCCCTTCTCCTGGAGGGTCTCCAGCTCCGACCTCAGAGATCCCGACACGGTCACGTCGTCCAGCCTTTTCAGCGTCTCCCCGACCTGAGCCTCGTGTTCCGTGACCAGAAGCTCCAGGTCCGCCTTCAGCTTCCTCAGCCTGCTCAGGTCGCAGCCGGGGCTCAACGTCGCCCTCGTCAGACTCTCCAGTTTGTCGTTCTTCAGCGTCAGGACGCTCCTCAACGCCTCAATCTCTTCGTCCCTCTGCCTCACGCTGTTCCAGAGATCCGCTTCGTCGTTTGGGTTCGTCTCCCGCTCTGCCTGAACCCCTGCGTCCACTTTTCCGAACTCACAAATTTTCGCCAAATTTCGCTGCATGGCCTCCACGGTCTCGTTCAGTCTCTCCCCTTCCAACGTCCTCAGCAGAGCTGACGCCCTTTCCCGAGCTTCCTCCAGGTACATTTCCTTCAGCTCTCCGATGCGCACGTCTTTCCGTCTCAGACTCTCGTCCTTCGCCGTAATCGCGTCTCGTAGCTCCTTCACTTCCTCGTCGACGGCTGCGATTCGCTTCTTCAATACGCCCAGCGCTTGCCTATTCGCTTCCCCGAGGTTTTTCTCTGTTACGTCTTCAGAGTTCCCGTCGTCGGCGTTTCTCCTCAGCCTGTCCCCGTACGCAATTTCCTGCAAGGCTTCAATGTTAGAAACCCAGTCCTTCTTGAGCTCCGTCACTTCCCCGGCTTTCCCCGCCTCCTTGATGGACCGCATCACGTGGCTGCCCCAAAACTCCTTCTCGTCTGATTCGTTCATCCTCTGGACAAAGTCCCGCAGCAGTTTGTTGATCTCGTCGCTGCTCTTCAGCAGCTTCTCTTGGACGCGGGTTACGTCCCTGTTGTTGTCGCGGAGTTGGCAGATTTCCCTGTCGAGCTCATCTTTGAGCCTTTGGGCCTCTTCCGCGCCTCGCGTCTCGTCCCCGAGGATCCTGTCTCGGACGGCGCTCACTTGGTATATCTGCTCCTCCACCAGGTGTTCCACCTCATCCCTCACTTTCTTCACCTCTCCCGTGTTCATTATCTGAAAGTACCTGTCCAGTGTTTCGATGTTGAAATTGTATTTGGCCCTGTTCAGCTCGCTCCTCAGTTGTTCTATCTCGTCTCCGTCGCCGTTTCCAATCTTCCGCTCCGCCCGCTCGTTCGTCACTCTCCTCGCCTCGTCGATGGTGGCTCCTATGTTTCTGTCCTTGTTCTCCAAGAGGTCTTTCAGAATGAAATCCTCCTCCTCCGTCGTGGCGTATTCCAAACTCGTCACGAAGCCGTCTCCCGAGACTCCGGTGGCCCTTATTTCGTACAGATCCCTCCTCAGCTCTTCTATTTCTTTGCTTCTGGGCTCTTGCTGGCCGCCGCCGCCGCCGCGCTGCGCGCCCTGGTAGTTGCCGTAAGGCCTCACGCCGCCGCCCAGATCCTGCGGCACTCCCGGTCTCGCGCCTGTCTGGGTCATCAGGTTGCTCACCAGCTCCAGGAGGGCGGCCCTCTCCTTCTCACACTTCCTCAGCAACTCTTCCGTGATGCTGCTGCTCGACATTCCACCGCCGTCCCCTTCAAACCTGCCGTCCTTCAGACTTCTTTTCAAAGCGGAAATCTCCTTGTCCTTTTCCGCGACAGTCTCCTTCAGCCTGGCGACCTCCTTCTCCAGCTCCAAAACCTTGTTCAACAAATTCATGTCCTCTGCGCCGGCCTCGTCGTCCAGCTCGCCCAGCTTCCTCAGCTTCTCGTTCCGACTGTACAGGTTTCTCCTGCAGTCGTCCAGGTCCTCCTCTTTCCTCCTCAGCAGCTCCCGCAGCCTGTAACACTCGATCTCCGCGTCGGCCAGAACCTTCTTCAGCTTTATGATGTCCCTGTCGGCCTTGTCCTGCAGGTCCGCGCTGACGCTCACCTTCTGCAGGCACGAGAACAGCTTCCGCTCCAGGTTCCTGATCTCGTCGTCCTTGTCCGCCATCTGGTTGTTGTGCATCCTGTGGATCGTCTCCATCTCCAGGTCCAGCTTGCGCACGTAGTTCAGCAGGTCCGCGTTCTCCCTGCGCAGGTCGCTCATCTCGCTGGTCGAGATCTTCATCTGCAGCTCCTCGATCTCCCGCAGCTGCTGCTTCACCAGGTCGTGCAGGTCAGCCTCGTTCTGCTCGGGCATCAGGTTCCGCACGTTCTTGATCTCCGTCGACAGGTTCCTCAGGATCGAGCCCACGTTGTGAGGGTCGTCCACCACGCCGCCGCCCCCTCCTCCGCCGCCCCGGCCGCCGCCGCCGCCTTCAGCCAGTTTCTTCTCCAGTTCGCCAATCTTCTGCGACTGTTGATCCACTTTCTCCAACAGCTCGTTCTTCTCGTTTTCCAGCAGCATAATGCGGTCGCTCAGCACGGAGGCGTTGGCGTCGGGTCTGGAGCCGTCTCCAGCCACCGCGGGCTGCGACTCCAGGTACCTGATCTTCGCCGTCAGCGTCTGGTTCTCTTGCGCGGCCGTCTCCAGTTGGTTCCTCAGCAAGCGCAACTCTTCCTCCTGGAAGCGACCAATGTTAACAAGTGTCGGAGGGTGGGAGGGAGGGACAGGGAGAGTGGTAGAGTGCTCACCTTCATCTCCAGCGTCTGCGAGGCTCCGATGGCGACCTTCTCGGCGCGCTGCCGCATCTCCTGCTCGCTGGACAACTTCCTCTCAAACTCCACCTCGGAGCCGCGCCTCGCCTGGTCCGCCTTCTCCCTCAGCGCCCGCAGCTCCTCCTGCAGCTCCAGCACGGCCGTCGGCTGCTGCTGCTGCTGGAGCTCCTTCATGGCCACCGAGATGGCGCTGCGGGCGCGCGTCAGGGCGCAGCGCACCTCCGACGTCGACGCCGGACCCAGCGTCTTCCTCATCTCGTCTATCTGCGACTGCAGCGGCACCGACCGCTCGGGCAGCGACTCCATGAGGGCGATCACCTGCTTCTGCAGACACACCACCTCCTCCAGGGGCCCCGCGCTCCCCAGCTGCTTCCTCAGGGAGTCAATCTCCGCCCTGGCCGCCTCCAGCTTCTTCTTCACAGAGTTCAGCTCCTGTCTGCATTGGCCCTCCGCCTGCAAACGCCAATTGCATCATCAACTCTTCACCTATCCTCCTCCTGTGCCGTCGCCACGCTCCACACCCAATAAATTCCTCTTCCTACTCTACTAACAGAATTCCTCAACCTTCCCAATCTAACAGCCTCTGCGTCCCATACTACACTCCATCACCTTGCCTCATGTTGTACTCTTCCTCTCTCTCCAGGACCACGTTCATGACATGTGCTATGGTTTCTTACTCCCCCCTAATACTGCAATATGAATAAGGAGAAGAAATAAAAACCCTCTACGCTTTGCCGATGATGGTGTTGTGGTATTTGGGGAGTCAGAATAAGGAGACTTGGAAACCATAATAAATGGCATGAATATGGTCCTGGACTGAGAGTTCAACATGAGGATTAAAAGGGGAGGGAGGGGGAAACCCCAAGGCGATGATGGAGTGTAGCATGGGGGGAAACAGCAGTGGAATAACAAAGGCTGTTAGATTGAGGAAGGGATATTTTGGCGGAAGTTAAAAGAATAATTCTGCTACTGGAGTAGGACGGCACAGGATAGCAAGGGACAGGAATTTATTTAGGGCTAATATATCAGTGTGAATGTTAGCAAATGTCGCTATGAAGTGTGGCGTTACATATGGGGACGGTAAGAGTTGAAAAAAAGGAAAAGAATAGAAGCCTCTGAAACGTGGTGCTGTAGGAGAATGAGAGGATAGGGTAACTAACCAGGAAAGTTGTAAGGAGAATAATACTGCAATATCTAGTCCTCCTCCTCCTCTGCATTGTTCTCTCTTCCCTTAGAACTTCCTGGTCAGTTACCTTATCCTCCCACATCTCATTCTCCTACAGCACCACGTTTCAAAGGCTTTTCCTTTCTGCAACTCCTACCGTCCCCCATGTAACACCACACACCATTACCAACATTCCCTAATATTCACACTTACATTAGCCCCAAGTAAATTCCTCTTCCTTGCCTGCGCTATAGTAATCTAGTAACAGAACTCCTCAACTTCCTTCAAAATGTCACTTCCCAATCTGACAGCCTCTGTTCCCCCATACCACACTCCATCACCTCGGTTTCACCCTCCATTAACCCTCATGTTGCAGGACCACGTTCATGCCATTTATTGTGTTTTCCCCAAGTTCCCTTCCGACTTCCCCCTGATACTGCAATGTCATCGGCAAAGCCTAACTTGAGAATATTCCACGGTAAGTCAAACTGTAAAGTCTCAGAATCGGTAAAAGATTTGGAATCTAGGATTCATCATCTCCAGGGAGCCTTTATAAAAAGACAAGGTAATAGGGGGACAGGCAAGTCTGAAAAGTTGGCCGTCTTGAAACATTGACCGATATTTTTAGGGTTTTGTTGGAATCACACACCACACCTTGTTGAAAAGCTCGACACGTCTGGTTTGCATTGAAAGCGTTCCTCGCCTGTCACAATCCCACACCCTCTGATTAAGTTGCGCTCTCCCATTACCTGGATGGCGTTGTCCAAAACGGCTCATAAAGCAATGAGGGTCTCCACTGGAATGGAGGCCAGCACATTTATTTGATCCTTAAAGGGCTGTTTCCTGCCAACTTCATGGAAGCCTACTAAAGTGCTCGGCTGGTCTGATGGCATCAGCGGACAACTCTTCCCGCATGCCCCATGTCCTTGACCCCCCAGTACTTGACTCCCACAGTCGGCCATCCTCGGGGATCCAAGGTACCTCACGTGTCAATATCGGTTCAAATTTTTATGGCCGTGGGAGAAATCTGTCCGCGTGAATGTCTGTACCTCGACAAATCACAAATTTTGTAGGCACAAAGTTGTAAAGAAACTTTGTAACGCGTGTAATTGTGAACCGCATTGGGAGTCCTACCCAGGGTATTCAATAAAACACAGTCATACGTGTGCAAAACGTTGACGATGCAAGTTGCAGACAGGAAAAGTATAGAAGCTTTTGACACATGGTGCTATAGGGCAATGAGAAGGGTGAATAGGGTAGTCCTACCCAGGGTATTCAATAAAAAAACAGTCATACGTGTGCAAAACGTTGACGATGCGAGTTGCAGACAGGAAGATCTCGACACGTGGTGGTAATGGGGGGATGAGAACGGTGTACAGGGTAACTAACCAGAAATTTCCAAGAGAAGAGAGGATATGCAGGACAGATACATTAACAGGCCACGTTTTAAGGCACAAGGGTCATGTAAAATTAGCATAATAGAGGGGGAAGTTAACAGAAGGGGGAGGCCAAGGTCGAAATACGCCAAGCAGGTTACACAGGGACGTGGCAGCAATGTACACATGGAAAAGGCGTCGATCAGGCCAGTCCTAGGACCACAACAACAAACAGGGAGCGAGCAATGTGAACGACATGAAAAAAAAATTATTATTTTTTGGAGTTTGTTGAAACAATCAGAAATTTGATCCATCCCGACAATGAGTATGGCAACGTCTCTAAGGTTATCTAAGGACTTTGCCTTTTGAGAAATAAAACTTGATGATAACGAGGTTGGTTCAACCTTAAGCCACTTTCCTCTTCACTACAGATTTAAAAACACAATTATGCCCAGTCCTGGGAATTGCATTTCATGTTTAGTGATTTGAACATAATAAATAAAAATATATATATATATAAACTTTTATCTTAATGATTGTTAGATGGTACAATAATTGTTACAGTATATACAATATTTTATATATATATATACAAATTTTTATATGAATAATTTTTTTTAAAAAGAATAGACATATATAAATAACCAACTGTGCAATTTGAGGACATGTAAAATTATTAAAAGAAAATTTCAGTCCCGCTCCACCATTAACTAAAATTTTGGTAACAGTCATCGAGCAGCAGAGTTCTTGAGCAATTATGGAAAGTCGTAACCGTAACTACTACCAATATAAACTCCCTGGCAATACGGTAACTCAATCACGTTTTCAAAAATTACTTCTATTACTCGTGTTTACACTCAAGTTGCACAGTCGTTAATTTACCTGTAGCATAATTAATCCTGTAAATTTAAAATTACAACCGATATTAATATAAATATCTTGCACAATGTGTTTGCGTATCTGACAGGGTAAAGGATGCCTGATAACCAAAAAAGATTTAATTTGTGGCCAAATACTTGCTGTGCACAAGCACTTAAAAGTTAAATTAATGCACTACAAGACACAACATCCTCCTCCACCACCACCGCCCCCTCCCTCTCGCCCCCCGAGAACACGCTCCATGGTGAACAACTTCGACCCTCAAGCACAGAAACTCTTAAAAGATAAAGTGCATTTACTGGGTAATTTGTCTGATGACTTCGACAGTCACAAAAAAAAAATAGTTATTCATATTTGTCTTTTAACTTACACACGCAGAGCAGGCGATGGAGAAAGGTGAAAATTGACATGTTAAAGGGGGATCTAAATGCAAGGGGGAGGAAATAGACCCCGCGAGGTTATCTCATGATTTTTTTGGGATTAGGGATCAAGAAATAAGGCTTACACATAACAGAAGAGTCAGATGTAATCAAAATTGAAGATCAATAAAATAAAGCAGAAATCAAGACAGGAGTAAGACAAGGATGTCCATGCTCTTTAACTTATACATATTATATACACACAAATTAATGATTGAAACGTGACATCGTCACACACATTATATATTTGGATAGGGTGTAAGGTTAGAAAATGTGGGAGGAAGTTGGGAAATTCGCTTTTAAGTCACATATTATATATATGATTAGAATATATATATATATATATATATATATATATAGCCAATCACTGGAAATGTCTTCCTAACTTTCTGATGAAGGGGGAAGGTGCCTCCAAAAATTCAAGTTCTCTAAACCTCACAAGGTGTCTACCATCTATGAACCTCTCTATATATTATATATATATGATTAGAATATATACATATATATATATATATATGATTAGTATATATATATATATATATATATATATATATATATATATATATATATATATGTATGTATGTCTGTATATGTGACAGGAAATGACATTGTCATGTTAATGAAAACAATTAATGGGGAAAGGACAGAGACATAGAAAGAAGAAGGTGACTTACCTGAGGATCACAGATTAATTGTATATATGTACATATATATATTTTATACATCCTTTCTAATTCCATCTTTAAACGTACAACAAGGTTACTAACAAATTAATAAAAATTTATAATACTCCGTTAACATACATGGCGATGAAAAAAGTTAAATAGGACTCTATACTGCAAGGAGGAGAAATAAAAACCCCTCTGATATGGAAGCATTAGCAGAGTCGGAAGAAGGAGACTGGGAAACCACAATAGGTGGCATGAACGTGGTCCTGCAGAGAGAGAGAGAGAGAGAGGAAGAGTACAACGCGAGGATTAACGCAGAGGGGAAATCCAAGGTGTGTGTAGTATGTGGGAAACAGTGGAATGACAAAGGCCGTTTGATTGGGGAGTAAAGGAATTCTGCTACTAGAGCAGGATAGCAAGGAAGAGGAATTTACTTACAGGTAATATAGGCGTGAGTATTAGAAAATCATTACTAAAAATGTTGGTGTGGTGTTACGTGGGTGCAAACGTGGACGAAATGAGTTGCACAAAGGGGGAAAGAACAGAAGCTCTTGAAATGTGGTGCTGCAGGAGAACGAGACGAGTGGGTGGGTGGGTAGGGTAACTGAGCGGGAATTTCTACGAGGGAGAGAGAATAATGTCGAGGAGGACTCGACTCGCAGGCCGTCTAAGTGAACGGATGAAGGGAGGGTGTGAAGTGAATCCTCACATATCCTCCAGTAATCACTTCACCGCCTGTCAACCCTCACACACACACACACATACCAACCCATCTACTAAAGCATGTTAATTAAATGGATTAACCTACCTCCATGTATTCATTATTTTAATATTGTATATACTGGTTTATTTCTTGCAAAAACTGATAATCTTTATGATAAAAGTTTTCTGTACAAATTAAAAATAAAAACACCGCCTGATTTTTTTTTTTTTTGGAAATCACTGAATACTGAACCAGCCCAAAGTCAGGGGGGGAAAAAAGAAGCAGCTTAATGTAAACTTTATTAACAGTAGTTCATGCACAACATTTTTCTCCTTAAATTCGGAGCTCGTCTGGTGTGGTTTAAACCAGATAAAAATTTTAACATCATACGAGCTACTCTTAATATAGTCTACATTTAATTTTTTTCTTCTTTTCTCACTTTGGGGCACTATTTATTAATGTATTCTGTGTTGCGTGAGAGTTGCGAGGACCACGACATTGTCCTCCTCAAATTGGGTGAGATCGTGCGTTACCTTGTGACAGTTAGGGAGATGTTTACTTCCCACCTTCACCTTATTTTTCCGAATTTAACCAGTGATGGTTGAACCTTTCCATTACCAACTTAAATGTTGACTTACATCTAACTGTTCCATGAGGTTTGAGATCTCCTTTTCTTGTTCAGTTATGATGCTGCTCGTCTCTTCTGCCATTTTCTTGGTGAGATCCTGGTGAGAAGAGAAAACAAAAAAAAAAGAGATCAAACCCAAAACTTGAGCTGAGAAATGGAACAAGTAGCGCCTTTCCTCTATCCTATGGCAAGTACCTCATTGGAAGCTATATTAGCCAGCTCTTCCACTTTTTTCAGCAGCGACTTGATCTCCTCCTCTTGGCTCGCCAGATCCTGGCTCTGTTCTTCCAAGATCAGTTCCGCATTCTGCGAGCACAAGACCAAGCTATCAGATCCCGCTTCCCTTCAGCGGCAGATCCTGGTCCAGCGCCCCTTTACCTTGCAACGCTCCGCGGTGTCGGCGAACCGCTCGATCTTCACCAGCAGCCGCTTGATCTCGTCCTCCTGGTCCACGATGGCGCACTGCAGCTCGTGGACCCTGGAGTGCAGCAGGTTCCTCTCCTTGACGATGGTCTGGAAGTTTTCCACGACCGAGGTGAGGTGCGGCACTTCGGCCTGCAGCTTCTCCAGCTCCAGGCACCTCTGGCGGTACATCTCCAGTTCCTCCTGGTCGCTGGCCACGTTCGCCTCCATCATGCGCAGCCGCTCGTCCATCACCAGCAGGTTGGCCTCCGACTGGACCGCGCGCTGCCTCATCTGCTCCATCTCGTCCACGTTCCTATCAGACGCGCACAGAGTCGGGGTCAGCGGCGCCTGGACGGTCAGAGGACGGTCCTGGTGGGTCAGTCAGTCGCTTACCCTTCGACGCCTCGCTGCCTCTTCATCAGCTCCAGCTGCTGCTTCAGGTTCTCGTTCTCCTCCTTCAGCACCTTCACCTCGTTCATGAGGATCTTCTCCTCGCTGGAGGACGTCTGCAGCAGGTCGCCGTCGGGCGTGTCTTCGGCCGGGAACCACACTTCCCTGTCGTCGCCCACCACGCTCCTCAGCTGCTTCTCCAGCTCGGCGATGCGCGCGCGCAGGGCGGCGTTCTCCTTCACCTTCTTCTGCAGCTCGTCCACGTCCGACGGCAGGTCCGAGAAGCGCTCCAGCTTCCTCGAGATCATCTCGCCCGTGCCCGACGCCTCGCCCCCAGACTCGGCCGCTTGTCTGCAAAGCGACGCCCGTCAGACACGCAAGCAAGCGACACGCAGCGGCGACGCTCATCACCGCTCACCTCTGCAGCTTCTGCTCCATCTCGTGCAGACTGTTGCGCAGCCTCCACGTCTCGTCGCTCTCGTCAGCGTCGTCCAGGCCGCCCTCGTGGGGCAGCGCGTTCAGCTTCTCCCTCGTGTCCTGCATCTTGGCGATGTCCGCCTCGAAGCGCCGCTTCTGCTCGTCGAAGCTCACCTTCGTCTGCTGGATCTCCTCCATGACCTCGGGGTTGAGCTTCGCCTCCATCGTCTCGTAGATCTGGCTGGCCCTCGTCCTCTCGGCGGATATCTGAAGCTCGTTCTCGTTGCCGTGCGCCTGCAGCGCCTCGCAGATGGTGATCATGCACGTCACCTTGTCGTACACGACGCTCTCGTCGGGGATCTCCGCCAGGTCCACGGCCAGCGACTCCAGCACCGACAGGATCTTCTCCAGGCTGTCGGCCGGCGACACGCACGTGCTCTTGAAGGTCACGCCCCGGGGCGCCTTGACCGCCGCCGGACGCTCCTCCTCCTCGAACACCACCGTCTCCCCTCGCAGGATCGCCTCCTTCTCCTTCAGCAGCCTCGCCTGGACAGACGCGTCGTCAGCCACTCTCCAGCCACCACCACCTGTCCACACACACCACTCACCTTCTCGTCCAGCAGCGTCCTGATCGTCAGCTCCGACTCGTCCAGACGGCCCTGCAGGTCCGACTGGCACCTCACGGCCCGGTTCACGTTCTCCAGCTGCCTCAGGGCCTCCACCAGGTAACCGTCCCGCTCCTCCAGCTCCGCCATCTTCACCTGCAACCACAACAACAATCATAACAGTAATAGACGAATTTGTAGTTGTGACGTGTTGAAGCGAGAGAGAGAGGGAGGGGGGAGAGAGATTTGGCAAAATGTGCTCCATCGAGATTGAATAATTTTGTACATCAACTTGTAATTACCGTCTGTTTCGACCAACGTGACAGGAATTGCAATCTCGACAGTTTTAATTGACTTTACGTTCACCGACAGTATCAATTTCGTAAATAACCCATAACAATGGACTTTGGTCTAGTCAAGAATTCTTCCTCAGTAATTGGTAGCCAAAGTCTTACAGTTGAGCGAGGTTCGAGCGTTTCCCGTGTAGAGTTTAATTTAAGATAATGGAGGGCATCGTCTGTGTGTGTGTGTGTGCAAGGTTGTTATTGTTACCGCCAGGAGCTGCTTCAGATGCCTGATCTGGTCGTCCTTGTCGCCCTGGAACTCGAACTCTCCTTCCGGCTCGTAAAAGTCGTCCCCGGGGCCTTCCGAGGTGTCGCTTCCGGCGGGCTGCAACCACAATCAGTCAGTGTCCGCTGGCCAAACCCGACCCCCGAGCTCTGACCCGCACTCACAATGTCTTGGCCCCCGCCTCCGGAGGCTCCTTCCCCAAGAAACTCCGCCGCGTCCTCGAAAGTTCCCTCGCCCTCGGAATCCGCAGGCACCGTCCCTTCAGGGGCCTTCGCGGCGTCGGCGTCGGCGTCTTCTCCTCCCCCCTCGACGCCCCTGCTGCCGCGAGACGCCGCCTCCGACAAGCTTCCCGCCCCGGCGGCTCCGCCAGAGTCCTCGCCCGATTCCTGCACCACCGCTTCAGCCTCCTCCACCACGGCTATCTCGTCCACCGCCGCCTCCTCGCCGCCTCCTCTGCCCCCGTCGTCGGCGGCGGCCTCCACGACTGCGGCCTCGTCAGCGGCGGCCGCTTCTTCCACCACCGACACCTCTTGATCGCCGGCGACGCCAGCGGCAGCTGCTTCTTCCTCTTCTTCCACACCACCACCACCACCAAGGGCGCTTGTATCAGTGTCTTCGGCCGCTGCAGCTCCTCCATAGTCCACTTCAGCAACTTCAGCAGCTCCTCCATCGTCGGCTTCAGCTACCGCAGCAGCTCCACCACCGTCATCAGCAGCCGCAGCAGCTCCTCCATCGTCCACTTCAGCCACTACAGCAGCTCCTCCATCGTCGGCTTCAGCCACTACAGCAGCTCCTCCATCGTCATCTGCAGCCGCCGCAGCAGCTCCTCCATCGTCGGCCTCAGCCACCGCAGCAGCTCCTCCACCGTCATCTGCAGCCGCAGCAGCTCCTCCATCGGCCTCAGCTCCACCTCCACCATCAGCTTCAGCCGCAGCAGCTCCACCGCCATCGTCGGCCTCGGCTCCAGCATCTCCCTCGTCGGCCTCAGCATCTCCCCCGTCGTCTTCAGCCGCCGCCGCCGCAGCAGCTCCTGCATCCGTGTCTTCCACAACTGCTGGCTCTTCAGCGGCGGCGGCGGCGGCTTCTTCTTCAGCCGCGGCTGCCTCGTCGGCTCCTCCGCCCTCCACCACCGCGGGCTCTTCTCCCCCAGCGGCTCCTTCGTCAGCAGCGGCACCGGGAGGCTCATCTGCCGCCTCAGCGCCGCCGCCGCCAGGCTCTTCTTCAGGTGCCGCCGCCTCAGCGCCGCCTCCGCTAGGCTCTTCTTCAGCTCCAGCGTCGGCTTCAGGAGGACCCGCATCCCCGCTTTCGACAACCGCGGACTCGTCTGCGTCTGCAGCAGCAGCAGCGCCGCCGCCGGTTTCTTCCTCAGCAGCGGCAGGGGCTGGCTCCTCGGCCTCAGGGGGAGGAGGGGGCGGCGTCACCACGGCTTCGGTCACTGCAGGTTCCTCCGCCGCAGCGGCGCCACTGGGCTCTTCCTCAGCCGCGGCAGCCTCGCCTCCGGCACCTCCCTCGGCCTCTTCCTCCGCGGGGGCGGGGGCGGCGCCGCCATCGTCAGCTCCTCCGGCCTCGCTCGCCCTCGCGCCTTCACCCGCGCCAGCGCCCCCGGCGGCGGCAGAGGTGCGTCCAGACTGCGTCCCGCTGGGGCCTTGGCCCGCGTCTCTGCCGCCGCCCCCGCTCCTCCGGGACGAGCCCCGCCCCGCGGCGTCCGCCTTCGAGTCTCCGCGGCCGCGCTTCTGGTCTGCCGCCTCCGACGAAGCCCTGGTCCGCCTCTTCGACTGTCGCTTCTCGGGTTTCTCCTCCGGGGGCAGAGCGCCCACGAAGTTCTCCTCCAGCTGCTCCACTCTCCTCCGCAGACGCCTAATTATCTCCTCCTTCTCCGCCAGGATCAGGTCCACCAACTCCTGCAGCGGGATCACTCGACCCACTTCACTCGCGTCCCTCTGAAACAACAACATCGTCAATTTACCTCAAATAACTCAACCTTTAATTTAATAATGGGACACACAGTTTATTTCAATATTTGCCACGTTATTATTTATGTCCGCACGCGAAACTAAACGTCTCTATGTTTACAACTTACTTTTATACGCGTTCGTTCCGTTTTACAATATTTTTTTTGTCTGTCTTTTTGTAGTGTAGTGAGTTTTCCCTTCCTTTTATATAGATTTTTAAAACCCCTTAATATTTTTTTTTTGTAATTAAGTAGCGGTTTGTTTTCCCTTCCTTTCGCAGCACCAATGGAGGGGAAAACTCTCCGCCAGTTGCTTGATTTTTATATATTTTTTCGTTATGTTTTACAATTTTTTTTTTGGTCTGTCTTTTTGGTGTCTCATTTAAACATTATTTGGCTAAACGGAAAATGTCGTCTTCCCGCCCCCCCCCCAAAAAAGAAACAACAACCTACACATCTGCATCATCCCGCTTCATTAACAGACTCTGTGACGTCACCACTTGCTTGCCAATTTTTTTTTGGGGGGGGGGGTAGACGAAGGGGAGGGGAAGAGAGACACAACACCAATAAATTTGGTAAAGGTTTTCCCAGTTGCCGCGACGCGCGCGCACTCGCGGTGACGTCATCACGCACGACACCCGGCGCACTTGTAACGTAATATAATAAACCCCCCCACCCAAAAAAATTGGCAAGCAAGTGGTGACGTCACAGAGTCTGTTAATGAAGCGGGATAATGCAGATGTGTACGTTGTTGTTTCTTTTTTGGGGGGTGGGGGGCGGGAAGACGACATTTTCCGTTTAGTCAAATAATGTTTAAATGAGACACACAAGAAAAATTGTAAAACATAACTAAAATATATAAAAATCAAGCAACTGGCGGAGAATTTTCCCCTCCATTGGCACTGCGAAAGGGGGGGGGGGAAATTACGAAAATTCAATTAACGGCTTTAAAAAAAATTCTATATAATAGGAAGGGAAACCCTTTCACTACATTACTAAAAGTGTCAATCATAAAGGCTGTGGGATAATGCAGGTGTTTGCAGTTTTCTTTTTTTGGGGGGCGGGAAGACGACATTTTCCGTTTAACCAAAAAATTGTAAAACATAACGAGCATATATAAAAATGAAGGGACTGGCGGAGAGTTTCTACTTGATTACAAAAAAATAGATATTAATGGGCTTTAATAAAAATCTATATAAAAGGAAGGGAAACCCTTTCACTACATTTCAAAAAGTGTCAACGGTAAAGGCTGTAAATTGATTATAAAGTTGGTTGGTAGGGAGGGGCTTAATCTACCGTCATGTCACGTGACGACACGCAGGCTACCCTTACAGGCTGTGACGTCATCCGACGCGTGATGACGTCACCGTATTTGCAAGTGTTGTACTTGTCTCTCTCCCCCCCGGCTCCATCGCAAAAAAACCCAACAAATTGGCGGCGAGCAACTAGTGACGTCACAGTCTGTTAATGAAGCGGGGGATAATCAGGGGGGAGGGGGAAGGGGACATTTTCCGTTCAGCCAAATAATGTTTAAATGAGACACCAAACAGACAGACCAAAAAAAAAATTGTGAAACATAACGAACATATATAAAAATAAAGCAACTGGAGTAGTTTCCCCCATTGGTGCTGCGAAATTACTTAATTACAAAAAAAATTGAATTAATGGGTTTTAAAAAAATTTCTATATAATAGGAACGGAAACCTTTCGGTACATTACTAAAAGTGTCAACGATAAAGGCTGTAAATTAATTAGAAAATCGGGAGGAGAGGGGGAGGGAAGGGGGAGGGGCTTAATCTACCATCTTGACGTGTGACGTCATCCGCCGCGTGATGACGTCACTCTAAAGTAAGGGGCTTAATCTACCATCTTGACGTGTGACATCATTCGCCACGTGATGACGTCACTGTAAAGCAAGGGCTTAATCTACCAACTTGGCGTGTGACGTCACTCTCGGCGTCATGACGTCACACTAAAGTAAGGGCTTAATCTACTATCTTGACGTGTGACGTCATCCGCCGCGTGATGACGTCACACTAAAGTAAGGGATTAATCTACTATCTTGACGTGTGACGTCATCCGCCGCGTCATGACGTCACACTAAAGTAAGGGCTTAATCTACCATCTTGACGTGTGACGTCATCCGCCGCGTCATGACGTCACACTAAAGTAAGGGACTTAATCTACTATCTTGACATGTGACGTCATCCGCCGCGTGATAACGTCACTCTAAAGTAAGGGGCTTAATCTACCATCTTGACGTGTGACGTCATCCGCCGCGTCATGACGTCACACTAAAGTAAGGGCTTAATCTACCATCTTGACGTGTGACGTCATCCGCCGCGTGATGACGTCACTCTAAAGGGCTTAATCTACTATCTTGACGTGTGACGTCATCCGCCGCGTGATGACGTCACACTAAAGTAAGGGCTTAATCTACTATCTTGACGTGTGACGTCATCCGCCGCATGATGACGTCACTCTAAAGTAAGGGCTTAATCTACCATCTTGACGTGTGACATCACTCTCGGCGTCATGACGTGACAGTAAAGCAAGGGCTTTAATTTACCATCTTGGCGTGTGACGTCATCCGCCGCGTGATGACGTCACCGCATTTACACACGTGCGCGTGTCGCGGCCACAGGGAAACCTCTATTATAAACAAACTTGTTGTTGTTGTTGTATTTGTTTTCTAATTAATTGAAGGCCTTTGGACTGACCGTGCGCTGGTTCATGAGCTCGACGAGATGTCGCCTGCGCTCGATGTCCTCGAGGCACCAGGCCCTGTGGTCGGTGCACGACATGTACGTCTTGAGCCTGCCCTCGCTCCTCTTCCTCGCCAGCTCGTCCTCGTCCCCGGGCTGCCATAGCCTGCGGAACAGCCTGCGGTCGTGCAGGTACGACATACTAAAGCTTCACTCGCGCCGCCAAACAACAACTCGACTCACGCTCCCGAATCATCGCTCTAAAGCTAAAACAAAAGACTCACTGCGGCACGACAATGGCGCGTCTCAGATATCATGTCACTGCCACTGCCACTGCCAGGTAACCTCTCTGGTCAGCTGTCTCAATCACAGAGTAGCTACGTGTCTGTCCACATCCACCATCAGTCGTCTAAATAAAACAACAAGAAAATTGGTATACTCTTTTGATCACATGCGGGTTTTTTTTTATATTTTCTGGGGCAGCCATAGATAAGATTTTTATTAGTCAAAAACGTGTTATTAGAGCAGTATGTCAGGGTTTTTTTTTTCATTTTGACCTGCCAATACATTTATTCGTCCATTAATGTTATTTTTAATCACAAAAAAAGGAGGCATTTATTTTTTTTTTTGAATAATTCTGATATTCATCCCTCAGCTACAGCTACATGTGATGCTGCTGTAAGAGCAATTGTCCACATCCTCCATACTTTCCATATTTCCACCTTTCTGTTTTCATCACATTTGGGTATTTTTAATATATTTTGGGAGGGGGGGCGGGGGACAACTCAGCAGTCATGCTATAGATAAGATTTTTATTAGTCAAAAACGTGTTATTACAGCAATATGTCAGGGTTTTTTTTTCACTTTGACCTGCCAATACATTAGTTTATTCCATTGATGTTATTTTTAATCACATAAAGGGAGGCACTTATTATTATTTTTTTGAATAATTCTGATATTCATCCCCCCTCTCCCCACTCTATTAATCCTCATGTTGTCCTCTTCCTGTCTCCAGGACCACGTTCATGCCATTTATTATGCTTTTCAAGTCAAGGAAATTAATTATGGAAACAAACTTCCTGCGTCATTAGTGAACTTCTATAATTTAAATTCTTTTTTTTGAAAAAAGAACCTCTAAATTGCATCCATATTTTCTAGATTTCTCTACAGTGAGTTAATCTCAAAAGTCCATTCTGCCAGCATCGAGCGTCTCTCTCTCTCCCTCCCTGTCCCTCTCTCCCTCACCTCTCTCTCTCTATCTACCTCCCTCTCCATTTCTATCTCTCTTCCTCTATCACTCTATCACTCTCTTCTCTCGGTCTCTGTTCTCACGAGGACGAGGAGGATGAGGAGGACGCCCTGGAGAGAGGAAGAGGACAACATGAGGAGGGGGAGGGGCTGGGGAAACCCAAGGTGATGGGAATAGGGACGTTATGAAGGAAGTTAAGAGAGGAATTCTGCTACTAGAGTAGGATAGCAACAGGCTAGGAATAAGGAATTTACTTGTAGCTAATTGCGGGGAATATTAGGAAACGTTGGTATGACATTGTGCAGGGTGCGAAATGTGGTCTGTAGGAGTCGCGGACAGGGAAAGGAATAGAAGCTTTCGAAAAGTGGTGCAGGAGAATGCTGAAAATCAGTAAACGGGATGTTGAATAGGGGGACTTTGAAGGGATAGATTAACAGAACACCTTGTTGTAGAAGAGGGAGGCTCAAGGATGCGTGGATTAGACCGCAGTAAGGAGAGGCATGGGAAGGTTGTAACCCATAGTGAGTGGTGGTTGATGACATGAAATGTGTAACGATACAGGTTACGAACTCTGAAATTAACCGGGGATGTTCACCTTCCAGGGTGATGTGTTAGTAATCACCTCGCTTGACAGAGTGAAGGAACAGTTGGGCGTCCATCTTGCAATGGAGCAGGGCTTGACGCTGCCAGGAACCTTGGACCTAATTACAACGCAACTATTCGTCCTGCTCCGGATAGCGACACGCTGCTGCTGCTGCTGCTGCTTTTAGAGCAGTCTAAACATCTCCACAATTACTTACTCTCTCTCTCTCTCTCTCCTCTCTCTCTTCTTTAACGAAGAACAAAAAAGTGGAATTTTCAAAATTCTCTCTCTCTCTCTCTCTCTCTCTCTCTCTCTCTCTCTTTAACGGAGGTACAAAAAAGTGGAATCTATAAAAGTCTCCCTCTTTTGTTCTCTCTCTCTTTCTCTCTCACTTTAACGTGGGGTAAAAAGTGCAAACTTCATAAGTCTCTTTTTCTCTCTCTATCTCTCTCTTTTTTAACGAAGGACAAAAAAGTGGAATCTTCAAAATTCTCTCTTTTTTCTCTCTCTCTTTCTCTCTCTCTCTCTCTCTCTCTCTCTCTTTCTCTCTCTTTAACGTGGGGCAAAAAGTACAAACTTCATAAATCTCTCTCTTTTTCTCTCTCTATCTCTCTCTATTTTCTCTATGTTTCTCTCTCCCTTTTCTCTCTCTCTCACTCTTTTTTAACGAAGGACAAAAAAGTGGAATCTTCAAAATTCTCTCTCTTTTTTTTCTGTCTCTGCCTCTCTCACTCTTTAACGAGGGACAAAAAAATGGAATCTTCAAAAGTCTCTCTCTTTTCTCTCTCTCTCTTTTTTTCTCTCTCTCTCTCTATTTTCTCTGTCTGTCTTTTTTAACGAGGTACAAAAAAGTGGAATCTTCAAAATTCTCTCTCTCTTTTTTCTCTCTCTCTCTCTCTCTCTCTCTCTCTCTGTTTCTCTCTTTGTCTCTCTCTCTTTAACGTGGGGCAAAAAGTGCAAACTTCATAAATCTCTCTCTTTTTCTCTCTCTATCTCTCTCTATTTTCTCTCTCTGTTTCTCTCTCCCTTTTCTCTCTTTCTCTCTCTTTTTTAACGAAGGACAAAAAAGTGGAATCTTCAAAAGTCTCTCTCTCTTTTTTTTCTGTCTCTGTCTCTCTCACTCTATTTTAAAGAAAGACAAAAAAATGGAATCTTCAAAAGTCTCTCTCTTTTCTCTCTCTCTCTGTCTTTTTTCTCTCACTCTCTCTCTATTTTCTCTGTCTGTCCTTTTTAACGAGGTACAAAAAAGTGGAATCTTCAAAATTCTCTCTCTTTTTTTTCTCTTTTTTTCTCTCTCTCTCTCTCTCTGTTTCTCTCTTTGTCTCTCTCTCTCTTTAACGTGGGGCAAAAAGTGCAAACTTCATAAGTCTCTCTCTATTTTCTCTCTCTGTGTCTCTCTCTCTCTGTCTTTTTTAAGGAGGTACAAAAAAGTGGAATCTATAAAAGTCTCTCTCTTTCTCTCTCTCCCCCTCTGTCTCTCTCTCTCCCTCTCTGTCTCTCTATCTATCTATGTCTTATAACGAGGTACAAAAAAGTGGAATGTTCAAAAGTCGAAGAGCAGGAGAGTCTTCAATGTGAGAGATTGTTGTCACCCCACTAAACCCTTTATATTACCCGACATCTTCCTTCCTCCCTCCCCCTGGACTATACACATTACTTGAGGGAGATATTTTGGCACAATTGTGCAACTAGAGCAGGACAACAAGGAACAGGAACATTATTAGTTATTATTTCGTTTGTAACTTTTACTTTTTTATTTATAATTTCAATGACATTAACGAATGTGGTTAGTAAAAAACAAAAAAAATTCCTTTCCCTTACCACAAGAACTTTGCATTGTGGCTGATGTTGACACGCGTGCGTGTGTGCAGAGTGTGTCGAGGTGAATAAAAGTGGGGTTTTTTTCATATATATAAAACCTGCTAGTTGGATTATTAACTGGGAAATGTCGGTGTTGAAGAGCGACGTCACATATGGGGGACGGTAGGAGATGAAACCAGGGGAAGAAGAATAGAAGCCTTCGAAACGTGGTGCTGTAGGAGGAGGAGAATAAGAGGGAAGTTTGTAAGGAGAACAGGGGAGATGAAGGTGAGGGAAGTGAACAACGGTAAGAAGGTGGCAAAAGGATGGAGTAGGCTAAGCGGCGGTGCCTGTTCATAACTTGTATTATTTTAGGTGTCGCATGGAGGAGGAGGAGGAGGAGAGGAGGAGACGTGGTGGTGGGGGGCGGCGTAGCGGATGACCGTGTGACGTCACGCGCCGCCCACGCTCCAGGCAGCGTCCCGACGCCGACGCACTCAGTCAGTCAGCTGTTGCCAGCGGCGCAGGGTAAGTCAGTGAGTGAGTGAGTGAGTAGCCTCAGACTAGCTCGGGTGCCCGGCGTTGCCCTACACTCGTAGCCCTAAATCTGTCGGGGTTATTTATTAACAGGGAAGAGGAAAAGGAGGTGGTGCCGTTTTGACCCACCTTTTCCGGCCGGTGGTCACGTGTAGGGAAACCTAATTTGCAACCGACTAAGCGGCCTCCGAATTTCAGTTAATCCACCTACACGGTCCTGAAGGTGGACGAGGTCCAGAGTTAAGTCTTTCGGGGTTGGTACACCTGCGAAATAGAGATGTGCACGCTATAAGTGCAGTACGGACTTTGCTAGAAGCTTCTTCACACACAGACATATATATATATATATATATATATATATATATATATATATATAACTGGACTTGACTGTATTCCTATTCTGTTTTGGAAAATTTTTGAATTAGTTTGCGCACAGTTATTGAAAAATATTTGCGTTAAACTTCACCATCCTAGGTTTAATTTTCTGTAAAATATCCTCTTTAGGGGGGGGGAAAAAAAACTTGAAGAAGGTACAAAAATACGGCCGAAACGTTGTCTGCTAATTTAAAATTATTAAAGAAAGAAGTATGTGAAAGGTCTTTAACTGGTATAATTTAAGATGACGGCGTGGTTTATATATATATACATATATTATTATTTTATTTCTTTAACTTATATTCCTTTATTGTAATATTAAATGCATTGTTTTGTTACACCACAGCCCATTGTGACGTAATAAGTCTGTATATGTATCTGAATGAGATACGTAACGTTGTAACGTTTAATTAGTTTAAATTAATAATAATAAGAAGAAGAAACGGCAAAGAGGATGGATTTAACTCGTTTGCTGGTAAAAGATTATCTCTGGATACATAGTCTTTGCCTGCGTTGTTACTTGAGTGAGTGTTAATCGCTGACAAGGATGGGGAAGGGTTTTTCCCTGTTGTGTGTGTGTGTATATTTTCCCCCTGAATGAACAATTCTCGGGTTCTCGCTTGAGAACGATGGCAAGAGCGCGCCGTCGAAACGTCGTGGCTTGAACTCCATTTTTTAAATCCCTTGGGGTTGTTTTTTTTTTTGTTGTTGTTGCCAAATTTCATGGCATTTGTGAAGGTGGTTAGGTTTTAATCTATGAGAGGTTAGTTCCGTGGAAAACAACCAGAGGCCGTTGTGAGCGAGTGAGGACAAAGAACCGCCTATTTCCTCCTTGGCCTGTTTCCCAACAGCAACAGAAAGAAAGGTGCTAAGTCGTTAGCCTGTCCTGTCCTGTCCTGTCTCCTTGAGTCTGGCGTCTGGCCCAACGCGCAATCCTCCAATCCTAAGACCTTTCAAATTGTGCCTTATTAATCTATCCCTCCTCTATTCTGTTTTAGAACTTCCTGGTTAGTTACCCTAACCTAACCTAACCCCCATCGCATCCTCCTACATCACCCCACGCTTCAAATGCTTCTAACTCTATTCCGTTAAACTTCTATTGCTTTTTTTTTATTCATATTCAAGTGCCCGGATCTTTCGTAGTCCTTTTTTCCCCCCTAAATTCTCTTCCTTTCGGGTCGCCCGAGGGATATTCCTCAAATTTTATTTTCCTTTCACCAAATCCTCTAAAAAAAGAAAATTAGGAAAAATGTCTGCCGTCCTTGTTGTGGCATTCAGTCCTAAAACAGGTCTGATTCAACACCTTCCATGATAGAGTATCTTGCGCAAGCCTTTTCATTTCCGCAAATAAATACCTCGTCATAATTTCGCTTAGCTTATTCCATCGATCGTTGGCCTCCCTCTCTCTCTCTATGACGTTCGCTTACCTCCAATCCTATGACCCTTCAAAATGTGGCTTATTAATCTATCCCTCCTCTGTGCTACTCTCTCCTCTATTCTGTTTTAGAACTTCCTGGTTAGTTACCCTAACCTAACCCCCATCGCATCCTCCTACATCACCCCACGCTTCAAATGCGTCTACTCTACTCCGTTAAACTTCTAGTGCCTTTTTTTAAATTCGTATTCAGTTCTTTTTTTTTTCTAAATTCTTCTTCCTTTCAGGTCGATCAAAGGAATATTCCTCAATTTTATTTTCCTTTCACCCGAAAATCCCCGATCTATCCTTTTTTTTTCTTTTCAGCAACTTCTGCCGTCCTTAACCAACACTTGTTATATTCCTCCTTCCTTGCCTTCCCTACTCTACATGCAGAATTGCTTAACTTGCCTTCAAAAATATCCCTTCCCAGCCTTTGTTACTGTTTCCCCCAATGCTGCTACACTCCATCATCGCCTTGGGGTTTCCCAAGTCTCCTTCTTCTGACTCCCCCCTCCCCCCCTGATACTACAATAATTCAAGGAGAAGAAATAAAAATAACCTACGCTTTGCCGATGATGGTATTAGGGGGGGAGGGGGGAGTCAGAATAAGGAGACTTGGAAAACCCATAATAAATGGCATGGACGTGGTCCTGGAGAGAGAGAGGAAGAGTTCAACATGAGGATTAATAG
>CM067382.1:70253889-70281389 GCA_034510155.1 Eucriotettix oculatus
TATCTTGTGCAAGCCGTTTCATTTCCTCATAAGTAGTTCACCCTGTCTTCTCTGTCCTCATGTCTCAAGTCTGTCCTGCTAATCTAATTCCTCCGTCTTGTTCTTCCCTTTGAAAAAGGATTCCTCCTGACGAGGAGAGGAGAGGAGAGAGGATAATTCAGTCGCGTGTGCATGGACGGTATTTATAACATGGCGTCTGGTAGGAGGGATTTGCGTCACAGGGTTATCCTATCTCTGGACTCCAGCCTTCTATAAATAAAAATATATCAACTACTACAACATTAAATATATTATACAAAAAAATTTAATATCTCTCTCTTTCTTTCCTTTTTTCTTTCTTCCTTCACTTCGCTTATCGCCTTCGTTCTCCTGTAGTTAAAGAGTTTGCCTCGTCTACTCCGTCCGGCTACACACACACACACACACACACTTCGTTGTTGTTCCTCATGTCTCATGTTCTTTTCTACTATTACATCGGAGTAATTTATATAATTTCTCTCTTACTTTGCCTTCTTGGAGTAATTTTCTAATTTCTTTTTTTTTATTATTCTAATTTCTTTGTTACTGTTCTTACTCTATTTAATTTCTTACAGACCATAGTTACTCTAGTTTATTTCTTACAGCCCTTAGTTACTCTAATTCATTTCTTACTGCCCTTAGTTACTCTATTTTATTTCTTACTAACCTTACTTTAATTTATTTCTTAAAGTCCTTACTCTAGTTTATTTCTTACTGCCCTTCCTCTAATTCCTTTCTTACAGCCCTTACTCTATTTTATTTCTTACAGTCCTTTCTTTAATTTATTTCTTAAAGTCCTTACTCTAGTTTATTTCTTACTGCCCTTAGTCTCATTCCTTTCTTTCAGCGCTTAGTCTATTTTATTTCTTACGGCCCTTAGTTACTCTATTTTATTTCTTACAGCCCATAGTTACTCTAATTCCTTTCTTACAGCCCTTACCCTATTTTATTTCTTACAGTCCTTTCTTTAATTTATTTCTTAAAGTCCTTACTCTAGTTTATTTCTTACTGCCCTTAGTCTCATTCCTTTCTTTCAGCGCTTAGTCTATTTTATTTCTTACGGCCCTTAGTTACTCTAGTTTATTTCTTACTGCCCTTCCTCTAATTCCTTTCTTACAGCCCTTACTCTATTTTATTTCTTACAGTCCTTTCTTTAATTTATTTCTTAAAGTCCTTACTCTAGTTTATTTCTTACTGCCCTTAGTCTCATTCCTTTCTTTCAGCGCTTAGTCTATTTTATTTCTTACGGCCCTTAGTTACTCTAGTTTATTTATTCCTGCCCTTTCTTTAATTTCTTTCTCACTGCCCCTACCCTGTTTTCTCTGTTACTGCCCATTCCTGCGCCTCTTTCACAGGGTTCAACCTTACCTGTTTTTGTTTCCTCTCTTTTCCTCTTTCTTTTACTCTGACAACGGAATACGCGAATGATTATTAAGTCAACAAACTTGAAAACCTGGGACAGCGCGTGACGTACAAGGGGGAAATAGACGTGAGACGTCATCAGCGGCGGTGACGTCACGCGCGCAAACCAGAAAGTCCACTGACTTGACACACTATAAATAGAGAGGGAGAGAGAGAGAGAGAGAGAGAGAGAGAGAGAGAGAGAGAGAGAGAGAGAGAGAGAGAGAGAGAGAGCGTGTGAAGGTCGGCGCGAGAAAGGCAACGCGCACGAGAATCTTGTCGGTCGACTTTAGGGAACTGACGACCTAATTTCAGAAAATAGACTCGTCGGGCAGCGCCAAGGAGCAGTTGTTAGCGTCGCTGCAGAGGCTCAGTCAACAACCTTGACTTACTACGACAACAACAACAACCCTGCCAACAAAGGTGTAAGCTCAAGAAAGGGGAATCATCCATAACCTCTGCAGAAGAGACAGTCAGCCCTGTAATTAGATCAAGAAAAGGAAGCAGAAATCAAGAAAAACAAAGCAGAAATCAATAAAAGAAAGTAGAAATCAATAAGAGGAAGCAGATAAGAAATCATAAATCAAGGAGAGGAAGCAGAAATAAAGAAAAGAAAGGAGAAATAAATAAGAGGAAGCAGATAAGAAATCAGAAATCAAGGAGAGGAAGCAGAAATAAAGAAAAGAAAGCAGAAATGAAGAAGAGGAAGCAGAAATCAAGAAAAGGAAGAAGAAATCAAGAAAAGGAAGTAGAAATAAATAAGAGGAAGCAGGAATAAAGAAGAGGAAGCAGAAATAAAGAAAAGAAAGCAGAAGCAGAAATAAGAAGAGCAGAAAAGAGAAGCAAAGCAAAACAATAAAGAATCAGAGACAGAAAGCAGAAATCAAGATAAGAAAGCAGAAATCAAGATAAGAAAGCAGAAATCAATAAAAGAAAGCAGAAATCAATGAAGAAAGCAAAAATCAATAAAAGAAATCAGAAATAAAGATATGAAAGCAGAAATCAAGATGAGAAAGCAGAAATTAAGAAAAGAAATCAGAAATCAAGAAAGGAAAGCAGAAATAAAGATAAGAAAGCAGAAATCAAGAAAATAGAAATTAAGAAAAGGAAGCAGAAATGAAGAAAAGAAAACAGAAATCAAGAAGAGGAAGCAGAAATCAAAAAGAGGAAGCAGAAATCAAGAAAATAAAGTAGAAATAAATAAGAGGAAGCAGAAATAAAAAAGAGCAGAAATTAAGAAAAGAAAGCAGAAATAAAGATAAGAAAGCAGAAATTAAGAAAAGAAAGCAAAAATAAAAAAAGCAGAAATCAAGAAAAGGAAGCAGAAATCAAGAAAATGAAGCAGAAATCAATAAAGGAGTAAGACAAGGATGCAGTCCATGCTGCATAACTTGTATATAGAGAACAGGCGATGAAGACAGTTAAAAACTGAATACGGAAAGGGAATCATACTGCAAGGAGAAGAAAAAAAATAATCCCCGCCCCTTACGCTTAGCCGACGACATTCTAGTATTAGTGGGAGAATAAACGCCGTGGTCCTGGAGAGAGGAGGAAGAGTACAACACGAGGATTAATAGAGAGACGGGGAACAAAACCCCAAGGTGGCGAAAGGCTGTTAGATAGGGGAAAGGGGATATTTTTTGAAGGAATTCCGCTACCAGAGTAGGAATTTCCTTGCGGCTAATGTAATATGGAGTGTGGCGTCGTTATATATATATATATGGGGGAGTTGCTTTAATAATGTGGCGCTGTAGGAGAATGAGATGAGGGTGGGCAGCTAATAGAATAGGGGAAGAATACGGAGGAGGAGGACTTGGAGTAAGAGGCCAGGTTTTAAGAAAATGAAGGGGTCTTATAATTAGAGAAATTAGGGAAAAGACAGAACGATTTGGAGGAGTTTGACAAAGAGGGTCTTGTAAAATTAATATTAGAGGGAGCAAAAGTTTGGAGTATAGACCGAGCAGGTTGTGGAAGGTGTGGATTATGAGGAAATGAAAATATTTTTTTTTTGTAGTGGGGAAAAAAAAGGCCGGTTAGACTGGGAAGTTGAGGAATTGTGGTACTTACTAGGGTAGGACAGCGCAGGCGTGGATGGAAGGGGACATCAGTGCGGGGGACAATGAACGTCGCCGGACAATCGTCCCGTGCGGATTAACGGTCCAGGCAGGATCTGAGTGAAGCCGCAAATAGATGAGGACGCGCTCTGGTGTCGGATGACCGTGGCTCCTCTTCCCCCCCTCCCTCTGGGCCTGCAGCCAACCTCCCTGCTGGGGGGGGGGGGCCGAGGGGGACGACCAGGTAGGAGTGAGTGATGAGAGAGTCGTCGCCATGGCCGCCGGCGTCTTGTCCTTCCTCCGCAGGCTGCAGCCTCCAGACCCGCAGCTGGACCAGCTCAGGGCTGCCAACATCGCCCTGCACGAGGAACACGCGTGCGTAACGCAAATTTGTTTGTCCAATATAAAGACAAGACGACGTTTCGGGGGGGTTTCTCCCTTCCTCTACGAGCCATATTTACATCCTATTGTATGCACACCAATATATATCTTTTTTATTCATTTATTTATTTCTATATAAAAATTATTATCTTTACAGATTCTCAGTTGTGCCAACTTCGATACAGTATATACCCGAGTTTCACGGTGTGCGCGATTTTATTGTGCTAGGAAGTTTTTGGGGTAATTGAAAACTTTTATCGTGACGGTTGTTAGTTGCTATATATACAGTATTAAATAGTTAATACGCATTTAAAATAATATGTATATATATGTATATAAAATAATGTGTCTCTCTCTGATTCTCTGTGTCTCTCTGAATCTCTCTGTGTCTCTCTATATATCTCTGTGTCTCTGCGTCTTCCTATGTCTCTGTGTGCCGCTTGAGTCTCTCTCTCTCTCTGTGGGTCTCTGTGTCTCTCAATATATGTCTGTGTCTCTCTCTCTGTCTCTCTCCGTCTCTCTGTGTCTTCCTATGTCTCCCTGTGTCTCCTCTCTGTGTCTCCCTGTATCTCTCTATATATCTCTGTGTCTCTCTGTGATTCTCAGTATCCCTGTGTGTCACCTTGAGTCTTTCTCTGTGTCTCCCCGTGTCTCTCTATATATCTCTGTGTCTCTCCCTGTGTCTCTCTGTGTGTCTTTGTCTCTCTCTGTGATTCTCAGTGTCTGTGTGTCGCCTTGAGTCTCCCTGTGTCTTTCTCTCTGTGTATATCTGTGTCCCTTCGTGTGTCTCTCTGTGCCTCCCTCCCTGTGACTCTCTGTAGGTTTCTGTGTCTTCCTGTCTCTCTCTCTCTCTGTGTCGCCTTGAGTCTCTCTCTCTGTGGATCTGTGTGTCTCCCTGTATCTCTCTGTGTATCTCTATGTCTCTCCTTGTCTCTCCCGGTCTTCCTGTGTCTCCCCGTGACTCTCTGTGTCTCTTTGTCTCTCTCTGTGTCTCTTTGTCTCTCTCTGTGATTCTCAGTGTCTGTCTCTCCCTCTGTGGGTCTCAGTGTCTGCCTCTGTGTCTCTCTGTGTCGTCGTCACGTGTGGCAGGTTAGTGCAGCAGAAATGGGTTTGGTTTGTTTGTGTGAGTACCTGAGAGACGAGTCTGTGTGTGGGTGAGACTTGACAGGCGGTGAACTGGTTACCCCATTAAAGTTATTCATAACGCTCTGATATTCGCAATTGTGGTCAATGTAAGAGGAGTCGCCCTGGTAGGCCGAGGCCCCTCTATTGAGAGAGTTGCCTTTGGTGGTGTTTCAGGAGGAGCCTGGTGAAGCAGGAGGCGAGGTTCCGCGAGCGGCTGACGGAGTTGGGGGCGCAGAGCGAGCAGCAGCAGCGGGAGTGCGACCAGCTGCGCTTCCGCATGGAGGAAGTCTCGAGGGAGGCCATGGTCAAGGGCGCGGGCATGGACCGTGAGTCAACCTTAAACAACACAATGGCAGGAAGGGAGGAGGAGACTCCACCCACACAAGGCGGGAGGAGGCTGTCAACAGGCGACGAACAAACTTAACAACGGAATATGGGGGAAACCTTAGCCGATGATGTTGGAAACAAAAATAAACGCCATGAACGTGGTCCTGCAGAGAGGAGGGAAAGGGGAATAACAAAGGCTGTTAGATAGGGAAAAAGGGATATTTTGAAGGAATTCCGCTCGCTACCAGAGTAGAATAGCACAGGGCAAAGAACAGGAATTTCCTTTCGCTCAAAGTAGCCATAATTAGTTTTAAACTAGTTTAAATATTTCCAAAAAGCTGAGTTTCTTCCCGACCTTTAGAAACTCTCCTTTTGGAAGATCTGCCAATGACCTTTGGCCACCAAATATAGGTCAACGCATGCAATAGTCTTGGTGCATTCTTTCGGTAGTTCAAAACTATACATATATATTTTTTCAATTTTTCGCTGTGTCCTGTTGAAGAGATGGCCGCCGTTTCTTGTTGCCACGCGCTGTTTGTTGCAAATGGCCGCCGTTCCTTGTAGCCACGTGCTGTTTGTTGCAAATGGCCGCCGTTCCTTGTAGCCACGTGCTGTTTTACAAATGGCCGCCGTTTCTTGTTTCCACGTGATGTTTGTTGCAAATGGCCGCCGTTTCTTGTAGCCACGTGCTGTTTGTTGCAAATGGCCGCCGTTTCTTCTTACCACGTGCTCTTTGCAAATGGCCGCCCTTTTTTTGTTGCCACGTGCTGTTTGTTGCAAATGGCCGCCGTTTCCTTGTAGCCACGTGCTGTTTTACAAATGGCCGCCGTTTCTTAACCGGTCACAATGAAAATTTTAAAAAGGGGAGAAAAAAAATAAATAGTTTAGAGCCGCCGAAACGTAAGCCGTATATATTTTCCTGAAAGCTGATCCGCGTTCCAGGCCTCCAGGCGGAACTGGAGGCGGCGCACAAGGACTCCGAGTGCGTCCGTCAGAAGCTGCGCCAGTTGCAGGACGAACTCACTTCCTACAGGCAGCAGAACTCGGACCTCATGGACAAGCTCGGCAAGAAACAGGAAGGTAAGGGAGGGAGAACACACACACACACTCTCTTTCCTCAAGGTGGGAAACTCCCCTCTAATAACATAGGAAGGGAAGCTGGTGACGTGGGAGGTAGAGAAAAGTAACCAAGGGTTCACTAGGAACCCTCAAGGTGACCTGCATGAGGTAGGTCTGGGGGCTGTTGGGCAGGAGACTGGACTGCTGTGGGAACACCGACAAACCCACCTCACATTCCTCAACCACTATTCTGGGACAGCTGGCCGACTTGGTCCAATGGGATCAGCCAACAACTCTCACCGTATGCCAAAGGTGAGTGAGTACGTACACTGCTCAAGGCCAGCCTCAGCTTGCAGGAGTCTTAATTGGCCATGGGGGGGAGGGAAAAGAGGACAAATCAGCCCTGACGCGGACTTTCCAGAACTCCACCCCTCATGTGAGAGTCTCCCTGATCACAAGTCTCTTCACCTTTCCGCCCTCTTGTTGATTTTAGAAGACGACGCAAGCCAGAAGCAGTTGGAGGAGAAAGTGAGGCAGCTGGAAGGCCAGCTGCTGGACGTGGAGAAGGAGAGGGACAGACTCGACTGCATCCGGGCTCGACTCGAGGCGGAGAGGGAAGAAGAAATGAAAATAGTGCAGGAGGTAAAGTAATCCTCATGAAAAAAAAAGGTACTTTTGCCATAGGACATCAGTAACAAAAAAAAGGGTAGCATCGGCGGCCATGACAGTGAGGTACAAAGGCTATTACCAACCACTTGATATTAATCACAGAAAGTTCTTGGGTTCTCACCCGGGTTATAATTAACTAACTAACTCCATGGCTCTACGGTCCATTAAGGGACCTTGGCCTCCAAAATTCCAAGTCGTCCCGGAAACTTCCTCTAACAGAAACGAAAATTTCGACTCAATCTCTAAGTGACGTCATCAGCGCTGCCAAATAATATACTACAGTGAATTATATTTCCAAGTTTTTTTTGTTTTTTTTTCAGGGAAAAAAATAATATTTTTTTAAATAATTCATTTCTAATAATATGATTCAACCACATTTATTAATTTATATTGAATATAGTTATACTTTCAGCTATAGGGGTTAGATATAGGTCCTTTACGACCAGATTATTAGTTATTGTTTAAGTTGTATGTGTGTATCTGCCACCGGGGAAGCGGCTACAGCATTTGCAGACTTAATAAATACACATACATACGTTATGATTATTCTAATGTGTTGACGTCACACGATGCCTGGGGGTGAGTAACTAACAAGGTGTGTTCTTCTTGTCTCCTCCAGGCCCTGGACGAAGCGCAAGCGGAGAAGGCGGCGATGCAGGTCCAGTTCGAGAGGCTGAGAACAGTCAACACGGACAGGGAGCAGCAGCTGCTGGACGACTTCGAGTGGAAGCTGCGGGAGGTGGAGCAGGCCTGCAAGAAGAGGATGGCGGACAAGGAACGGGCTCTGGAGGAGAAGCTCAACGCGGTCACCAAGCAGCTGGAGCAGCGACACGCGGCGGAGGTACATGTGACGTGACACGTGACAGAGGGACGGCGTCGACGACAGTCCAGAAGGTCAGGTGACGATACCGCCGGGTGAAGAAGAGTCAGTCCTCGTTAATAATATGGCTGACACCAGCCGTCATCTTCAGGCGAAGTGCGCAATGTCGGCGGAGAGAGTCGCCCCCCACTCCTACCAACCCACCCAAGGGCTAGACTAGGGGGGGACAGTACTAACCGACGGGGACTATATAAAATACCAAATTTTTTGACTCAACCAAAAAAAAATTTCCAAACGCATGTTGCTGTCGCACAAGGGCAGCTCCTCGTGCCCTTCAACCTCCCTCCCTCCCTCCCCTCTTACTACTATCGCTGACGGGGTTTTTTCCCCTCCCCCCTGGTAAGGAGAGACCACACACCCCCTCTTCTGGTTAAATTACCGGCCCTTTCCCCCCCCCTCCTCCTCCTCCCCTAAGCTCTTCATTCTGTTCCTCTCACAATCTCCATCTCCCCGTGAACGACCGTATTAAAAGGGGGGGGGGGCTGGTTGTTGTTATTACGCCCTCAGGTGCGGGGTTGCGGGGTGCGTGCTTTCAGGGAGGGGGAGGGGGCACTTCACCTGAAGATGACGGCGGCAGCGGGTCTGTGTCAGCCATTAGAAACGTTGTGGACTGCAAACGTCATCACCCCTGAGGACTCTTCATCTTCGTCGGGGGGGAAATCTACGTTCTCAACAATACTGCCGTAAATGAAAATGTTCCACTTTTAAAAAGATAACAGAATTGTTATTAATTTATAGAAACAAATTCTTATTTTTTCTCGGTACGGTCTAAACTCGTTCTCAAAGAGGTAAGCGTTTTGTGTAAATCCGCCGACTTCTCAAAAAAAAACCTTCTCCTTCCGGACATGACGACAGATAAGCAAAGCGTGGGATCCGGTTTTTTAAACTACATCAACCCCCCCTCCCCTCCCCCCAAAAAAATAACCCCAACCGGGACCTGACGACAAACATGACCAATGAGGACCGAGCACAGCTCACAGGAGAGGGGGAGAGGAGCCATGTATAAGTACGGGTGTCACGGTATACCTGATGACGACGACGGACCTTATATTTGAAAGAAGTGGGTGGGGGGAGGGGAGGAGGGGGAGAAGGGGGAGGGGAGAAGGACTGACTGGTTGCCGAGGCGGGTTCGGCATCCACGTTTCAATTAATTTTTTTAACAAAAAAACATCGTAGCCTGACTTTCTGGATGTGTCTACACATGTTAATGTTACAACTTTTTTTTTTAAAAAAAAAAATAATAATACTACATTTCTCTTCTCTTTTTTCTGTTCTCGCGCCACTCTTCAGTAGATTTCTATTATTTTGCTAACACTTTAGCAGCAGCAGCAGCAGTAGTAGAAGCAGCTTTGTCAATAGTTTACTAACTGTCACCATCTCGCGGCGAAGGGAGTGGGTTTTTAATAAGCCGATTCCAGTCACAACAACATTATTATTATTATTACAGCAGCTTTTCCCACACACACAACAAAAAAAACTACATGCGACAAGGGAGGAGCAGAAGGTGAAAGGATAGGATAACCCCCAAACCGCAGTAGAAAAGAACACGGAACATGAAACACACAGAGATAGGAGATAGGGATTAGTGAGTGAAGTGTGTGACGCTCCTCAGGTGACAAAGCTCAAGGGCTACGAGGTGGAGGTGCTGCAGCTGAGGACCATGTCGAGGGACCAGCAGCGGGCCATGAGGAGCAACACCCGCCAGACGGAGCAGCTGCAGGTGGCGGAGATGATCCTCAAGGAGGAGGTGGCGAGGCTCAAAGAGGTCCTCGACACCGAAAAGAACTACGCGCAGACTATACAGGTACTAGACCGACCGCAGCGCCACAACAAACCCCTAAATATTGAAAAGAAAACACGCGTGGAGGACGTTCTGCAGAATCTGGACCACAGTAGGGAGAGAGAGACTCGTTGTAATGTAATTATTTATTAACAACTTAAGCAAACTAGAAGAAGCTTCTAATTTTTTTTTTATTTTTGCAAATTATTTTTATTTTTTAACTACTGTGCTTATCGAGGTTTTATTTTGCTCCTGTATTATAATTTTCTGTCTTTTTTTTTTGATAACCGTGCATTATTTTCTCTCTTTTTTAAAATTAAATGTATATCTTGTAATTTCAAAACACGTTTTCTTAGGGTAATGCCACCCCTCCCTTTTCATTTTACATTACTGTTACTATTTTAAGTCAGCTTTTTTTTAAAAAATATTTTAAAATAATAAAGAGGGGTGGGAAAAAAAGAAACAAGCAGAGAAAAATTATATATGTTGTTGAATAGGTTGAAGGCATTTAAATAATTTAATATAGGGGGGATATATATATATATTCTGAAAGTTTCGGGTCACTTATAGAGTCTGTTACCTTGACTCCTAAGTATTCATTTATCGGATGAAATATTTACAACTTTGACGTTTCGGCGTAAATTTCAGGAAAAAAATTTTTTCCCTGAAAAAAAAACAACTATTTGATAATATTTTTCTGTTTCATTGGCTCATTCCTTGCAGTCGTCTTCTTATTCTTTTTTTTTTCAAGCGTGTACGCAAATTGATTTATCAGGTGTCGGGTGGTGTATGATGATGATTTGGGTCGGGTTTTGTCATTACATGTGTCCACACACACGAGAGGAAGAGGGAGATAGAGAGAGATAGATACAGAGAGAGATAGATAGATACAGAGAGAGATAGAGGGAGAGAGGGAGGGAGAGAGAGATAGACAGAGAGAGATAAAGATAGACAGAGAGATACAGAGGGAGGGAGATACAGAGAGAGATAAAGAGAGATACAGAGAGAGAGATACAGAGAGAGATACAGAGAGATACAGAGAGAGATACAGAGAGAGATAAAGAGAGAGAGAGATAAAGAGAGATACAGAGAGAGAGATAAAGAGAGATACAGAGAGAGATAAAGAGAGATACAGAGAGAGATAAAGAGAGATACAGAGAGAGATAAAGAGAGATACAGAGAGAGATAAAGAGAGATACAGACAGATAAAGATAGACAGAGAGAGATAAGGATAGACAGAGAGAGAGGCAGAGAGAGATACAGAGAGAGAGATACAGAGAGAGATAAAGAGAGATACAGAGAGAGATAAAGAGAGATACAGAGAGAGATAAAGAGAGATACAGAGAGAGATAAAGAGAGATACAGAGAGAGATAAAGAGAGAGAGATACAGAGAGAGAGATAAAGAGAGATACAGAGAGAGAGAGATAAAGAGAGATACAGAGAGATAAAGATAGACAGAGAGAGATAAGGATAGACAGAGAGAGAGAGAGAGGCAGAGAGATACAGACAGAGAAATAAAGATATATATATATATGTAGAGAGAGAGGGGGGAGGGAGGGAGGCAGAGAGAGAGTCTAGGATGAATAGTGTTTGAACAAGTCCGTTTAAATTTGTATCTGCGGTGTTGGTGTTTCGTAGATAACTTACTGTTCCTTATATCGTGTAATTTAGTCTGTTTTTATTTATCCGTTCTCTGTTCCTCCAATTATCCATTGATTTTGGTTTTTGTAGTCTTTGATCTTTCGCTTAATGCGGCTTTTAATATTTTTGTACATTAGAATATTGTCTGATTATAATTTTTGTGTTACATGATGACATGAATTAACTGTGACTCTTCTTCTTCCCCCGCCTTCCCTTCCTTCCAGATGATGCACGACAAGCACATGGCCGAGTGTGAGAGGAATCTCCAGGCGCAACTGGAGCAGCAGAGGCACAACATCAATGCGCAGGTAAGGAAGGGAAGGACTTTCATCACCTGGCTAACTTTAACATTATATATTCACTAATAATAATAATATAAATACTTAACTCTACACCGAAAGAAAGAGAGAAAAAGTGAAAGAAAGAGAGAAGGAAAGAAATAAAGAGAGAAAGAGAAAAAAGAAAGAGAGAAAGAAAGAAAGACAGAAAGAAAGAAGGAGAGAAAGAAAGAGAGTTTGATGGGGTTAATTATTTAACACAATTTATTCTCTTTTTTTAAAATGAAATAATAAAATAAAGAAAGAGAGAGAGAGATAGAGAGAGAGAACGTAAGAAAGAAAGAGAGAGAGAGAAATAAAGAGAGAGAGAAATAAAGAAAGAAAGAAACAAAGAGAGAAAGAATGGGAAAGAAAGAAAGAAATAAACAAAGAGAGAAAGAAAGAAAGTGAGAGAAATATGAATCCCCCCCCAAAAAAAAATTTCTAATAACATATTACCCAATGTAATCCATTGTAAATTTGCTTTTAGTACCTGAAGAAGCCTCAAATGACTGACGTAACATTGTAATGTTTAATATTCAATTTTTAAAAAAAAAACGAAGAAAAAATGGAAAAGAAAAAAAGAAGAAGGCTTTTAGAACTCATTTATTGTTATTTTTTTAATCCCTTCATTTTATGTCTCCCGAATACAACCACCGGAAAATAGTAGCAATTCTTAGGTGGTAGTTGTTGTTCCAGTGGGAAGAGCGGATGAGAAGAGACTTGTCGCGCCTGAAATCGGAACTGGAGAAGATGCACCACGACGAGGAAGTTTCTGCTCTGTCTGCCATCAAGCAGGAGATGCAACAGAAGCTGCAGACTACCAAGAAGGACCTGGAGGACAAACTGGAACGCAGCTTGGATGAAGTTAGTGCTCGTGTCTTTACCCTCGACATTAGAAAATAAGGTGTAAAAGGCAAAAATGGCCGTCTGGACCAGGGACTGGAAGGCTAGGATATCCAGCCGGGCGGGTGCTCTAGTAACCTGAGCTAACCCTAGTCGACGTCAACATCTCTCCATTAACCTTAAAAAAAACTTAAGCTGGTCCCTGGTCCAGTCTTCCTTCTAAAATTATCTGTATGCTTCACTTCGCCTCAGACCTGAACGTCGTAACACTGATTTCCAGGTGACGAGGTTGAAGGCAAGCCTGGAACAGAAGGAGGAGAGTCACGAGAAAGAGCTGGAGAAAGCGCGGACCAACGCGGACCGCGACTTGTTCGACCTCAGGAGGAAACTGGACAAGGTGGACCTGTGTTACCAGGAGCAGATGGAGAAGCTCGTGGAGAAGCACGACAAGGACATAGGTACGTTCCCTTACTCACTTAATATTGGGAAAAACCTCCTCCATTCAAGTTTTCAAGTCAAAACTTTTAACCTTATTTAAAATAAAATTAATTGAATGGTGAATTTGGTGAATCAGAACGCTTAAACGAGGAAGCAGACCGCAGAGTCCAGCAGCTGGAGCAGAACTGGCAGCTGCAGATGAGTTCCACCAGGACAACCCTCGAGTTAGTCAAGGAGCAAATGGAGCGTGACGCGCAGGACAAAATGGAGACTTTGAGAGAACAACACCGACAAAACTTAGGTTTGTTCACTAAACCTTCCTTCCCCCGCCCCCCATACACTGTCTAACACACACACCATACACGTCGCCATCTTGTCGAGAGACAACACGGTGGGAAATGGGGGGGGAGGGGAAGGGGAGGGAGAGGGGAGATCTGTGCCACACTGAGAAAGTGAACAGGAACACGACACCTTGTGAAGGGTGAAGATAACACAAACATTACATAGGTAAAGGACAGAGATTGGATGAATAAGTTGTATTTTCCCCACTCTCATCAAAGGTCACATACAAAGCAATTTTTTTGGCACCATGACTTGGACACACACACACACCAAAAAGGAAAAATGGAATATAAAACCGGAGACAGAGACCAACAGACAGGCAAAAAAAGAGAGAAATGTTAAAAGAAAAAAAGAAAGAGGAAGTCGGTGGTTAAGTTAGTTAAGGCGAAGGGAGTTTCCACAAAGTTCATCGCCAAGAAGAGCAGCACTTCTTGTCTTTGAGGCAATTAAAATTATATTGATTAATAATATAAGAGAGAGAGAGAAAAAGACAGTGAGAGACAGAGACAGAGAGAGACAGTGAGAGACAGAGACAGAGAGTCAGTGAAGGACAGAGAGAGACAGAGACCCAGAGAGAGACAGAGAGACAGTCAGGGAGACAGAGAGAGCAGACAAAGACCCAGAGGGACAGAGACAAAGAGAGACTGAGAGACAGAGACAAAGAGAGACAGTGAGATACAGACAGACACAGAGAGAGACAGATACAGTGAGAGACAGACACAGAGAGAGACAGATACAGTGAGAGACAGAGACAGTGAGAGACAAACACAGAGAGAGACAGAGACAGTGAGAGACAAACACAGAGAGTCAGTGAAGGACAGAGAGAGACAGTCAGAGAGAGAGAGACAGAGACCCAGAGAGAGACAGAGAGACAGTCAGGGAGACAGAGAGAGCAGACAAAGACCCAGAAAGACAGAGACAAAGAGAGACAGTGAGATACAGACAGACACAGAGAGAGACAGATACAGTGAGAGACAGAGACAGTGAGAGACAAACACAGCGAGAGACAGTGAGGGACAGAGAGAGACAGTCAGAGAGACAAAGAGAGACACCGAGACCCAGCGAGAGACAGAGAGACATTCAGGGAGACAGAGAGAGAGCAGACAAAGACCCAGAGAGACAGAGACAAAGAGAGACAGTGAGATACAGACAGACACAGAGAGAGACGACAGGGAGAGAGACAGAAAGTCACAGAGAGAAGGAGAGAGATGTAACCTAACCTGATAACACCAATCACAATGATGATTTAACAAATTGCACTCATTTTTTGACTTTTTAAAAAAAACATACACAATCTTTTGAACAATATTAACAGTTGTTAATCGTTATTATATGACCCCCCCCCCCCAAAATATAAATATAAATATATATATATATATATACATGTTGCTATAAATATTTAATACCAGTATTTAAAACTTGAATATAAAATTTTTAACATAGTTTTTTCCCCCCCAAATAATAGATTTGTTTAAATAGAAATAATAACTGCCTTCTGTTTTCACCTTTGTCTTTCCTCTGTTTCAGAGACGCAGTGGAAGAAACTTAAGAGTGAGAAGGAAGATGCCATGAAAGTGATGGAGGAGAAACACCAGGCGCAGATGAGGAAACTGCTGGAAGAGATGGACTTGCTGCGGAAACGACACTCGTCTAAGGAGGAGGAGGTAAGGAGGGACAAACAAACAAGGTGGCCCAAATAAATACCACACTATTCACGTCTCCTTCATGACGTCACTTCTAAATCACCTTTCATTGTCATTCGTAACTATTGTTGTTGTTTTTTTTGGTCACCTTTGGAACGTCGCTTGTGTGGTATTTGTTAGTCTTCATCTTATGCAAACCTTTTTTTATTTTTAGAAGCTTGTTGTTGTTGTTGTGGTGGTATTATTCAGTCCTATGGCTGGTCTGATGCAACCCCATCCATGCTTACATGTATTGTGCAAGCTTTTTCATTCCCCACATCCTCCCTAATCTACTTAGTGTATTCTATCCTCCTCGGCATCCATCTTCTTCTTCTGTTAACTTTCCTCCAATGCTAATTTTACAACAACGCCCATGTGGCTCAACATCTATCCTTTGAAAGTCCTCCGTATTGATCGCCCATTTCCCATTGTGCTTAGAACTTCCTCGTTAGTCTCCCTATCCACTCACGCATCTCATTCTTCTTTCCGCATTTCAGAGGCTTCCATCCTTTTTCCTTTCTGCAACTCCTACCGTCCCCGTATATATAACGCCACACTCCATGCCAACAATTCCTGGTAATAAGTAAATTCCCTTTCCTTGCCATCCTATTCTAGTAGCAGAATTGCTTAACCTTCCTTTCCCCAATGTAACAGCCTTTGTTATTCCACTGTTTTCCACCCCATGCTACACTCCATCATCGCCTTGGGGTTTCTTCCCCTCCCCCCTCTCTCTATTAATCCTCATGTTGAACTCTTCCTCTCTCTCTCCAGGACCACGTTCAGACTTGGTTTTCCCCTCTATATTAGTCATGGACCATATTCATGCCATTTTTTATGGTTTCCCAAGTATTCCCTTATTCTGACTCCCCCTAATGCCACAACACCATCATCGGCAAAGCTTAGGGTTTTCATTTCCTCTCCTTGAATTTTATTCCTTTTCCATGTTCATGCCATTTTTATGGTTTTCCAAGCCTTCCCTTATTCTGACTCCCCCTAATACCACAATACCATCATCGGCAAAGCTTAGGGTTTTCATTTCCTCTCCTTGAATTTTTATTCCTTTTCCATGTTCATATTGTAGTATTAGGGGGAGTCGTGGACCATGTTCATGCCATGTATCATGGTTTCCCAAGTCTTCCCTTATTCCGACTCCCCACAATATCATCAAACCAAACTTTTGTGGGTTCCTCATTTCTTCTCCCTGCAGCACGGTTCCTTTTCCTGTAATCCGTTTTAACTTTCTTCACTGCCTGGTCTGCATACAAGCTGAAGAGTGTTACATGAAATAGAAATGTTGTAGTAGTAGTAGCTATATATATATATATATATATATATATTTTACCTAAACCACATACCGGAACGTGGAACTTTTAAAAACCAGATCAACTAATTCCAGTTAATGTAGTAGATAGAAGGCAAGCAGACTAATCCCAAGCGCATCTAATATTGAACTTTATTGGCCTGTGAAGAGCGATTCATCGAGTGGGTAGAAAATTAAATTTGACAAAGGTCTTCACTGAAAGCAAGACAAAAAAAAAGACTGCGAGTGCCGTATTACCTTCCTTTTCTTTTCTTTTTTTTATAAATATGATGAAATGATATTTCAGTGTCTGTGAACAAGTCTGTGAAGGCCAAAAAAACACTAAAATTAACAATCCCTTTCAGAGGTCATTGGCACAGGCCAGTTACGTGCTACTAAGACAAATTTTAGGAGGATAAAGATATTAACAATACACTGTAACATCTAGAATGTTGGCAATAGATTAAGATTTATTGTTGTTGTTGTTTCCCACCATTAGGTCCCTCGATTGAGGGGGGAAAATAGGATACGGTCATGCCATTAAAAATTAAAAATCAACAAAATAAGGTACATAATTAAAGACAAATAATCTTAAAATAAATTAATTAAAAGGAAAATGTATATAGACAAAAGTCAATGTAAACACAACAAAGAGACAGACACACACACACACTGGATTTAGATTTATTGTTGTTGTTTTCCATTAATCCTCGATTGAGGAAATAGGATACGGTCATGCCATTAAAAATTAAAAATGAACAAAATAAAGTACATAATTATAACGACAAATAATCTTAAAATAAATTAATTGAAAGAAAATGTATATAGACAAAAGTCAATGTAAGCGCAACACGGAGACAGGCACGACGTGTGTCACACACATGCACACTAGATTTAGATTCATTGTAGTTGTTTTCCAGTAGTCCTCGACTAAAAATGAGGAAAATAAGGTACATAATTAAAGACAAATAATCTTAAAATAAATTAATCAAAGGAAAATGTATATAGACAAAAGCCAATGTAAACACAACACGGAGACAGACACGACCGTGTTACACACACACACACACACACACTGAGAAACACGCAATGGAGAATAATCGAACTGCTTGGACCAGGGGAAACTGTCCTCTGCCTCGAGGCAGCGAGCGCCATGTGTGAACACAAACAAACAAAAGAGCAGAAAAAAACTGAATAGAAATTTGAAAGATATGTGACGATGTGTAGTATTTTTACAAAGTTGGCAGCAGCAGCAGCAGCAGCTCTTTCAACAACACCTTCTTTTGCAACAGCAGCAGCAGGAGGAACCATCTTGATTTTAAATACTAGGAAGGGACGATTAAGAAAAAAAATCCTGTACCACAGAGTAAAAAAAAGCAGCGCCGCCGCCATTTTGAAAAGAATGGTTTTACTCTCTCTGCTTCACGAAGATTTCTGTAGCTACTGCTTTTTAACCTCTGTGGAGGAAGGCTTATAGTATCTCTGCTTTGTGAATACTTTTCTGCTGTAAATAGAGAGAGAGAGAAGGAGAGGGAGAACAATGGCGATGCTTGTCCAACCTTAGAGCTGAACCTCTGATTTCTCCACGGGCCATACATAATATACTGTTCCATTTGTAATTTGGACACTCGGTCACATGCGACACAGAAACGAAATTTTAAAAGTTTGTTAAAATATAAACCCATATCCCCCCATCTCCCACTCCCTAATATTGGGTGCCAAATTCCTTAACACGGCAGTGTTTTATCACTTGTTACATATTTTGAATAATGAAAGGTTAATTTTTTTTTGTGGGTGGGGCCAGAGGGAGGGGGGGGGGGAAAGTAGTCAACATATTATGGGAATATTGTATCGCAGGACCGTACAGTAACTTCCTCACAAGTGTGAAACTCCGCCCCCCCGTTAAAACCAAATAAACCACAACATTAATATTTTTTTCATTAGTTCGTTGATAAAAAAATATATATTTTAAAAATCCTGATGAGGAAGCTGCGCCAGATCTTGGAAGAGCAGTGGGGGGGGATGAAAAGTTAATACCGCGCATTTCTCATTCCAAATTGATTTTTTTTTGTGGTGCCGTTGGAGGTTTGGACAGTAATTAATTATTTTTTTTTGGAAAGTTAACCATAAAAAATTTTTTATAGGCTCATAGACAGGTGCAACAAAAGGGACTCTATCCTAAATGCTTTCTGAACCAAGCTACTCGCCGCTGTTCACAGCAGAGATTCTCACTTAGTCCAATCGCGCAAAAAAACTATACTAAACCAAACTGCACGGGTATTTTGAAAATACAAACTGTTTACCATGGCGCAATATCGATAGTCAGGCCCCTGACACACTGATGATGCTCACAATCGATAGTTGACAACCGTGGTGACTGCCACCAACTGGAGGGAGGGGGAAGGGGGAGGGAACGTGGCCAGTCATCACTGACACACACTGTCCACACGCTCAGAGAAAACTGAGGCAGTGCTGCTCTAGTCGTGTCAGCAGCGATGGATTGGACAGTTGTCAGTGCAGCACTGACATCACTGCCCCTCGTTCTCTGGCAGTCATCACTGTCTCTTAGCCTTAGACTCAAAATTATGGAAGGATCCTCAAAATTTTTGTGTTCTACCATCGGAAACACCTAGACAAGATGTGACCAACCACCGTAGTTTACCAAGATGGCCGCCAAGGTTCAAGTTGAAATTTGAAAAAGAGGATGAGGCACCGGCTACTGATGCTGGACGACGACAAGTTGTGAACACGGGGCTACAACCTCCCTGTAAGGATATCGAAAGAATGCCAATACAAGTTTGAGGATTTAATTCTTTAAAAAAAGAAAAAAGAAAAGAACTGTAATAACACTTATTTGAAAATTGATCTACAACAGCTAAAGAATTTTTTTTTGAAAGAATAATATTGAAAAGGCTGCAACACCAGAGTAAAAATAACCTTTACGTGAGGTCAAATTTTTTTTAAAAAAAAAATCCGGCATGACAACGAGAGAAAAAAACACCTAAATATGATAAATAAAATATTGGCTTGAGAAAGACCGGTTAGGGATGAAATCGAGACACAGACGTGTAAATACGCTAGCCTTGTCTGTTAACAGCCATTGCATATTCTAACAGCAACTCTCCCCACCCCCACCCCTTCCCCCTTATTTGGGAAGTTGGCTTGCGCTGCATGAACCCTCGATGTCCTTAACACTTAGTATTTGAAGAGACAGACACACGGGTCTTTCAGGAGGCGCCCCGCAAGGCCGCCGTCACGACTGAGAAGAGAGAACAACAACAACAACAACATCCCCCGCCGCCAATGCCGCAGCCTCCGCCGCCTCAAGTCGTCAGGAAGGGAGAAAAGGTCATCGCCAAGGCGGCCAACCACTCGGAGCCGGGAAACGCGGCCAAGAAGGATAAGGCTGCTGCTGCTGCCCCCTCGGAGGAAAAGTGCTCCGTCTCCTAAAGAGGGGGGGAGGGGGGGGAGGAGAAACCCCCTCGACTATCATTCCTAACTGAAGATGTGCTGCATTTATAAAAACAACTAACTGACTCGGCTTCAGTGTGGAACACTTGTGTAATAATTATCTACGGTTACCACTATTTTTATATAAAAGATAAACACACACACACTCACATGTGACATGAACCACCTTGTGAAATTGTAAACTGTGCCAAATATAAAATTTTGAGGTGTTCCTGTATGTTCAACTGTGTCATATATAGAGTTTCCCCAAGCTACGCTTTTGTACGTTATCCTTTGAATTTAAATAAATTTACATACTAATACAAATAAGTCTCTTATTTGTTTGAAGAAAACAAAATGTCCCCATAAGCTTAGTTGTCAGAAAATAGAGACTTGGAAAAACATAAAAAAAAATGGTCCTGGAGGGTTGTTGTTGTTGTTCTTCTTCTTGTCATTTCCGCCCAACTGTCACATCCCACAGCCTCCCTAATGTGTGTTTAGCAAGTTCCATCCTTGTCCTCACTCTTTTCCCCCTATTATGCTAATTTTTACAAGACCCTCGTGTCTTAAAATGTGGCCAATTAACCTATCCCCTTCAAATTTCCTCTCTACTGTTGTTCACTCCGCCCCTATTCCTGGTTAGTTACCCTATTCATTCTCCTACAGCACAACTATTACATCCCACAGCCTCCCTAATGTGTGCTTAGCATATTCCCCCCTTAGCCCTCCCTGTCATGTTTACTTTCTCCCCCATTATGCTAATTTTTACAAGACCCTCATGTCTTAAAACGTGGCCAATTAACCTATCCCCTTCAAAATTCCTCTCTACTGTTGTTCACTCTTCCCCTATTCCTGGTTAGTTACCCTTCTCATCCTCCTACAGCACAACTATTACATCCCACAGCCTCCCTAATGTGTGCTTAGCATATTCCCCCCATTGCCCTCCCTGTCATGTTTACTTTCTCCCCTATTATGCTAATTTTACAATCCTCCCCTGAGGGTGTAAAACATCACGTTTTCCCTCCGGGAATGCAGCCCTACGGACGGACTAACTCTCGCTCGCTTTCCTTGCGTGACCAACTTCCTCGTTGATCCTTCTCCTAACTCAGCTCATCGCAGACTCTCCTCTTTTTCTCTTCCCCTCTCTCTTAATTTCTCCTGACGTCGTTTCCTTGACCCACCCCCCTCCTTTTCGGTCATTCCATGTGATCATGACATCCTCGGGACGTTTTCCGCCATTTCCAGGGTTCCTAGAAGGTTCAGCGGGTCGGTGACTTTCCCTGCAGACTCGCGGTGTCAACTGGCTAATCCTCCCGAGGGAGTAAAACATCACGTTTTCCTACAACGGACTAACTCTCGCTCGCTTTCCTTGCGTCACCAACTTCCTGGTTGATCCTTCTCCAAACTCAGCTCATCGCAGACTCTCCTCCTTCTCTTAATTTCTCCTGACGTCGTTTCCTTGACCCCCCTTCATGACATCCAGCTGCATCTCTGGAGACATTTGCCGCCATTTCCAGGCTTCCTAGAAGGTTCAACATCACACGTCTTGGGGTAACGCAGGAACACTGTTTTTTTCCAGCTACTGGAAGCAGTGACGGAGCTGAAGGAGCAACTGGCGGCCAAGCACAGGGACGTGGAGGGACTGAAGCTGAACGTGGACCTGCTGGAAGGAGGCCTGCAGGTTCTCAACAGGGAGATCACGGTCCAGGGGAAGGAGATCGTCAAAGTGCAGACCAAAGCCCAGAACAAGATAAGGTACGGTCACGACTTTCAACCAAATTTAAGGCACGTATAACAGTGTAAACAACACAGATGGTAAAAAAAAGTGGGGATAACATCGCTGTTACCATTCCAGTTTTCTTTTTCACCATAACGTTTCCCCTAACTGCACGGTTTTCTCGACTCCATTACCAAAAAAACTCTTGAAATTGCAACATTGTTATCTGACTTTGAAAAAAAATTTCACGATAAACAAAAAAGACGGCCGATAAGATAGTAATAAATAAATATATATATATATAAGTTCATCAACAATTTTTTTTATTTCACAAAAGCGACGTTTCGCCTCGACTTTGAGACATCCTCAGACGGTCCACACTAAATTAATTCTTCACGGGCACATTCAACAATCTTTTCGGGGCTGCAGATGGGAGGGGGGGGCTGGGAAAGTCAAGGTAGAAAATATTTATGAATTGCCAAAATTTTTTTACACCTGAGGAAGTTCTCGGAAATGAATGACGAAACGTCGGTTTTTCGAATTAAGGGGGTTTGATGAATTTATAAGTTGACTTTTCGGGCCAATCTGTTTTTTTTTTATTTATTGTAGAAAGTCTAAAATGATCAAACCTGAGGAAGTTCTTTGAAAATGAGTGACGAAACGTCGCTTTCGAATAAAAGATGGTGATAAATTTATAAACTGACTTCTCGGGCCAATCTGTTTCTTATTATTTATTTATTGTAAAATGTCTGAAATGGTGAAAGAGGGGCGAGGGGGAAATATTTATGAATTGCTAAAATTTTTACACCACCTGAGGAAGTTCTCCAAAATGGAGACGAAACGTCGGTTTTTCGAATTTCATAAGCTGAATTTTCGGACCACTTGCTTTTTTATTTATTGTAAAATGTTTAAAATGGTTACACCTGAGGAAGTTCTCAAAAACGGTGACGAAACGTCGCGCTTTGGGTGATAAATTCATATATAAGCTGACTTCTCGGGCCAATCTGTTTCTTGTTATTTATTTATTGTAAAAAAATGAGAAATGGTGAAAGAGGGCCAGGGGGAGGAGGGGAAAGTCAAGGAGCAAATATTTGTGAATTGCTAAAAATTTTACACCTGAGGATGTTCTCGGAAATGTGCGACGAAACGTCGCTTAAGGTGATTGCTACAATTCACTTCCTAACTTGTTTTTTTTAAAAAAATAAATAAATAAAAATATAAAATTGATTCCAGTGTCGACTAAAAGCTTGTTTTCGACACGTTCACAGCCCACGGGGGGCTACAACCCCCACTCCTAATTAGTTTGTTCCTAGTGGAGCATGTGTGCATGGCGCAATACAACTAATATTATCGGGGGACATTGATGTGAGAATATAGAGCCAAACGGATGTGATCGTCATCAGCTACGTCATCAGCTGCGTCATCGGTTTATGTGGTTTCAGATTGGTTTATAAATATACTGTACTTAAAATGGTGGATAATAACCTGACAAAGGTAACAACAACCAACTCTGAAAGTGGTCCGAAAATTTTCCTTCTCCATACAAAAGAGCATTTTACTGATTTGAGGAGATGTTCCCTTCCTTTCCTTTTTACTTCCACACTTTTTTTCCTTTCCTCTTCATATTTATGTTTTTTTATTCTTTGTTTTTTTCTTTTGCTTTTTTTTCTTTTGCCGTAAAACCAAAACAATGGAACGTTCCTTTTTGCTTCCACACTTTTTTGTCTTTCCTCTTCATATTCATGTTTTTTTTCTTTTGCCGTAAAACCAAGACAGTGGAACATTTTTTTTTCTTTTCTTTTTTTTATTTGCCGTAAAACCAAAACAATGGAACGTTCCTCTTTGCTTCGACACTTTTTCCTTTCCTCTTCATATTCATGTTTTTTCTTTCTTTTTTCTTATCCTTTTTTTTTCTTTTGCCGTAAAACCAAGACAATGGATCGTTCCTCTTTTCTTCCACACTTTTTTTCCTTTCCTTTTTATATTCATTTTTCTTTTTCTTTTTTCGATTTTTTCTTTTGCCGTTAAACCAAGACAATGTAACGTTCCTCTTTGCTCCAAACTTTTTCTTTCTGTCATATTTATTTCTTTTCTTTTTTTCTTTTTTCCTTTTTTTCTTTTGCCTTTAAACCAAGCCAATGTAACGTTCCTCTTTTCTTCCGCACTTCTTTTCTTTTCCTCTTCATATTTATGTCTTTTTATTCTTTGTTTTTCTTTTCTTTTCTTATTTTTTCTTTTGCCGTAAAACCAAGACAGTGGAACGTTCCTCTTTGTTTCCACACTTTTTTTTCCTTTCCTTTCCTCTTCATATTCATGTTTCTTTTTCTTTTTTTCTTTTGCCGTAAAACCAAGACAATGGAACGTTCCTCTTTGCTTCCACACTTCTTTTTCCTTTCCTCTTCATATTCATGTTTTTGTGCTTTCCTTTATTTATTTTTATTTTTTTTTGTCTTTTGCCGTAAAACCTAGACAATGGAGCTTTCCTTTTTGCTTCCACACTTTTTTTCCTTTCCTCTTTATATTCATGTTTTTTCTTAGTTTTTTTTCTTTCCTTTTTTTTCTTTTGCCGTAAAACCAAGACGATGGAACGTTCCTCTTTGCTTCCACACTTTTTTTTCCTTTGCCTTGTCCCCGGGGGAGAAAAAAAACAATAATTTACTTTGTTTGTTCTGCCGCAAAACCTCGTGGACCATGAGTTCTGAAACATGTGAAATTCCTCACGTTTGAGGAACAATTGAGACCTTCCCCCCTCCCCCTCTCTCTCCCCCTCCCTTTTTTCCTTCTCCTCTCTTGTCTCTTGAGTGTTTGTGTCTGTCTGTGTTTTTATAACTTTTACTCTACTTGTCTATTATTTTCCATGTTGCATCTAGGTTGTTAAGTGGTACTAATATATATTTTTTTTCTCTTTTCTTGGAATTTTTTTTTCTTGGTGTGGCCAAAAAACAGCGACACCAGTGGCGGGAACCTCTCAGCCTCTCTCTCCGTGTTCCTCCTCCCGTTCCTCTCGTGGGCCGTGTCAGGATCCCTCTCCCTCACTCTCTTCTCTCTCCTCGTCGCCGTCGCCTTTCTACTACTTTACCAAGGCGTTTGAATTGTGTATTTTTATATATATATATGAATATGATGTTACATTCCATAGTTCAGTTTTCTGCATGACCTAACCTCTTAGTGTCTAGCATTATCCTTCGTACTGTGTCTTCATCTAACCAAATCGTTTTCCCATTTTCTACTCGGCCAGTTACTTTGGGGTGTTTGTAAATTGTAGACATTCACATAATAATAATAATAATAATAATAATAATGCTTCATAGTTAATTATCCTTTTTTATGCTTATGCCATATGTTAAAAAAAAGAGAGAGGAAAAAATAATAATAATAATAATTCTTTTAAAAAAAATTAATAAAGATTAAAAATAATAGAAAAGAGCATTTATTTTCTCTCGCTAAAAAAAATGGCCCCGATAATGGCGACAATGCGGCGGCGTTGCCAAATATACTAAAAAAAAATACGGAGACGACACGTGATGAGGCTAACAAAAATGAGGGAAAAAGTCTGAAACTTGACAGCATTTAATTTTGTCGTTAGTTTCTCATATTTTTCACATTTATTGTTTTTTTTTAAAAAAAAAATACCACCACCACAACAACAACAAAAAAAATCCCCAACCATGATGTAGGATGCCATAGGAACAATATGAAGATAAAATTGTTTCCCCCCCCCCCTTCCTCTATGAACTGTGTCATGTAACATAAAAATACATTACATTTATTTTTTTTAACAAAAAAAAAATTTTTTTGTTCAAAGTTATATTAAGTCTGATTTTAAGTTTTCTCAGAAAAAAGATTTTTTTTGGGGGGGATGATCAACACTGACTGATTATAATAATAAATTAATTCATAAAACTACTCGTCCACCGTGGAAAAGGGGACGGGGAAAGACTGATTCACAACAACCCTCCTTATGTAAAATATTTTAGGGATGTTAAAGAGAGGGAAGGGTTGTTGTTTCCCCCAACCCAGACCCCCCTGGTGGTGAATATTGTGTCAGGGTCGGAAAATTTTTTGTTCACGCGACGTTTCGACGGCAAGCACCGCCATCATCGCCGTCGACGTCGTCAGGAGGTAGACTGTGGCGCTGTGCTCGGTTCTTTTCCCAACCTTCTTCTTCGCCGCATTCCCCTAAACGTGGCGCAGGAGGAGAAGGAGAAATTCCCCCCCCCCCAAATTATTCTGACGGCGGCAGTGGCGGCGGGCCGACAGCATTGTTGTAGTAGACTCCGAGCCTCTCCATAAAAAAAAACTAGCCCTCGCCGTCCCCCGGGGTTATGCGGGGGGGGAATCACAAACAATCTCGAGGCCATGTGAAAGTGGAACTTCCAAAAATGGTTCCTTACTTTGTACTGAAAACAACAAACCGCCAAAATAAAAAAATAATCTATTAACAAGCATGTGTGGGAAAAGGTGGGGAAAAAAATAACCAGCGATTAACAAATTTAACCTTGTATTCAACGTTGTTAGTTTCTTTTCACTGTTTCAATAAAGTCTTTGCTTTAATCCGTTGCAGTTCAGTTACTGCAGCCCTTGTCAGTCAGGTTCTGTTCTGTTCTTTCCTCCCTCCCTCCCGCGGTTAACCACCGGGGAACAGGGTGTGGGCCAGAATATCCTCAACAACAACAAAAAAACCAACCACACGTTTGGTGTTTTCTCTTTGGAAAAAATAACTTTACTTATTCTGATTTTTTTTTTTGGATTTGAGTAACCAACTACTGTTGTTTTGGCTTTTCAATTAACCCATGGACAGAGGCAGAGTGGTTTTTTTTTTTGAGGGAGGAGTAAACTAAACTATAGAATTGGGGAAATCAAAATAATAAAAAAAATTTTTGTAAAAAGGGGGGATGGTCGGTGTACAGTGAGTGGTTCTCATTAAATTCACCTATGATATGGAATTTTCACAGTTAATAAAAGAAAAGAGAGAGGGGGCGGAGGGGTAAAAAAAATTTGGGCAACAAAATTCAGTTTTTGGGTTCCTGTCGGCCCAGCAAAAGGTGCCGAAAATTTTGTTTCAATGTTAAAAAAAAGAATAATTTGGAATTTTTCTACATATATATATATATATATACAACAACTGGTGTTGTTGGTGTCGTGGTGTTTTCTTCCACCCACCCCCACTCTCCCACCCTTACTGACCACAGGGAGCGGGAGGCGAGGCTGCTGCAGGTGACGGAGAGGCTGAGGAAGAGGGAAGAGGGACACAGGGAGGAGCTGCGGCGGATGCAGGAAGACATGGACGCGCTGTCCAGGAGGTGAGTAGCTTCCACAGTCAACAAGCAAGTACTCTTAATGTGCAGGCAGGGATAGCGTGGGGGGGGGGAAACAACATGGCTCCCGGCGTGTGTCCGGGGAGTTACATGATTTTTTATTATTTAATTAATTATTTACAACATAAATTACCTTACAAAAATTAGGTTACAAAAAATTCTTCGATCATACATGCAAACATATATATATATATATATATAATTAATGGGGAAAGGACAGAGAGATAGAAAGTAGTAGGTGACTTACCTGAGGATCACAGATGGTTGGTAGACACCTTGTGAGTGAGTGAGGTCTAGAGTACTATGAATTTTCAGAGGCACCTTCCCCCTCCTCTTCTTTATCAGAAAGTTAGGCAGACATTTCCAGTGATCGGCTTGCCTGACGACTCTCTTCTGATGAAAGGAGGGGAGGGGGGAGGGGGGAAGGTGCCTCCAAAAATTCAAGTACTCTAAACCTCACTCAGAAGGTGTCTGTCTACCATCATCTGTGAACCTCATGTAAAGTCACCTTCTCCCTGTCCTTTCCCCGTTAATTGTTTTAATTAACATGACAATGTCATTTCCTGACTTTTATATATATATATATATATATATAAATCATATAATGGATAAGTGACAAAGTCAAACATTGGATAATTGGATAGATAGAAAGAAAGATAGAAATATTTGGGAGAAAGGAGGCAGGAAATTCGCTCTTTGAATCATCCTCTTTCCAGGCTGAAGGAAGCCACGAATCGCCGCCACGACCACGTCG
>CM067382.1:70288889-70291416 GCA_034510155.1 Eucriotettix oculatus
AAATTATCTACACAGATAAAAAGCACAGCAACGAAAAAAAAGAGGCCATTATTTTTAGAACTCGTTCCAACACAGACAATACATCGGAAAAAGGGCTATTATTTTTAGAACTCGTTCCACCAAAAAATATCAACACAGCAAGAAAGAAAAAGGCCATTATTTTTTGAATTCGTCTCAACACAGATAATACATAAAAAAAGGCAATTATTTTTAGAACTCTTTCCACCAAAAAATATCAACACAGCAAGAAAAAAAGGCCATTATTTTTTGAACTCGTCTCAACACAGATAATACATAAAAAAAAGGCTATTATTTTTAGAACTCGTTCCACCAAAAAATATCAACACAGCAAGAAAAAAAGGCCATTATTTTTTGAATTCGTCTCAACACAGATAATACATCAAAAAAAGGCTATTATTTTTAGAACTCGTTCCACCAAAAAATATCAACACAGCAAGAAAAAAAGGCCATTATTTTTTGAATTCGTCTGAACACAGATAATACATAAAAAAAAGGCAATTATTTTTAGAACTCGTTTCACCAATCAACAAAGATAAAACACAGCAAGGAAAAAAAGGCCATTATTTTTAGAACTCGTTTTACCAATCAACAAAGATAAAACACAGCAAGAAACAAAAAGGCCATTATTTTTAGAACTCGTTCCAACACAGACAATACATCGGAAAAAGGGCTATTATTTTTAGAACTCGTTCCACCAAAAAATATCAACACAGCAAGGAAAAAAAGGCCATTATTTTTAGAACTCGTTTCACCAATCAACAAAGATAAAACACAGCAAGGAAAAAAAGGCCATTATTTTTAGAACTCGTCCAACACAGATAATACATAAAAAAAGGCTATTATTTTTAGAACTCGTTCCCACCAAAAAATTATCAACACAGCAAAAGAAAAGAAGCAAGCCATTATTATTAAAACTCGTTCAACCAAAAATTATCAACACAGAGATAAAACACAGCAAGAAAAAAAAGAAGCCATTATTTTTAGAACTCATCCCAACACAGATAATACATCTAAAAAAGGCCATTATTTTCAGAACTCGTTCCCACCAAAAAAAATATATCAACACAGATATAAAACACACAGCAAGAAAAAAAAAGAGAAGAGGCCATTGATAAATTAAACACAAACATAATGCTCAGAGACGTCCCGAAGAAAAGCGGAGACCAGAGGAAATGACACACACAGACGGAGAGAGAGAAAAAAAATAATAATATTGAGACAGAAACTCTGAAGATGTTGGTGGCATGGACATCTCGAAAAGTTTCGGTGGTGGACAACAACAAAAAAAAATCTTGTTAAAAAAATTAATAGAGGAACGGATGTAAAAGTAATGGGAAATCAAAAAAAATGGCAGCCATGCATAGAGAGAGAGAGAGAGGGGGAGAGTAAGGTTGGATGTAAATATGGAGGACTTTGACCAGGAGACGGGATAGATTATTAATAAGGCCACCTTTTAAGGAACGAGGGACTCGAGAAATTAGCAATCAGAGGGAAGTGAAGAGATGGAATCAGGGGGATGAGATGGTTACGAGGAGGCTTGCGCAAGATAGGTTAACAACAACAACAACAGCAAAGGAGAAGAAGGAACCTAGGCTGGAGTTTCGTGGGGACATCGGCGATGGAAACCAGGCCGGCCACTTCCCCCCCAAAAAAAGCGTTCAAGAGAGAAGCCACCATTTTGAGATAACGTCACGTGACTCACCTTCCAGGTCCCGAGGCCGAACTGCGGGAACTGCAGCCCGTTGTTGAAGCTGACTTTGGGAACTTTGGACGACATCATCTCTGGTCCGCGGCAGCGACTACACTGAGCACAGCCGCGGCGTCCACGGAACTTATATACGCCACAGACCATAAATAATATCATCACTTATCTCTGATATTATTATCATCATCACGACTTTCATGATTCCACTAATAACTTTAATTAAAGTATTATCATTATTATTATTATAAAGGCTTTGGCCTGCGCGACAATTTTTTTTCTTTACCATTCGGTTCGCTCTTCTATTTTCTCTTCCCATCCGAGTATTTATTTTCATCTTTTCTAAGTCTTTCTTTGATGTCGTCTTCCCGTCTGGTTATTTTTTTTTTTTGCGTATTCGCTTTACACGTCTTTCCCTCTGACGTCCTATATATATATACTTGACCAAAGCACCTCAGACGTTGAGCTTTTAATTGATACCATTATTTATTATATTTGTATTTTCTTATGCTGTTATTCAATTCGTCGTTTCTCCGCATCCTCCGCGTGTCCCGTCTGTGTCTTGTATTGGTCCGTAGATTTGCCTTAAAAAAAATTATTTTTTTTCCTTTTAGAAACTAGCAGTTTTTTTAAAATATCTGATTCTCGTTGTTTCGGTTGGATTCGTCACAGTATTTCCTTCATATTTTTTTATCATATGAAATTACGGTGATCAGAGTGTTTGCCGTCTGTTTATAATTTCCGTCAGAACTACGGCGATCCGAGTGTCCTCCTCCCCTTTAAAATATTTCCTTCTAAAAATTT
>CM067382.1:70291516-70350492 GCA_034510155.1 Eucriotettix oculatus
TTTATCAATGTGTTTTTGTGTGGCCACTGTTTTTAAAGAGAATTTGTATTTTTATTATTATTATTCGACTCTGGTGGTCGTAAATTCGGGCAAGTTACCTTTCACTATTTTGACTCCTAGGACCTGGTTTTCTCCTCCTCCGTGTTGCCTTCTTCATCCATCCGTCTCATGTTTAGTTTGTACGTATGATGAGAAGCTGTGATTCACGGTTTAGATTGTTGTTGTTGTTGTTTTTTTTTAAAAAAAAATAAAATTAACATTGTTGCAATTGTTGTTTCTCCAACTTTGAAAAATAAAAAATATTATTATTGTTGGTGTTACCAGCTGAAAAGAATGATTTTTTGAAGATTTTTGTTTGGGAAAAAAAACAAACCCAAAAACCTTTATTACAAGTTATTCATAGGATGTGAAATTTAATTGAAACGCTAATAACAGTTGTTTTTAATTTGCACGATACAGATTTAACATTAAAAATAATAAATATGAATTTGTTGTATTATAAGATAATGCTAATGTAATTTCCACAAGTTGGTAACATTGTCAGTGACGTCATTGAAACAAAAGTTGGAGCAGTTTCCTCCCCCCTCCTAAGATATTACCAGCTGAAAAAATTATTTTTTGAAGATTGGTGAAGGAGAAAAAAACAATAAAAACCTTTATTAAACTTTTAAAAGTTGTTCGTTCATAGGATGTCAAATTTAATTGAAACGCTAAGCACAGTTGTTGCTTTTTTTAATTTCAAATTTCGTGATATAAGTTTAATATTAAAAAATAATAAATATGAATTTATTGCTAATGTAATTCCCAATAGTTGGTAAGATTGTCAGTGACGTCATTGAATGGAAAGTTGCAACAGTTCCCCCCCCCCTATTCCCTCGGGTGAAAAATGATTTTTGAAGATAAAAAAAAACCAAAAACCTTTATTGAACTGAGACTTTTAAAAGTTGTTAATAGGATGTGAAATTTAATTGAAACGCTAATCACAGTTTTTTTTATTTTAATTTGCACGATACAAGTTTAACATTAAAAATAATAAATATGAATTTGTTGTATTATAAGATATTGCTAATGTAAATTTCCATAGGTTGGTAACATTGTCAGTGACGTTTTGAAACAAAAGTTTGGAGCAGTTTCCGCTCCTCCCCCCCTTTTTTTCCCCCTATGAGATATTATCAGCTGAAAAAAAGTGATTTTTTGAAGATTGGTGAAGGATAAAAAAACAAAAAACCTTTATTTAACTTTTAAAAGTTGTTAATTCATAGGATGTCAAATTTAATTGAAACGCTAATCATAGTTGTTGTTTTTTTTAAAAAAAAATTAAATTTCCATGATACAAATTTAATATTAAAAATAATAAGTATGAATTTATTGTATTACAAGAAATTGCTAATGTAATTTCCAATAGTTGGTAAGATTGTCAGTGACGTTATCGAAACGAAAGTTTGGAGCAGTTTCCTGCCCCCCTTTTCCCCCTGTGAGATATTATCAGCTGGAAAAAATGATTTTTTGATGATTTTTGGGGGAAAAAAACAAACACAAAAACCTTTATTAAAAGTTATTCATAGGATGTGAAATTTAATTGAAACGCTAATCACAGTTATTTTTAATTTGCACGATTAAAAATAAATAAATATGAATTTGTTTGTATTACAAGGTGTTGCTGATGTAATTTTCCATTGGTTGGTAACATTGTCAGTGACGTCATTGAAACAAAAGTTTGGAACAGTTTCCCCCTCCCCCCTTCTCCCCTTCTCCCCCCCCCTAGGAGAGATATTACCAACTGGAAAAAATGATTTTTTGATGATTTTTGCGGGGGAAAAAAACAAACAAACACAAAAACCCTTGTTAAAAGTTATTCATAGGATGTGAAATTTAATTGAAACGCTAATCACAGTTATTTTTAATTTGCACGATTAAAGTAAATAAATATGAATTTGTTGTATTACAAGGTGTTGCTGATGTAATTTTCCATTGGTTGGTAACATTGTCAGTGACGTCATTGAAACAAAAGTTTGGAACAGTTTCCCCCTCCCCCTTTCTTCTCCCCCCCCCCCTAGGAGAGATATTACCAGCTGGAAAAAATGATTTTTTGATGATTTTTGCGGGGGAAAAAAACAAACAAACACAAAAACCCTTGTTAAAATTTATTCATAGGATGTGAAATTTAATTGAAACGCTAATCACAGTTATTTTTAATTTGCACGATTAAAAATAAATAAATATGAATTTGTTTGTATTACAAGGTGTTGCTGATGTAATTTCCAATAGTTGGTAACATTGTCGGTGACGTCATTGAAACGAAAGTTGGAACAGTTTCCCCCTCTTCCCCTCCTTTCCCCCCTAGGAGAGATATTACCAGCTGAAAAAATGATTTTTTGAAGATTGGTGGAGAAAAAAAATCACAAACACAAAAACCTTTGTTAAAAGTTATTCATAGGATGTGAAATTTAATTGAAACGCTAATCACAGTTATTTTTAATTTGCACGATTAAAAATAAATAAATATGAATTTGTTTGTATTACAAGGTATTGCTGATGTAATTTGCAGAAGTTGGTAACATTGTCAGTGACGTCATTGAAACTAAAGTTTGGAACAGTTTCCTCCCCCCTCCCTTCTCCCCTTCTCCCCCCCCCCCTAGGAGAGATATTACCAGCTGGAAAAAATGATTTTTTGAAACACAAAAACCTTTGTTAAAAGTTATTCATTCATAGGATGTGAAATTTAATTGAAACGCTAATCACAGTTATTTTTAATTTGCACGATTAAAGTAAATAAATATGAATTTGTTGTATTACAAGGTGTTGCTGATGTAATTTTCCATTGGTTGGTAACATTGTCAGTGACGTCATTGAAACGAAAGTTTGGAGCAGTTTTTCCTCCCCCCTTTTCCGGGTTGCTTTTGGTAAGATTTGAAACGGGTTAGAAACTGGAAAGTGAAACACGACGATGTAATTTTTCTTCTTGTATTTTCGGGGGTCTGGTTCCCCTCTCTCTCTCCCTTGTTCTTGTTGTAGTTTTCAGGAGCAGTGCAGACACAGGGGTTTGTCGTCCACGACCCGGAACTTTGCCTCCTTGATGGGTCCGCCGCATTTCTGGGACAAGTGAGAGGGTGATGAGGGTGGTTCAAGGGGTGTTAGTGATGTAAGGTATGGATGGTAGCTGATCTCACTCACCATGCAGACGAAGCACTTGGTGTGCCAGTGGTTGCCGAGGGCGACGAGGGCGCCGTCTGTTATGGGCTTCTGGCAGGCGAAGCACTTCTCCCCGAAGAGGTCGAGGAAGTCCTTCTCGCAGTAAGGGTTGCCTTCCCTCTCCATGAACTTGGTTCCCGCCAGGTGCTTGTCGCACTTGTGGCAGGTGAAGTGTTCCTTGTGCCAGAACTGGCCCAGGGCCTCGACCACCGTCTGCGACACATGATGATGACGTCATGATGATGATGACGTGTTCATGATGACGTCATGACCTTACGTACCTCCCTGACGGGCTCGTGGCACCTGGCGCACCTCTCGAGGAACAGCCTGGCGTAGTCGTCCTCGCAGTAGGGAACTCCGTCGTGGGTGTTGAACCTCCCCCCGTGTATGGGCTGCTTGCACTCGCCACACGTGAAGTGCTCCGGGTGCCAGCGCTTCCCCAAAGCCACGGTGATCTGCACAAACACTCACACTCAACTCCTCCGCCAACACAAAATATGATATATATATATTGTACAAGATTCAGTCCTTCCTCCGTATTCGAGGATTCCTTTAGGGCGCCAGGTATTTTTTCATAAAAAAAAATACCAAACATAGATTTTTAATAGTTTTAATCTCAATCAGAGCATGAGAAAATAATTATACCTGCAGGGCCGTGGTCATCCTGCTTCTCCTCCCCCCACATGACGACTGAACCTGCCAGACCACATTGTTGGCCCCGGGTTCCGTCACTTCCTCAACAATTGCAACTGGCCTGCATTTTGTTGAGAGTGTAACTACTCATGTTACAATATATATTGAAACATTTAATGTTTATTTTTTTTCTTTTAGAAACGTGCCCCCAAATATATTGCGTAAATTCCCCTCGCGGTTGTTGGTTGGTTTGTTTCCTCCCCAACCCGGGGGGACGTTTACGACGGCCCGCCCTTGCCCCTCGCCCCTCATCTTCAGACTCGAGTGTGTCAAGTTCGGTAAGCGTAAGGAATTTGTGTAGATGAAGAGTCGTCGGGGGGGTTTTCCAGTCGGGGTGAGACCGGGGGGGAGGGGGGGAAGAAGATGGCGGCGGCAGCCAAAAGAAACGAGCGACTGGAATCCCCGAGAAGTCTTCGTCCGGGAAAATCTATACGTTCTCTGGCATTTATATAGCATCTGAGGGAAGCCTGTGCAAGTCGCAGAAGACCTCCCGCCGGTGATTGGCTGGATGATGTTGACGAGGGCGTCATTGGTCCACTTGCCTGTTCATGCTCTAGTCTCCCCGTGACTCAGCCCTGAGCCCCCCTCCCCTCCTCTCACCCAGCCAGGCTCCAGTTGGAATCCAGAATCTCACTGGACCTGATGTCTACTGCCGTCCCAACAGCAATCAGCTGTGTCCAGGCTATTTCATGGCCCCCTGAAGGAGGCAGCATCCATCCTGTCTCCGCAAGGTTTTAAACATGCAGCTAGACACACAGAGTTAGAAGCTTGGTTTCCTCACTCACCTTCCCTACGATTTCCTGGTGGCAGAAGGCGCACTTGTCCCCCATGGTCCGCCTCTGGAAGACTGTGCTGCTGCTTGGAGGAGGAGGCGGCGGTGGTTATCTTCAGCCTTCCTGTTTCCTCTCTCTTATCATCTGCGGTAAGTCCAGTGAGTCTCGGCGACGCAGAGAGAACTCTTATCTCCTACAGCAAAGAGGAGTGGGCTAAAGATCTCACAAACAACGGTTGACTGTAATAATGCATTGTCATGTACAAACAATAGCGTCTTCAATACATATCCATTTCAGTTAATAAATATTTGTGCTAAATAGAAGAGAGAAAGACAGAGAGAGAGGAGAGAGAGAATAGACAGAGAAGAGGAAAGAGAGAGCAGAGATAGAAAGAGAGGTGGAAAAGAGAAGACAGAAGCGAGAGAGAGAGGGGAGTGAGAGAAAGAGAGAGGAGAAAAAGAAGAGAGAGAGAGAGAATAAATAGAGAAGGGAGAGAGAATAAATAGAGAGAAGGGAGAGAGATAACAGAGACAGAGATAAGAGAGAGAAGCGGGAGAGAGAGAAAAGAGAGAAATAGAGAAGGGAGAGAGAGAAATAGAGAAGGGAAATAGAAGAAAAAGAGAGAGATGGGAGAGAGAGAAGGAAAAGAGAGAGAAAGGGAGAGAGAAAGAGAGAAGGGAGAGAGAGAAACAGAGAAGGGAGGGAGAGAAGAAAAAGAGAGTTAAGAGAGAGAGAGAAGGGAGGGAGAGAAGAAAAAGAGAGAAGGGAGAGAGAAGAAAAGGTGACAAGGGAGAGAGAAGAAAAACAGAGAAGAGAGAGAAGGGAGAGAGATAACAGAGACAGAGATAAGAGAGAGAAGCGGGAGAGAGAGAAAAGAGAGATAGAGAAGGGAGAGAGAAAGAGAGAAGGGAAAGAGAAGAAAAAGAGAGAGAGGGGAGAGAGAGAAGAAAGAGAGAAGAAAGAGAGAGGAGAGAGAGAGAGAAGGGAGGGAGAGAAGAAAAAGAGAGAAGGGAGAGAGAAGAAAAGGTGACAAGGGAGAGAGAAGAAAAACAGAGAAGAGAGAGAAGAAAAAGAGAGAGAAGGGAGAGAGAGAAAGAGAGAAGGGAGAGAAGAAAAAGAAAGATAAGAGAGAGAGAGAGAGAGAGAGAGAGAGAGAGAGATAGAGAAGGGGGAGAGAGAGGTAAACTAACACTTTCAACCAATTTTGCTGCTTTGCACAAAACTTTGCATAATTCTTTATTAGTAATTTTAATTTCTGTTCCCTTTAGAAAGAATTTCCCAGAGTTTGAGCAGCAGCCAACACGTGTTTGCAAGTCAATGCAGGAGCAGAAATTAACAGAAGAGGGAGGAAACACGCGTGTATATAGATTGAACTACCCTTTTGCACCTGAATAATGGAGCATGGTCCACATCCATCATCATGGGGTAGGAAGAAATGAAATTAGGACTTCCATACACTTTAACCCTTCATTCTCCTTCCCCACCAAGCACGTCATCACCTACGCCTTTATTTCATCAAAGCTTTAAAAGGTACAATAAATATCTCGTGACGCATATATATATATATATTAATTTATAAGCAAGGACCTTGCATGCAGCATTGTGTTCACTATTTGAGCATCTGGAAGGTGTTGTGTTATCTAAATTCACACTTGAAGGCCAGAAGCTAAATGACTCTCATTTCATACAAGGAAAAGGGATATTATAAAAATTATAATAAAAAAAAAATAATAATATTATTCTGAAATGCTTCATTTATATTTGATCGAATAAGGTTTCTGCATATTTGAAAGGAGACTCTTGTAACTGAAGCTGAATGTATCGGTGGCTTGTGAATTAGTCCTTTTCCTCCTCCTCCTCCTCCTCGTAATATTTTTCCAGTCTGGCTGCTTGAAATCTCTACTGCTTTTCTTTCTCTCTCTCTCTCTCCTTTCAAAACTTTATTGTACTGTCTGTAAATTCGTTCGTGAGGCATGTTTCTTTATAGTTTTTATTCTTTGAAGGGGGGGTGTGAGGTGGGGGGGAAAACTGTTTTGGTGGTTTCTGCTGCGCTCAAATAAATAAATAAATGATGATTGCATGTGTAATGTTTGTTGATGTTTACCTTTTAATAGGGATGTCCGTGTCACGTCCGTCTCGCTTCTGTCCCTCTCTTCTCTCCCCTCCTTTTATGGTAAATGCCCGACTTTTTCCTCCTCTTATTTTCCCCCCGCTCAGTTACTACAAATGATTTTCCCAGGTCGAGCTTCTTCTCCCCTGCGATTCCATGGCAACCATGGTTTCCCTCCTCCCTGACGACAATTGCGGGCTGGTTTCTCTCCCTCTCTCTCTTTCCCTGCCCTAAAGGACGCTCCACTGACCGTTATTAATAACAGTAAATAAGTATTTTTTGAAAAAAAAACTTGTGTTTCTTCTTCTCCAATTTTTTTTTTTTTTGGAGACTTTGTTCAGGCGTAAAAAAAATTTTTTTTAGCAATTCGTCACGTTCACTCCTTGACTCTCCCTCGCCCCCCCCCCTCCTTGCCGGAAAAGAGATCATTGAGAATTGTACCGGTCCAGCGCCGAAAAAATAATAAATAAATACATAAATGCTAACCCTCTGCTGGCTGGATGACGAGAGCTGCCGCTGTGTGACGTCACGACAGGGGTGATGACGTTCAGTGACGTCAGCGGCGTAACTTTATTCCTTCCCCCCCCCACTCCGTATTTGGACTATTCAAGGGGCCAGTAAAGCTAGGTTTACACGGGGGGGGGGGGGCAGTGATGTCAGTGACGTGTCAACACACGTCAGTGCTGCGCTGGCAACTGCCCAGTCCATGGCTGACACGCAACACTGCCTCAGTTTTCTCTGAGCGTGTGAACAGCGTGTGTCAGTCAGTCATCATGCACTGGCCGCGTTCCCCCTCAGTCGCGGTTGTTGTCGACTATCGATTGTGTGTGTGTGTCAGGGGCTTGACTATCGATATTGCGCCACGGTAAACCAGTTTGTATTTTGCGATTTTCCAAAACACGCCTGCAGTTTGGTTTAGTTGTGCGATTGGAGTAAGTGGATCTCTTTGCTGTGAAAAGCGGCTGGAATTTTGGGTTCATCAAGCATTTAGGATGGAGTCAGTTTGTCGCACCTGCGTATGAGCCTATTTTAAATTTTTAGGTTAACTTTCTCCAAAAAGAAAAAAAATAATTAATTATTACTGGTCCAAACCTCCAACGGCACAAACTTTAACCTGGGGGGGAAAGAAAATAATACGGAAAAGAATGATGATGCGTAGCTGTAAACATACTACTTAACTCTCGTCACGCGTAACGGAAAAAAATAATTCATTTTAGTTTTGTTGAGTAATTGACGTCTTTTTAAGGGGGGAATAAAACAACAAGTAATAGAAACCCGAGGGAATTAAACAGCTTCAAAGGAACAGGCGCTGGATGTTTTTATTATCTATTGCTTGATTTCTGTAGTAGTAATAATAATGATATACAGCAATGTTGCTAGACAACTGTTTTCAATTTTTTTTTACCGTATCTATAGCGCAGCAGCGTGATACTGGAGAATTTCAGGAACATTTCCCTCGTCACGTCTGTTCTGTCACAAATACAAGGTGATTAGTTCCTGTTTATGGACATTATGCGTCGTACGCGAAAACACAAAGGGGAGGGGGAAAAATATATTAAACTTGATATAAACAAATATATCGGCAGTATGCTGCAACGTCATCGTCAACATTATTCCAACCGGTCGTAAGTTGTCAAGAAAAAAATAGCAGAGATGTGTAAACACGCGTCAGAGTTCTCTGCCCCCCCACTGTTCTGTGTTGTGAGGGAAAGCAGCAGCAGAAGCAGAGTTGTCAGTGAAGAAGTGGGGGCAGAGTTATCTGCCCACGATGGTGTGAATGGCTGGCAGTGCACAGCCCGACCCACAACTTGGACGAACATCACTGGCACTGCCCTGTGTAAACCTAGCTTAAACAACTTGTTTTCATTTTTACCGCATCTATAGCGCAGTAGCGTGATACTGAGTTTGACCTTTTTTCCGTGAGAATTTCAGGAACTATTTCCCTCGTCACGTCTGTTCTGTCACAAACACAAGGTGATTAGTTCCTGTTTATGGACATTATGCGTCGTGTGGTGGAAAAACAAAGGGGGGAAAAAAATAATAATAATATATCGATACTATGCAACGACGTCGACAGCATACAAACCGGTCAAGAAATAGCAGAGAAGTGTAAACACGCGTCAGAGTTCTCTGCCCGTCCCGTGTAGTGAGGGAAAGCAGCAGCAAGGACAGAGTTGTCAGTGAAGAAGTGGGGGCAGAGTTATCTGCCCACGATGGTGTGAATGGCTGGCAGTGCACAGCCCAACCCACAACTTGGACGAACATCACTGCCACTGCCCTGTGTAAACATTGCTTTCGACGAACATCACTGCCTCTGCCCTGTGTAAACCTAGCTATACTCTTTGACTTCCCCTCCCCTTCCCCTCTCTGTCCCCCCACTCCACTACCTCCCTACCACGCGGCTGACTAGAGTCAAACACGACTTGGGCGCCAAGTGCGACGGTAGCTTCTACAGGTACGTACGTGGTCTTCTGTCAGTCAAAAAGGGGGGACGGGACGACGACGTCATTCGATTACCTTCATTGTCTACTCGGTCTAATTTCCTTCTGGATACTTTTCCATCTCACAGTGTACGTTCTCGTACAGGATACTTACTTGATTCTGTACTAAATAATTAGGCAAGGGTGACAACAGAAAAGATACCTAACTAGGGAACTGATGTGGGGAGGGAGAGTCCCCTGCGGGAAGGAAGGGAAAACATCATTTCAATTAATGCGTTTTTAAAAATCTATATAAATGGAAGGGAAAACTTTCACTACATTACAAAAGTGTCGATGGTGAAAGCCATAAAATTAATTATAAAGTCGTGGAAGGGTGAGGAGGCTTAGGGGGGAGAGGAGAGGGCTTAATCGTGACGTATTTAAGTTTTGTGGGGTGGACAAGTTTCCTCTTCGGCCAAAATTAGACGGGCGGCGGCGGCGGCGTTGCTGTTATTTTATAACAATGCGAACTAGGCCGCAACAATGAAGTTATTGTCGGTCAATAATGGAGTGTAAAGGGGAGGGAGGGGGAAAAAATAATAAGTTCATTATTTCATTGTAGAGTTTATTTTGTGATTGTATTCGTGTGTAATTCTCGAATCGCCATGTGTGTTACTTCATTGTTGGTTGGTTGGTGGTTGTGAGTTCCCCAGGTCACAACAAGTAATTAACCAATTTTTTTTTTTAATCCTTGAAACCCCAAATTACTCCCCACCAGATATTCCTTTCCCCTAGTCCGGTCCACCTTCTCAGGGGCTTTCGGCTACTTGCCATTTTCATCTTTATAATCAACCTTACGTTAGTTACATTCAAACTATTGTGATATAAATTAATTTTTTTTTTTCAAAACATGTCTTACACACCTGGATTTACAGCACTGTATAATGCATGTTGGGATGTAGTGATCTTCAGATTCTTGTACTTTTGACAAAAACAGACTACGGTGCACGTTCGATCTGATGGAACTTCCTGTTGTTTGTGATTTTTCAAATAATTTGTATGTTAGTTTGTAGAGGACCTTGGCAATCCCCCGACAGCTCCTACAAAAATTGAATGTATTTGGAATCGAAATTTATCTGTAGCTTTGGAATCAAAATTAATGTATAGCTTTGGAATCAAAATTAATGTATAGCTTTGGAATCAAAATTAATGTATAGCTTTGGAATCAAAATTAATGTATAGCTTTGGAATCAAAATTAATGTATAGCTTTGGAATCAAAATTAATGTATAGCTTTGGAATCAAAATTAATGTATAGCTTTGGAATCAAAATTAATGTATAGCTTTGGAATCAAAATTAATGTATAGCTTTGGAATCAAAATTAATGTATAGCTTTGGAATCAAAATTAATGTATAGCTTTGGAATCAAAATTAATGTATAGCTTTGGAATCAAAATTAATGTATAGCTTTGGAATCAAAATTAATGTATAGCTTTGGAATAAAAATTAATGTATAGCTTTGGAATCAAAATTAATGTATAGCTTTGGAATCAAAATTAATCTATAGTTTTGGTTAATTGATCGGTGTGACTGATTAAACCTAGGGAATTCACCATTACCATTATTATTATTATTAGCTTAAAACCCGTGGTTCGCAAATCTGGGGCCCCAGTCTGGACCTTCTTGGAAAAAATCCCAGTGAAAAGAAAAAAACTAGTACATTTTCCTTAAATTCGGCAACATATTTAATACTATATTTCTATGCCTGCCGAGCTTGTGACTTCAAAAAGCAAATTTCCCAACTTTCTCCCACACGTCCTATCCTTACAGCTCTATCCAAACTTACAATGCGTGTGACGATGTCACGTTTCAATCATTAATTTATATATATATATATATATTAAAGAATGAAGGTTTTCCCGGCGTATATTCTGAATAAACAATTCTTGGGTTTCCACCCGGGTTAAATGGAGTTTAAGCCATGACGTTTCGATGGCGTACTCTGCCATACATATATATATATAGTTATTAATATTAATTGATTGGTTTTTGATGACTTATTTAAACAGATGATGAAAGATTTCCAACAAAACATCATGGCTTAATCCCATAACTGCAAGACCTGGGTGGAAGGAAACCCAAGGATTGTTTATCTTTATGGAGTGTAGTTCGGATGTCGCACCAACTCGTCTGTATCTTAGGATTTTCCTTCGTCATTTAAGCCACACTTTTCAATTACGAGTCACTTAACATATTTTAGTTTATTTTAACCACATTCCTTAAAGCAAATGTCACAAAAATGATTGTGATGTATTAGGTGGAGGGGGGGTAAGACTGTTGTGACGTAAAGCCGTGTGGCGAGGAGTTGCTTGATCCAAATTCCACACTGTATATGATTTAGAATTTTTTTTATTATTCACTCTATAACACATTATTTAATATTTTGTGTTTAAATTAGTTTTTCATCAACCAAGGCTACATTTATTACGTTAACAACGTTTGTTGTTAGCTTCACTATAAAGCGACGCAGAAAGTTTTTCCTTAGTTGTTGAACCAATGTTTCATTTCTTCAGCAGGAAATTTTCCGCTAAAAATTGTTAAAATTTCGGAATTAACAGTAATGAAACTTTGTTGATGTAATGGGCAATGAAACTCCTTTTTTTTAGTCACCGTTGAGAGTTATTCCATTCCCCAAAAGTCGTAGCTTTCGGCAGCTGTGCTGCCGTATTCATCGAACCACTTTGCGACGTACGATGGCGTAAAACAACACAAACACTTTAAATATCAACAAACGTACTTTGTACGGAAAAAAATTGTAAAGTAATTTGATGAATGTGGCAGCATAACTGGCGAAAGCTTATATTTTAAAAATAAAATGACTCTCAAAACGGTGTCAAAAAGAGTTTTATTACCCATTACATTAATAATGAAACTTTAAATTTTGATATAAAAAAAAGAGGAAGCCTTATGGATAAAAATCTAAACTTGACTTACTGTTTGAAGTTATTATTATAAGAAATTAGTGTGCCAAAAGTAGTTTTAATAAATAACATTTCCACTTACCCCATTTTCTCCTAGATACTTGAAGATAATTTGTTCTTAGAACATTTATTTGATAATGTCATTGCTGAAGTAAAGTGGACTCTTGTTGTAGGAATTGTTTTCGGAAGCAGCACCTTGGGCTCGCCGATTGGAGCAGATTCGGAGGGAGGGGCTTGGCGCCATGTCGTTTTACACGAAGCTGCCCTTGGTGGTCGTGTCCAAATTGGAGGGGGAGAAGGCTCTCCAGGCGAGGTTCGACCACCACAAGCAGCTCAAGTTTCGGCCCGGCCCCATCCGCGTCGACAACGCCCACATGCTCCTGGATGGCACGCTCATGGACACGGTGTCTCACCACTGCATGAAGTAATTGCCTCAGTCTTACTTAAACAATTATTTGTAAACAGGCGATAGTTTCTTTCCTATTCTCATTAATTTTTACAAGGAAGACGAGAATGGATAAATGTCGACTGGACCAGGGACTCGAATCCAGGACCTTCCTGGTATCCAGCTCGGTTGCTCTACCAACCAAGGACCGATTCAACATCCCTCCGTTCCCGTAAACCTAGCTAGGCTCGCCTACCAATTCACCAATCACATTCTTCACCGCATTCCCGTGCTGTCAATGCTCCTGTGACCCATTTACGAAATGTCCATTTTCCACGTATTTTCTAGAATTATGGAAATGACATTGTCAGGTTAGTTAAAACAATGACAGGAAAGAGAGGTGGAAAGTAGGCGACTTACCTGAGGTCCACAGATGGCAGGCACCACGCAAGTTTTGAAGTTCTTAAATTTTTGGAGGCACCGTCCCCCCCTCCATCGAAGACTTTTGCAGCGATCGTCCGGCCGACTCGGTCGTCACGAGGCGCCAGCATCTAGTCCGCAAGGCCAGGAGGGCATTTACCCTGTCCCTCAAAGATGCGTATGGGATGAATGGCTCCGATTGCCTTCTGTGGAGGAAAAGAACAAAGTCTTCTGAGGACACTTTAAAAGTACCAAAAAAAAATAGGAGATGGGAGACTTGTGAAGTTAATAAAATGAATATTGAACGTGCGCCCTGCCATAAGTGTAAGCCGCCCCAGATGTGCTCCTCGTCCCGAAAGGGTTAAGCGAAACTTCGGGCGTCGCCTGCAAAATTTCATAATATTTTTCATCCCCGCCCAGGTTGATTGCGGCGACCTCCACGCAGTTTCTGGACTTCTTCATAGAGTCGGAAGTGGAGTTGTTCCGCAGGCGAGTGCTGTGCTTGACCAGGGACTCGGCCCGCCAGTATCTGGAGAGGGTGGTGTTGGAGGCGAGGATGGGGAGAGAGACGTACCGCGAGAAGGAAACGGTGAAGGAGCTCGACCTCATCGTGAAGACCGCGATTAGGATGCTGGAACGTTGCGCCCACGCGTTTGCCTCCAACCACCCCAGAGAGTGTGAGAAATTCAATCTTAAGAGTAAGTCGCCTGTGTTCTGTTACCCGTTCTCTTTGGCGGTGTTCTCTTTCATGTAGAGTTAAGATAGAAAATCAGTTTGGGGCGGGGTCACGAAATTGAAAATGAATCATTCTTTCTCCAGATAAAACACCCGTGCAACTGTTTGCTTCCATTAACAAGGTTATTAAAAAAATGTTGATTATATTTTTTTGAAAATTACAATTTTTTATTTAAATATCTCACAAGTAGTGTTGGAAATATTACATATTTCTGCTACATCGTTCCAAACCAGAGGAAGAATTTACACAAAGTGGCCTTTTGTTTCTGCCAAACACTACCTCGGTCCATTCTACGGTGCCGATAAAGACTGAGGTAGTGTTCCCCCAGTTGCCCTTCTCTCTATTCTCACAAACCACTTCTAAATGGATGACTAACAACCTCTACATATCAATTTCCCTCTAGGTAGAGTACATATCTGCTTATGCTGTTTTCAGTTTAACGTGTTAATTGATGAACGAAGACTTACCGGTGTACTTTCTGCAAGAACTAGTCCTCTGGTTTCCACTTGGGGTACAGCTGCAATTAAGACGCATTCTTAATAATGCTTTCTTCTTTTTCCAGTGCACTTCACCGAGTGCCTGCAACTGGTCGGTAAACGTGCCGTGGAGTTGAGTAGAGGAGTGGCGACCGTGTACTGCGGCCTCTGGGCCGACGTCCTCAAGGAACGCTTCCGGACGTTCCTCCGCCTCTCCGTGCAGGACGTGGCGGACTACGCCTTGGTCGAGGTGGCTCGCCATGACGAGCGCATCTGGCCGTCTTTACAGTACATTAAATATCAGCTGATCCTGGACGTGCCCCGAGGGTCGGGAACCCTGACGATTAGGAACCTGCAGGAGAAGAGCGAGTTATTCCCGCCGTGCATGAAGAACGCGTACCTCTTGCTCAAGAGGCGCCACCGTCTCGTTCACGAGGCCAGGAGGGCGTTTACCCTGTTCCTCAAAGACGCCGGGATGAACGTCCAGTCGGCGATCGCCTTCTGGGCCTCGGAGTTCTCCAAAGAAGCTCACTCCTCGACGAGTTGCAAGCACAACTGGCAGAATCACCGCAGGAAGCTTGTGTACAGCATCAGGCACATGTACGGCCTCGAAGGGTCCCGCATAACTTACACGTCTTTTTCCTGTAACAAAATTCAGGTAAGATACCGTGTGCGCGCCGCACCCCTTAGTTACCTACAGTGCGTAATATAAACCCTCCTTCACTGGAGTTTTATGTCCAATTTTGACATTGTATTTTCTTTCTGTCGTTACAAAATGTCCGTCCATTTTTCTCCGTAGGAAGGAGGTTCAAAAATTGAAACTAGTTGTTTTCGAATTGTATTAAATAGTCTGAAATAAGTCATAAATTCTATTTAATTATTGTGCAACACCGGTGTAAAATTAAACCTTTAAATGACACATACAAAGTATTTCTGTAATTTGAAAGCAATTTTGGGAATGTTTCTTAAGGGGCTTATAAACGAGCAACTTTTTACGGCAATCGTTGAATAAAAAGTTTTTGGTTTTCAATCCGGGTCATGTTAAAATTTAAAGACTACATTTCAAAGAATCTCTCTCTTTCATCTTTGGTCATTTTTTCGAGTAAAGACAAAGATGAACGAGATATTCATTCAAATATGGGTTTGCTTAGGATTATATGTTTAAAAAAAACATTAAAAAAAGATATGGAGATTACAATTTATCAGAAAGGGTTTTTTCTGTTATAAAATACGGTGTGCCAAGACTAAAAATAGCTTAGAGGAAACTTACACACGGAAGTTTTTAGAAAAATCTGGTTTTTACACGCTACTTGAATTGAGAGTGAAAAATTTTAAAGTGGGAACTTTGCTGAACTTCACATTTCACGCATGAGTAAAAAGTGTATTTTTGATGTCAGTCTTTCTCATGGGCTAAAAAAATTTTCCTCTGCTTCTTTGTGGATGTAAAAGGCTTGGAGCAGTGGCGATCTTAAACGAATAGTGCGGAGGTAAGGAAAACAAAATACAATAATCCGCGTACCTGATCATTCGAAGAAGACTCGTTTCTTCTAGGTAATCCTTGTAATAAATATACTTCCTGTGAGACATGTCTTGCCTATTACAGGGGAGCGAGCTCTGAGGGCGTTACGTCTAAGAAAGCTGTAGCGTGATGTTTTCATTTCAGTCAAAGGAAGCCGAAATGTGGTGTGAAGTCATGTGCCCCTTCACGGAAGGTAACATTGGCGACCTGGAGAAGACTATTCCCGAGAACGTCAGGCAGAAGCACCCGACGCTGCTGGCAGACCTCCGGGCGTCTCCGCCGCTCAGCGCGAAGGGTCGGTGCCACTACTACCAGAGGACCTGCCACGGCTGCGACGCGGAGAAGACCTTCGAGTCTCCCGTCGGCTACTACCGTTGCTCCCTGGCCGAGGCCTGGTAGAAGGACCGCGTCTCGGAAAGATGTGAACATGTTGAGTTTTAATTATTACGAACTTTCAAGGTTATATTTCATTATGCATACTGGACGTTCAGTTGTAATTATAATCCTCGCCACAAAAAATGTATTTTTGAATATATATCACACAAGTTTAATGCTTCCTTGATTCTGTGTTTCTGTTACAACACACCGTTCTGAATACAGAAACCGAGAGTGCAATTCTTTAACACGTTCGCCGCCGATGATGCTGTAAAGTGGCAAGTTTACTCTCTTCAGAGCGTTTTCCGGGTATTGCCATCCTACGCGGTAGAAGTACCTTCGCCAGTGCCAATTGTGCTCTACAGAGTCAAATATAGTATTATTTGGCCCTGTAGACTTGTATACAGACACTGAAATGACATTTCGCTGTCTGTCAAAAAAGTAAGATGGCAACCGCAGGAGTCCTTTTATATTATATCGGTGAACGTGTCAATGCCCTTAGGCAGCCAGCCAGCAGCCTTCGACCTAACTGACGAGACAGTTCTACAGCTGTAAGAGGTTGATGGTTAATTACAAAAATAAGGATTAAACAGCACTTTAAATTTTGTTAATACAAGGACGGTCAGGACCATAGGGGAGAGAGGAAAAGAGAACATGAAAGAAGTAATCCGCCTCAAACGACCCTCCTAAGTCTGCGAACGCTGAACTATACCGTTCACATGCAGGGCACAAGATGATTTTCCACAACACAAAGGTAGATTAAACAGCACTTAAATTTTGTTAATACAAGGACGTCAGGACCATAGGGGGAGAGGAAAAGAGAACATGAAAGAAGTATCCGCCTCAAACAACCCTCCTAAGTCTGCGAACGCTGAACATACCGTTCACAGCAGGGCACAAGATGATTTTCCACAACACAAAGGTATTGCATAAATGTAATTAGTGGGACAGCGTATTAGTGGAGGCGGTGGCGATCAAAACCGCCAATTGCATCCTTATGAACTGGGACCAAGGTTTTCAATTCTGTAAAGCTTGGGATCCAGTACTGAGGAAATTTGGACGAGAGGACAAACAAAGTCCAAGTACCATAATTTACGCCATTGCTTGAAATCCCTGAGCCAGCAGAGAACCAATCAAGAATAGGACACGCGGCCATGCCACCTAGGCATGGGACTATGGAGTCGACGCACAAACCACAGGACGTCACTATTTCAACTTGAGAACTATGGCAGAGTACGCCATTGAAGTGTCGCGGCTTAAACTCCATTTAACCCACGCCATTGAAACATCGTGTCTTGAGCTCCATTTAACCTGAGTGGAAACCCAAGAATTGTTTATTCAATACAGACAGTTTTGGTAATTTTGGTGTAAACGAACTCTTATTACCATCCGAAGTAAATTATAATCATATCTTAGTCTTGTTTTGGAGCGTTTCACTTCCTTATCTGGAGCTACGGTACTCTGTCAGAATTACAGGAACGTTGAAGCCTTGTTCGCACTTGGTAAGTAGTTTAGTCGGGTAGTGAGTAATTTAGCAAGTTAATGTGTACTGAACAACAATAATTTAGTGGAGTAGTTAAGTCGGTGACTAAATACTTGATTCAGTGAGATGCCCAACAAATGACCTATTTTAAAATGACTGACACACTAAATTTTGTACACAGGTAATTTCAAATTGTTTGTAAGGTTATTAAAAAGAAAATTGGGAACTGGTTGAGTCAATTCCCCCCCACTTATACGCGTAGTCTTTTAACGTGTATACAATGAAGGGGAAATCCCAATGTATACGTTTTTAGGGGGGGATTATATTCCTGAAAATTGTATTATAATATGTGTAATTAATGCTAAGGTCATATTGAATTTGACAATAAAAACCAATAAGCTGCTGAAATTTTGAGTACATAATTAAAGCTGTTGGAATGATTTAATACATCCGACAAAAGCAAAGCTTCGTCAACAATATTGGAAACCTTTTGATCAATTTAGGGCTCTACCAGAATAAGTCGGTTTACGAAACCCCAATTGTCAGTTGAACTAGGTTTCTCTCAAAATATAGACCAAACAAACTTTTCCGTTTCGTAAAGGAATTTAATATTCGAACAGTCGTTAAATACAAGCATAAATTAATATGTTGTAATCTAATATATTTTACGCCCTTAAAATTAACAGTTGAAGAAACTAGTGTCGGCGGTAACAGATATCTCTGGATGAATTGTTTGTCGTTATCGAATAAAACCGTATCAACTTTATATATAACATACGCGTGTTTCGCACAACGGCAAGACGATTACACAAGAATGAATGCAGAAGCGCAACTTTCTAGGAACACCAACTAAATGTTAAAACCTGTTCTTCACGGCATAACGTGATTTACAAAATTAATTGCAGTGCGCCCCAACTGCCAACCAAAAATGTTACGTAGGTCAAACAAAGCGTGCGTCGTGAACTGGAGTCGAGGAACATAAGAACTTTCACAAGACGATGATCCATAATGCAGTCGCTACAGACGGGCAGGCTGCAGGAGAAACGCGAATTTGACTGGGAAAATGTTGAAATTGTTGATTTAGAACAAAATTTATACAAAAGGAACTTGTCGGGAATGATGCACATCAGAACCACTGAGAACTCGCTCAATTCGCAAAATGACATTGGTTATTTAAGTTATACTTATAACACCATTTTCTTAATCTATTATTAATGTTATTTTCTTTATATATATATAATTTTTATTTTGTTTTGTTTATCTGGGTTCATTACTACTAGTGTTATCCTATAATACCTTTCCCTTAGATTTGTGAGATGCGACGCTTCCTGTTACTCTCTGTCACTCGGTAAGGAGGTTGGGAATTCCCAGATTCCTGGCCAACATTCAGCCTGACAAAAACTACTTGTGCGAAATAAGTTATTATTATTATTATTCAATCCATTAGTCCTCGGTTGAGGAAATAGGATACGTCAAATATAATATTACAAGAAACGTACAAAATTTTACAACTAAGAATTGACAAGAAAGGAAAGATAAAAATTCAATTTTCAGTCGACGGAGGAGAAGGCAGCAGAAGATCGCGCGTATATTGTTGGACTTTTATGGATAGAATAGAATAATAATCATATTCAGTAGATCCTGTGAAGAAGCTAAGCTTCAAGGATGATGTAAGTTTTTCTTTCCATATACATTTTCTTTTTTAAATAAAATCGCTTAATTTCACCGCCCTAGTGTTAATTTTCTGTGCATTTTCCTGTACAGGGAGGAAATAACCTGAAGAAGGCATAAAAATGTGCCGGAAACGTTGTTACAAGTAAATTTTATAATAAAGGTCATCAATTGTTTAATTACCACAAGTGGAATAAATCCGGAAGAATGCGTGAACACGTGCCGAAGTGTTGATGTCAGTTAAATTTAAGGAAATAAACTCTGCGAGTGGTCATAAAGTAATAGAGTTAAAGGGGTACTTACCTGCGCTATTTTTGAACCCGGAGCCATGTTCGTGCGTCATCGTCTGAAAACAAGAGAGCAACGACGGGGCGGCAGCGCTCCTGGCGGCGGACCCGGGCATCTGCAAGGTAGTTGTCAAAATGGCGGCGGAAGGTGGTAGTGCTGCTGTGGGCAATCCCAATGCGGAAATTGTACGCGGGCAAGTGTTCGAAGTGGGACCTCGGTACACCAACCTGGCGTACATCGGGGAAGGCGCCTACGGGATGGTCGTGTAAGTGCCAAGTGCTCTTCTTCTTCCTCCTCCCCCCCCCCCCTGCGCGCGCCCCGCCAGTCCCCTCGGGGGGCCTGTTTATTTTGTGTTTACGTCCTCCCGTGTACGTAGTCGGCGCTGACACGTAGCGTCTACGCTTCCCACCCTCGGCTACACGCGCCCGCTCGCCTTTTACTCCCTCCGCGGATCCTTGTACGCTTTTCGAGACGACGACTGGAGGTCGGGTTGAGGTTATGAAAAATTGCTTTCACCGAATATTTCGCGCTTGTTACTGAAATCCCAGGCGATTACACGACGTTGCAGTGTTCGATAATTGTAACGTGTTTTTTTTCTTCTTTCGTTCCGCTGGGCAACAAAATTGTACATCCGTACCTGTTATCTTCTCGTACGTGTAATCTCTGTTTCCGTAAGTTTTATCTTCAGAATAATAAAGTTTCGTTCACACGTTTTCAATTGCTATGGTTTAGGTTCGCGGTGTTATTAATCTCCGCCCCCTTTTTTATATCAGCTGTGAACATTTCAATGTTACAATATGTTGATATTTCTCATACGGTTGCCTTGGTTGATTATGCTGGAGAATACTTGGTATTTTTACCAAACCTACCTGAAACAACATTCGTCCGTGGGCGGCGTGAAGAATAAAAAGTCACAATTTTTTTAAAAAAATTAACAAATTATATTTAGTTACACTCCTCTGCAGCCCATCAAATTGTCACCGCTGACCTAATTTTGTTTATTACTTCATATATTGTGTTATTGTGATTTGTTTTTTTTGCATCCACAGGTTTACAGGCCACTGAATTTCATTACACTGTGTATTTTAGATTTATTTTGACCAGCGTGACTGCTATGAATAGTTTTTAGAGAATGTTTTTGAGGTCAACCATTTCTGCGTGTACAATTATGGTTGTGTTGTCTACATTGTTACACAGTTATTTGATGAAAACAATCAGGGAAGTTCATCTCTTGTATGGCGATGTCTGTTGTTGTTACCAACTGGAGCCGCAGTTGGTTTTCCAATTACAATTTTTAACACCTTTTTACATCATTCATATTTATATCATTCAATGTATATTTATTTGGCATATATATATAATTGATATTAAAGTAATATAATTATATTAATTATTTACAGGTTAAATATGGTCTAGCTGATTAATAACGGTGAACCGATTTCAAGTCCTATGTATCTGCCTCCAGGCATCTTTCCATTTGAAGGTTAAATAAATACCTCTTTATTTATCTGGTGGTCATGTGTAAACTCTTTAATATTGTTAGGTTTAATTTATTTGACAATTGCACTTAGGAAACGATGATAGAAAAACTTTAGTCAGGTTTAGTTTTTACCGCAACTGTTTACATGTGCTACATTTCAGCGAGAGGGAATAATCCAGTTCGAGTGGAATCCTTCTTTCACTACTCTGGCTCTTTCCCGTCCTTTTACACATCTATTTAAAGTTGTATTTAGTTCCCTTGCCATCAGTTATGGGACTGTTCTCTCTGAAATAGATGTTTGTGGCATTTTCCCTATGAAATCTGCTGAAGGTGGACACTTGCTGGAATTTCTTTCTCTTTTTTCCCCCCCTCAGACATTGTTTCCGTTTCTTCACACCAATACACTATTTTATTTTCACAACAACTCTTATTCCAACTATTTGCGTATAGGTAGTTTTAAAAGAGGTGACTAAGACTGGCCAAAATGCAACGATCTCTTAAAATACCTGTTACACACACAGAAAGTAAACAAAAAATTCGATGTGTATATGGAATTAATGAAACGATCTTTAACAGGCAAGTTTTTTATTACATAAAGGGACGTTTCGGTGCTTCTTTGTACCCTGTTCAAGGTTAACGATTCTATCGTAAAATATAAAAGGCAAATTAACCATACAGGGGGTTAACAAGTAGTTCACACAGCAACGCTGACTATTTCTTCCAAGGCACAGCGTGGTACGTACACACTTACAAAGAGGTGCCAAATCATCGGTTTACGCCACCAGGATATTTATTTGGCCGATGCATGTTAAAAAAATGATAATACACAACTTTTCGCCGGGTTTTATTTTCAACTCGACTCTTTACACGTCCTGGATATTAGCGTCACTTAATTCTACAAAGCTGTGCGTGTGTAATATACATTGCTGTATCTGTTAACCTCTTTTTAAATTTAGTTTTAGTGTGCTGCGCCAGTAATCTCAACACTACGTCGAAAACAGTTTTCATTTCACATTATAATAATTATATAAATACCGACTGGTGATAATTATCTGATTTGTAAAATGACACAACCAGTGAGAGGCTGAATTTATTGCTTCTGCCAGTTTACAGTACGCATCTTATTGTATTTGTGTCTTCTTTTTCTCCCCCCCCAATCCTTATCTCTCTCCCTGGCCTCATTTGTAATCTTTAATGTACACTGACAGGACTTCTTAGAAGTGTCTTATATAAACAACATTTTACAGTCACAATTGTTGTGATCGGTCTGCAGCTTGTGGCCCATAAAACCAGGCCTTGGTCACAAACATTCCCTGTCAGTAACGTCAGGCTCTACTGCCCTGGTTTTGGGGTGGCACGGTGATAAATACCACTCAAATGTGTTTGCGTAATTTACAGATAACCGAGGCTGGGTTCCGGCCGAAAGCTGTCCTCGTCAAGAGCAAACGCAGGCGTGACCGCAAAAGGTTTCTCTTTATGTACGTCAAATTATATTCATGCGGCGGCCAATCAAATGTTTACCGATCAGAGGAGGATGAAATTAAGTGACACGTTTACGTTATCGTTTTGATTTTAGTTGCTGCTTTATTATTAGCCTGGAAAGGTGTGAGTGGCTCCCTATGAATAAAGAATGTGTGTGAGTGTAAGCATTCCTTTTTGTGAACACTTCATTCAGCGAGGGGCTTAGAATGAAAAATTTTCAGGTCTAGGAAAGTGTGGCGGAACCCCAAGTTGGAAAACAAGGTTCCCAATTATGTGCGAGGGCTATCAAGGATTTTGAATGTAATCTGATTTTAACTGATAGGCTATGTGATCGTGTGAGGATCCTACCCGACGGTTCACCCAAAGGCGAAGACGGGAGACTGGAACACGACAAACTCTTGTCACGTTTCATTTACTTTTGTGCTGCCAAAGGTCTGTGACCCCCCACGCGTGCACCCTTCCAACTCCTCGAGTGGACTTTAATTCAGAAACTATGGCCTGGAGGGAAAACCAATAGTGGGAGGGGGATCAACACTGACGTACGTACTTTCCAGAACTCTTGGAGAAGGTTTCTGCCCGTTATGTTCCTTCCTTGATCCTCCCCTCCCCCTTCCTTTCCTTCCCTTTCAGGCCCCACCCTAAAGATGTTTAGAACATGCGTGGAACAGGATAGGTTGGGTTACACGTGCCAAGCGAGGTGATTAGATTGCTGTTTAGCTTGAAATGATGACTAAAAACTGACCAGCGTTTTATTTATTTCTCTACTGTCCTCTCTACTATCTCCTCTATTTTCTCTCTCCTCTATTTTCTCTTTCTATCCTCTCTTTAGCAATTTCTGCCCTCTCTTTTCCTATATCTCTCCCCTCTTAAGCAATTTCTGCCCTCTTTTTTCCTATATCTCTCCCCTCTTAAGCAATTTCTGCCCTCTTTTTTCCTATATCTCTCCCCTCTTAAGCAATTACTGTCCTCTCTTTTCCTATATCTCTCCCCTCTTAAGCAATTTCTGTCCTCTCTTTTCCTATATCTCTCCTCTCTTTTCGCATTTCTGTCCTTTTTTTCATATTTCTGCCCTCTCTTTTCGCATTTCTGTCCCCTATTTTCCTATTTCTCTCTTCTCTTTTCCTCTTTCTCTCTTCTCTTTTCCTCTTTCTCTCTTCTCTTTTCCTCTTTCTCTCTTCTCTTTTCATCTTTCTCTCTTCTCTTTTCATCTTTCTCTCTTCTCTTTTCATCTTTCTCTCTTCTCTTTTCATCTTTCTCTCTTCTCTTTTCATCTTTCTCTCTTCTCTTTTCATCTTTCTCTCTTCTCTTTTCATCTTTCTCTCCTCTCTTTCATCTCTGTACTCCTCCCTCTCTTCCTCCTCTCTATTCTATCCCCTGTCCTATTCTTCTCTGTCCCCTCACCTTTCTCCCCCCCCCCTCTCTCTCTCTCCTCTTCTCTCCCGTCTGTGTGTGTCGTGTGCGTGTGGTGTAATTTGAAGCCAAAGCTGTCCTCCCTCCCGCCCTGCGGGGAATGTTGTCCCGCATTTTTCGCCTGCGGGGAATATTTTCCTTTCTCCAATCGTGGAACATTCCGCCATCGCGCTGACCTAACAATGCACAGTTTAGTCACCAGACTTCTTCTTCTTCTTCTCCTCGTGCTCACAAAGGTCCTAGTAATATATTGACTGTTTACATTGAGTAAATCCCTTCCACCAGACAGTCTTGAATTATTCCTCTCTGTTTGTGGCGCGGAATATCACGCAGTAATTTCGGTTCTTCGCCAGAGGAGGAGAATTTTGAAATTATTTCCGCTTGCTTCGTGTGTTATTTGTCGCCTGTAATGGAGAATTTTCACCTGGACGGGAAGTGGAGAAGCCAGGAAGAGGTTTCGGCGGTTTTCCTCCTCCCCTCCCCTCCCCCATTCTTCCTCTTCTTGTTACACTAATGTTCCCTGCGAGTATCTTGCGTATTATATATAGTCATGCATTTAATTTGAACACTTCAGTAGCTGATTATATCATTTTATTTTGTCCTTGTAATTATTTGTCCCTCAAACTCCGAGGGCTACTGGAAACAGTAATGAATCTAAATAGTTTCAAAGATTATTGTAAGAAGCTAACATGGTTGCACAGGCTTGCCTCGGACTAAATAAATGCTTACACTTACCGAATTTGACACTCGAGTCTGAAGATGGTGGCAGAGGAAGCCGTTGGTAGGTCTCTGTCCCGGTACGCGTGGGTTTAACGTGTGGTAGTGCTGGTAGGTATTCTAGGACAATGGCGACCGGGGTATGTTGGTAGAGGCAGGAGTTTTGGGGAGGGGGGAGAGAAAATAGGAAATGGGGGGAGGAGAAGGGAGAGAGAGCATGAGAGAGAGAGAGAGAGAGAGAGAGAGAGAAGAGAGAGAGGGGGGGAAGTTGGAGGATGAGAGAGGAAGAGGTTAAGGGAGGTAAAAGGAGAGAGAGAGAGATTATATATATAGGAAGGAGAGGAAATGAGGATGGGAGAAGGAGAGAGAGAGGTAAGGAGAGGAAGAGGGTTGAGAGGGGGGGAAGGAGAAAGGGGAGTAAGAGTGGGAGAATGTGGGAGAGAGAGGGAAATGAGAGTGGGAGAATAAGGGCGAAAGAGAGAGAAAATGAGAGGGGGAGAGGAGGGAGGAGAGCGAATAAGGAGAGAAGAGGAGTGAAGAGGGGGAGAAGGATAGCGAGGGAGTAAGAGTGGGAGATTAAGGGAGAGGGACAGAAAATGAGAGTGAAAAAATGTGAGAGAGTGCGAGATGAGTGGAAATGAGGGTGAAGAATTGAGAGAGGTAAGGAGAGGAAGGAGCCGAGTAGAGAGGGGGGGAGAGGTGGGAGAGAGGGACGTAAGCAGAGAGGTCGACGACTAAGGCCGAGAGGAGAAGAGATAATGGAGAGAGATGAGAGAGTAAGGGGCAGAGATGACGAGGAGGAAGATGAGGAGGGGGGAGAGAGGGGGGGTGAGAGAGATGGAGAGAGAGGAAGAGCGAATGAGAGGGGAGGAAGGGAGGGAGGGAGGTATAAGGAGACGGAAGAGGAGTTGAGAAGAGGGGGGAGAGGGAGAGAGGAAGAGAGGGAGTAAGGTGGGAGATTTAAGGCGAGGCGGAAACTGAGAGTGGAAAAAATGTGAGAGTGAGAAGATGGTAGGGGAACTGAGTCGTGGAAGAATGTGAGAGAGGAAAGAAGATGAGAATTGGGAGAACTGAGAGTAGGGGAGAGAGTAGAAGATGAGATGTGGAGAATTGAAGAGAGGGAGAGAAAAGGAAATGAGAGTGGAAAAAATGTGAGAAGAATAAATAAAGAGAGAGAGAGGGGTGGAAGGGAAATGAGAGTGGAAGAATTGTGAGAGAGAAAAAAACGATCTCAATTTCTCCATCTCTCTCTCTCTCTCTGCTCATCTCTATTTCACCATCTTTTTCTCTCTCACCGTCTCTCCATTTCTCTCTCTGTCCTGTATTTGTTCATCTTTCTCTGTCCACCTCTAGTTCTCCATCTTTGTCTCTCTCTCTCTCTCTCTCTCTCTCTCTGTCACACACACACACTCCGAATCTGTCTCTCTGCCCATCTCTGTTCCTCTATATTTCTCTGTCACACACACACACACACGGTTTCTGTTTCCATGTCTCCGTGAGCTGATAAGGGACGTTGACTCACGCTAAGCTTCTTATCAAGGGACTCAAATTACGTAATGTGACACACACACACATACAGGAGAGGAGAGGAAAAGCTGCTTCGTCACGTCCTCGCCCATGGGATGAAGCAACAACAAATAGCAGGGAAAGAAGGAAAGAAAGAAAGGAAAACTACTATTGCAGAGGCGAGGAGGTCAGTGACTCCTGTCCAAACTGACCAGAGATAGATAAACACACACGCGCATTGTAAAGCTGATTAATATATTATCTCTGTGAGGCAAGGTTTTCGGGGTTATGTCGCTTCTTCTTCTTCCTGCTCGTCGTCGTCGCTGCGCTGTGAAGATTTGCATATGGCGTGAGAAAACGCTTTGTAAGGGAAAAGCGGCCTCCTTCCCCTTCCTTCCCTTCAATCTTCTCCTCTCTGTCGGTTTATCCTCCTCAGCCTCTCTCCTAAATATCTCTGTAAAAATCGTTTCCAAAGTTTTTTGGTTTTATTATTTCTCAAAAACGAGTCCTCGTAAATCTTTTTTTTTTTACTGAGGGTCGTAAATCTGTCTGCGTCGGTCTGTACTTCTCTCTCTCTCTTCTCTCGCTTTCTCCCTCTCTATCCCTCTTCACCTCTCCGTAAACCTTTGCCAAATCTGTCGGTTTGCCGTCACCTTCTCTCCAAATCTCTCTGTAAATCGTTTCCAAAGTTTTTTTGCTTTTATTATTCCTCCCAAACAAGTGGTCGTAAATCTGTCTGTCTGCGTCGGTTTGCGCTTCTACCTCTCTGTCCCTCTTCACCTCTCCGTAAACCTTTGTCAAAGTTATCGGTTTACCCTCAGCCTCTCTCCTAAACCTCTCTGTGAACCGTTTCCAAAGTTCTTTTTTTATCACTTCTCAAAACGTGTACTCTGTCTGTCTGTTTTTTCTATCTATCACCCTCCCTAACCCGCTCTCTGTAAGCTTTTTTGCAAAGTTCTCGTCTCTATATATATCGCTTCAACTCGCTACGACTTGTAATTTTCATTTTTTGCCCCATTGTGCGTTCCCACGCGCTTTCCGCGCACTGCAGTGATCACCCCACAGAACGTTCCGGTCCAATTCTCACCGCGGACCCTGGCAGGCGGTTCCTTTCCAGTCGGGAGAGACGCGCGACGGCCAAAGCGTCTGTGGGGGAAAAGCCACCCGGACGTGACGTGACGTGACGTCACTTCCCCCGACTCGTCGCCGCTCAAAACCGTTTCCGGGCCACTTCTTTCAAGCGTTGGGATTAAGGTCGTAATTTTGGCGCTTGACCCGGTCCCCCGCGTCCATTCAGACGTTGATCATTATTTGACAAATTTTAAAATTCAGGACTTAATGACGACGACGATGATGATGATGATGACGTAATATTCAGTCCAAAGGTTGGTCTGCTTGCTTATCCACCTTGCTCAGACCTTTCCATTCAACCACGTCCTACATCTTCCTCCCCGATGCGCTTAGACAATTCCATCCTTGGCCTCCTCCCTCGCTCTTCTCCTCTTCACTCTCTCTTTGTCTATCTCTCTTTCTCTGTCTATCTCTCTTTACTTCTCTCTATCTCTCTCTACTTCTCTCTATCTCTCTCTTTTTGTCTATATCTCTCCCTATTTCTCTCTGTCTGTCTATATCTCTATCTCTCTCTGTCTGTTTCTCTCTATCTCTCTCTATTTCTCTCTGTCTCTATTTCTCTCTGTCTACCTCTCTCTATTTCTCTCTATCTCTCTCTGTCTATCTATCTCTATCTATTCCTCTCTGTCTATCTCTCTCTATTTCTCTCTCTCTCTCTCTTTGTCTATCTCTATCTCTCCCTATTTCTCTCTGTCTATATCTCTCTGTCTGTTTCTCTCTATCTCTCTCTATTTTTCTCTGCCTATCTATCTCTATTTCTCTCTGTCTACCTCTCTCTATCTATCTATCTCTATCTCTCTCTATTTCTCTCTGTCTATCTGTCTCTCTCTGTCTATCTGTCTCTCTCTATTTCTCTCTGTCTATCTGTCTCTCTCTATTTCTCTCTGTCTACCTCTCTCTATTTCTCTCTATCTCTCTCTGTCTATCTATCTCTATCTATTCCTCTCTGTCTATCTCTATTTCTCTCTCTCTCTTTGTCTATCTCTATCTCTCCCTATTTCTCTCTGTGTTTCTCTCTATCTCTCTCTATTTTTCTCTGCCTATCTATCTCTATTTCTGTCTGTCTACCCTCTCTCTCTCTCTCTCTCTCTATTCCTCTCTGTCTATCTCTCTCTATTTCTCTCTCTCTCTCTTTGTCTATCTCTATCTCTCTCTGTCTATCTCTCTCTGCCTATCTATCTCTATCTCTGTCTGTCTATATCTCTCTCCCTCTATTTCTCTCTCTCCTTTTCCCCCCCTCTGTCCCGCCCCCCCCCCTCCCACTCACATTGCCGCACACTTTCAGCGGCTGCTGCTGCTGTTGCGGTGTCGCCGTCGTCGTTGTTGTTTTGTTAACGGGGGGGAGCGTCGCGACGCCGCGCACAACGTGATTACCGCGGCTGCGACGTCCATATTAATTACGGCTAACGATGTTTGCGCGTGGACCGACGCATTACGTACGCGAAAGGCGGCAACGGGCGTGCGTGCGGGCTGTCGGCCATCTTGTCTCTCCCCGCGTGACGTCACTGTCCTCGTGACCATCAACTGCTCGTGCAGCTTTGATTTCCACCCTCACCCCCCCCTTTCATCCCCTCCCCCCTCCTCCTCCTCCTCCTCCTCCTTAAATAGTGAGAAAGTTTAAGAATCTGGCTGCAGTGGCAACTCCCTAAGTCGACGGGTGGCAGCACTGCGGCGTCTTGCAGAATGCCTTGACGCTCATATGGGGAAGGGAACAGCGATCTAGTGTGGGTGTTTAGGAGGAATGTTGGAGCGGAGTGTGACGTTTATATTTGAGTGGACGGTAGGAGTTGGGGGGAGGGAGAAAAGAGGAATACAAGCCTTGGGGAAAATAATTGGTGCTGCAGGAGAATGAGAGGCAGGAAGGTGTAAGCAGAGTAGGACAGCGCACAGGCTGTATTAATGCAGGGTTTTCCCTCCCTGCATCTCTTTAGGTGAAACACCGCATGAGGGTACAGGGATCCTTAAGCCATAGCCCCAGGGGCGCCCTAGTCAACGTACCTTGCTCTACCTTCCACGTCCTCCCTCCCCCTTTTTCAATTCCCTTCCTTCCTTCTTATGCTACTAAAGGGGAGTCGCCTGTTTCACCCCCAAAAAAATAGGATCCTTAAATCATAGCCCAGGGGCCCAAATCAACACTGGCTCTACCTTCCGCATCCCCCCCCCCGCACTATCCTTTTCTATTCCCTTCCTATGCTACTGAAGGGGAGTTGCCTGTTTCAGGATCTCTCGCCCTCATGTAGCCTGTTTACCCCAAATAAGAAAAAAACAATATGGAGGACGTTGAAGGGAGGGCCACGTTTTAAGACGCGAGGGTCTCGTTAATTTAAGGATTAGAGGGGGAAAGTGAAGGAATGCGGTCATGAGGAAATGAAGAGGCTTGCGCAAGACAATGTCTGGCGGCCGTTCGTCTCCGGGTGGGAGGGGAGGGAGGCGCTGCCTGTGAAGAGAGACAAGTGGAGTGGACGGCGGTTATCGACTTTCCCCCGCGACCCGACAAACATAAACGGTTCCGTCAGTCAAGCGCGTCCGTCACCCTAGAGGTGACAAGTTCCCCCCCCTCCCTCGCGTCTCTCTGCGGAGTTATCACCTCACCTCGTCCTCCTGCTATAACCACGTCTCCAAAACTTGCATTCTCCTTTTTTTTATTCGGAATAATTTAAAAATTAAAGGTGAAGTGTGGAGGTAACAAACTGCTCGGGGTTTTCCTCTTTCAGGTGCTGTAGACTAATTTTTAAAGGACTGTCTTTTTGATTTTTCGTTTCGTGTCTGCCGCAGGGACAAGTGTAGACTAACCCCCCTGTATTAATCATGTGCCACTTGCTGTGGTTTCCGAGTCGCCTCCCGACGTCGTCAGGGTTTTCCGTAACCCACGTTCCCCCCCTCCCCCCCTCTTCCTGGTGTAAACGCGCTTTTCTCGTCCTAAGCAGGATAGTAGTAGTAGTGAAGGGAATAGGGAGGCCGAGGATGGAATTGAGCGTTGGTGAGGGAAGGTGAAAAAAAAAAAAGGCTTGCGCAAGGTTGTTGGAGCAGAGCAGCGACCGTCAAGGGCGCGGGTCAGCGTCGGCGGCGGCGTCCATAACGTAATTAAAGCGTCGCGTGATGAAATACCCTGAGGCCGTAATTGCGAGTTTCCCCCCACACTCTGTCGGTCATCTATAAACAACAAGCTGTTCTCTCTCTCTCTCTCTCTCTCTCTCTCTATATATATATATATATATATATATATATATATATATATATTCCTCTCTGTATTTCTCTCTCTATGTATACATTCCTCTCTCTATTTCTTTCTATATTCCCTCTTCCCCCCTCTCTCTCTCTCTCTCTATTTCCATCTCTATGTTCCTCTCTCTATGTATATATTCCTCTCTCTCTCTCTCTCTCTCTCTCTATATATATATATATATATATATATATATATTCCTTCTCTCTGTATTTCTTTCTATATTTATCTCACTCTTTTTCCGTTTGTATTTCTCTCTTTCTCTGTGTCTATTTCTATATATTTCTCTCTCTCTCTCTCTCTCTCTCTATATATATATATATATATATATATTCCTCTCTGTCTTTCCGTCTGTATATTCGTCTATATATATATATTACTCTCTCTCTATTTCTGTGTATATTCCTTTCTATATATATATTCGTCTCTCTGTATTTCTGTGTTTATTCCTCTCTCTATCTTTTTCCGTTTGTATTTCTATCTCTCTCTCTCTCTCTCTATATATATATATATATTTCTCTCTCTATATATATATATATATATATATTTCTCTCTCTCTCTCTTTATATATATATATATATTCCTTTCTCTTTATTCCTCTCTATATATTTCTCTCTTTCTATTTCTGTCTCTATATTCCTCCTCTCTTTATATATTCTTCTCTATATATTCGTCCCTCTCTCTATTTCTCTCTCCATTTCTTTATATTCCTTTCTGTCTCTCTCTCTCTCTCTATATATATATATATATATATATATATATATATATATATATATTGTAGAAGATCCGGCGTTCCTCCGTATTCGAGGATTTAAATGCTTTTTGGGCGCCAGGTACTTTTTAATAAAAATACCAAAAAAGTGTATTTTAATAGCTTTAATCCATTTCAGAACATGAGAAGAATTATCACTACAGTGCGTGGTCTTTCTCCTTCTCCTCTCTCTCTCTCTCTCTCTCTCTCTCTCTCTCTCTCTCTCTCTCTCTCTCTCTCTCTACCCCATGACGACTCCCTAAAGTCTCGCCAGACTCCATTGTTGGCCCCGAGTTGCGACAATTGCAACTCGCAAGCCTGGCCCGCATTGTTCATTTTAACTTCTCATGTTACAATATATATATATATATATATATATATATATATATATATATACCCTCTGTCTCTCTCTGTCCCCTTCCTCCCTCTCCTTTGCAGCAGCTGCTGTGGTGGTGATAAGAGAGACTGTGTGCTATCAGTAGTTTCCCTTCCCGTTGTCTGCTGGACCGGAGACGACAGACCTTATCATCCTCTTCCCTCCCCCCACAGAGTTGGCGACCAAACAGCGAAACCTATCATCATTCCCTACAAGCAGGCTTCAGCACTATTCGTCATCTTCAGGCTTAGTGCTGAGACTCTCTACATTCACGGTATATATGTATATATATATATATACACGTGAATGTAGACAGTCACAACACTCAGCCTGAAGATGATGACGACGTCGGGGCACTTGGTCGTCGAAACGTCGCCGCACCTGCACCCAACTAGTGGGTGCAACATGTCCTAATATTCACACTCCGTGGCCTCTGCTGGTCCTGTGGCTATCAACCCCTATACGCTGCTGTAGCAGACACAGTCTCCTTTCAGTGTGGATCCTAACCTTCCTGCTGAGGACCAGTAGCAAGTGAAACTCTCTCTCTCTCTCTCCTCTCTCTCTCTCCTCTCTCTCTCTCTCTCCTCTCGCACTCTCTTTTTGCGACGAGGTTGAGGTGATTGATGACCGCCGCCGCCGCCGCTCGCTAATGGATTTCCGTCGCCTAGGCAACGGCCGCGAGTGCGTCACCGTAGGGGGCGACGCCTGCCTGCCAGCTGCGGGGCGGCGTAACTGGAGACGAGGCCCTCTCCCTCCCCTCCCCCCCTGGTGTCCTCTTACAGGAAACCCCCCCTTGGGAGAAACGTCAAGTTACGGCGCGGATTTGAAAAAAAAGACACGACGACGGACTAGGACGAGGAGGAGAAAGTTAAAACTCTGCATCAACCAAAAAAAGAAAAACACCTTACGCTCTGCCGACGACTTTGTAGTATTGAGGAGACTTGGAAACCACAGTGAATGGCGCGAACGTGGTCCTGGACAGACAGAGAGGAGAGAGATATTGACAAATAGAGGTGGACAGAGAGAGAGAGAGAGAAAGGTGAAAAAATAGAGAAGGACAGAAAGAGAAATAGAGATGAGCAGAGATAAGGCAAATCAAATTACAATACAAAGTCCACCACAAACTTTAAGAATAAAATGTAGAGGAAGAGAGAAAACTACAACACGAGGACTAATACAGAAGTGGGAAACCAATCTGATGGTGACTGTAAGCATGGTGACAAAGGCCGTCAGATTCAGGGAAAGGGATATTTTAGAAGGAATTTTTGAGGAACTATGCTACTAGAGTAGAGGGGACGGGGGGCGAGGAACACGAACTTACTTACTGTGGCTATTAGGAAAAGCGTTGCTAAAAGAATAAAAACTGTTGGTATGGGAGCGTGGCGTTAAACGTGGACGGTAGGATCGGTGCTGAGGGGGGAGGAGGGGGGAAAGGAAAAGAATGCAAGCCTTTTGAAATGTGGCGCCGTAGGATAGTAGTTGGGATAGGGTGACTAACCAGGGACGTTATAAAGGGAATAGTGGGAGAACAACGTGGAGGACGTTGAGCGAGAGGAGGGATAGATTAACAGGAGGTCCTTGTAAAAAAAGAATTAGCATTAGAGGGAAGTGTGTGGCGGGGGTGAGAGGCGAGAACAGAAGAGGGAGAGAGAGAGGGAGGGCGAGGATGGATTACGTGAAGGATGTTGGGTGGGTTGCGCCTAGTTACGAGGAGGAGCGTGTGACGGGAGCCTCCAGGTAAAGCCTTTGTAATGTGGTGTTTGCAGGAGAATGAGATATGAGGAGGTGGTGGTGGATAGGGGTAAAAAAAACAAGGATAGAGGAGGAGGAGGAGGGAGGGGGAAGGGACAGATTAACAGGGCCACGTTTTAAGGCAAAATTAGCACTAGAGGGAAGTGCGCGGCGGTTGAGGGACGCTGAGCAAACCAAGCAGATTAGCGAGGACGTGGTAGGTGTATGGAAACGAAACGGCTTGCGCAACGTAGGAGGTTAACATGGAACAGACCCGTCTTAGGCACAACAACAACAACAACGTCTTCACGCGTGGACCGGGAGAAATTTAACTAATGCGGCGGGGATGCGAAGTAAACGAACGCGACGGGCAACGCCGGGTCCCCAGGATAGTCTCGAAACGGACTCGTGTGTGTGTGTGACGTCACCTGCTGCTAATATGGCGCGGCACCTGTTGATCTCGGGGGGGAGGGAGGGGGGGCGCCGCCGCCCTGCTGAAATTTACTTAGGGGGATGGGTGGGGGTGGCGGGGGGGCGCCGAAAATTGAGGCGAAACAACGTCTTCGTCGTCGTCGCCGTCGCCATTGTGACCACCAGGTGGGGTGGAAGGGTAAGGGAGGGAAACGGTGAGAGGTTCAAGGCACAAAGTGGTTGGCAAAGGCGCGTGACGTCACGTGAGGCCACGCCCCTCCCTCGACTATCGATTCCGCGGCGTCGTCGGCGTCTCGGTCGAACACACACACACACAGAGAGATCAGCTGATGTTACAGCGACATTCCTATCCCTACCCTTCCTCCTCCTCCTCCTTCTTCTTCTCGTTATTCGGACCTCCTTCTTTTAATAGGTTCACTGATTTATTAAATATTATAATAATAATGATGATACTGGGTCCTCGCATATCAACCTTCATCAATGAATCGATAACGTGACTCGACAGAGGCGCGGACGCGGCCGGCGGAAGGGAAGGGAAGGGCCAGGTGAACTAATTTTTATTTGGAAAAAAACGTTTCGTCGACCCCCGTCCGTCGCCCCGGTGACAAATTTTTAAATCGAGGACCTGAGGGGGTCCTCAAAAATTAATCATTCGTTTCCTGGCTGTTCTCTCTCTCTCTTCTTTTTTTCTTTTTTTTGGGGGGGACAATGAGTCAGATTAACGGAATTACTTCACAATGTTGACGCTTGTTGGTTTATTTCTCCATTTAGTTGGAAACTATAATTTCGTTTACATTTTTGACAAAATATTCTGTATTCGAAAATTACGCATTTTTTTTTTCGGTCTAGTTACCTCGATGAGGTCCACCACAAGTATGGGGGCGAAAAAGTCGCGTACATGTATGAAGTAAATAGGTTGTTTTGTTTTTTTCATTTGTAAAAAAATTTCACATCCACCTTCTCTCTCTCTCTCTCTCTCTCTTTCTCTCACCCCCTTTCTCTCAGTCTATCTCTACCTTTCTCTCTGTCCCTCCCCTTCCCCCTTCTCTCTCACTCGTATCTCTACCTTTCTCTGTCACACACACACACAGCCACCATCTCTCTCTCTCTCTGCCACGTTTTTTTTTCTTTATTCAGCAGCATGCTTCGTTTACATATATATTTTCTTTTCTTTTTTCCCGTTTTCACTTCAACTTTAATCTTCGTTTGCTTTTTAACAACGATTTCTCTTTATTTATTACGTGTGCTTAATCTATATTGAAGCCTGTTGAATGTACGAAAGATCCCTAAAATGTTGTTGTGTTTTTTTTTTGCCATTACGTCACGAGTTCATTATTATTATTATTATTTTCTTTTTAGAAATTGGCCATTCTGCCTACCGCTGCTTCAAATTTCTTCGCTTGAATTTTTCTTACCGCTTATGCCTATGTCTCTCTCTCCCCCCCTCCCCCTCTCTTTCTTTCTCTCTCTATTTCTCTCTCTCGGTCTCTATTTTTCTCTGTCTATATCTCTCTATCTCCCTCTATCTCTCCATCTCTCTCTATTTCTCTCTGTCTATCTCTATCTCTCTCCCTCTATTTCTATCTCTCCATATCTCTGTCTATCTCTCTCTGTCGTTTACGATTCCGGAATCTTGCAAAGATGAGAATAAGACGTAAAGTAACAACGCTGACGACGTTCCGCGAAAGACGCTGAGATGAAGACGTCCACACACGTTGGTTGCGCGAATCTCAGCCCCCTCTGTTGTTGCTCCCCCTTCCCCCTCCCACGGGGTTCCTTTTTCAAGGGAGAAAACAATGGCGCCGAATAAAAGCAACGCCTCGCCGTCTCCTCGTCGCTTTTACCGAAACAAAGAGCTTGGGGGACTCTTGATCACTGCCGGCCCCGCATGAGGAAGGCGGGGCTCCTTTCCGCGAAGCCCCGAGAGTCCGTTGCCATGGAGACGCGACGCTCAGGGTCGCTGACGTCACACGTGTCCGGGGCGCGTCATTCCAAGGAGCGTCGCGTGCGTTCATTTGGACGTCCAACACGCGGGCTGGCTTTGGTCGTTCCGGCCCGGCGCCCTCCAAAAGAAATGTCAGAGCAAGCGGCGGCGGCGGCGGCCAAACGTCAATAACATTCCCGCCCGCTGCAACTTGTTGATTAAAACAACAAAACACGACCTCGCCTGCACATCCTAAACTAAAATTAGCCATTTTGGAGGACAGTTCGTGCAGGAAATTATGAAAAAATTATGTCTGATGTTCTGATAAGAAATTGTCGAGCATCTTTGACGTGCCTGAAATTGTTGAGCATCTTTGACGTGCCACCGTGCTGTGGCTCTCTGGTGCTTGTGCAGCATCATCTCTGCCCGACATTCCAGAGAAAATAAATAAATTAATTAATTAATTAAAACGATATTTATCATATATCGACCGACGGTTCAGTTTCGAATAGCAATTTAAACCGAAGTGCTAAATTAATAAAAATATCATGGAGTAAATTACATCAGGTAATATCTGTGTCCGAAATTCGTTATTAAATGACGATGGTTTTTCTAGAAATTACAATGCCCACGAAAAGATGGATTTCTAATCTATTGGCATGACAAATAGTTTCTCTCGGCGTCAAAGTAAAACTAATGCAGGCTTGTCGTTACATTTGAAAGGTTTAAAATTACTTTCTTTGAGATCGGGCAACATTCGAAATCCTCCACACACACACACACACAGAATTAAGAATAAAAGAACACAGTCAGAAGGAATTTATACACACCGTAATAAATATAATATATTGGGGCCGTATACATGGGGAACATAACTCCACAAATTTCCCATTAAACGTTGGATAAATTCCAAATTGTAATTAAAAGTAATATGACTTTTGGCGTATAAATGTAAATCCTAATAAATCAGTGCAAGTAAATTTTTACCACCAGGAAAACAAACTGTCCAAATGTCTCAATAAATAATACACCATTACCCATCACCAAATACCTTGGTTTACTATTGGACTCTAAACTTACGTGGAAACCGCATTTAACATCCAAAAGTGGGATCGATCACATCAAGAGCAAAGCTTCAACAACAAATGCGTCGGCTGCTTTGCAGAAACTCCAAATTGAAATCCGAAAATAAAATACTCGTATATAAATGTATTCTTAAACCCATATGGGCATATGGGGGTGCACCAAACCTTCAAATTCAAAAATTATTCAACGTCTTCAGTCAAAAATCCTTCGTACCACCTTAAACGCACCCTCCTGGTTTGTCAGCAACAAAACAATACATGAAGACCTACTGTAGAAGAGGAGATACACAGAATCAGCAGTAACTATCGTCAAAATCTCCCAGGACGAAGAGGTCAGCGGCGGCCACCACATAGCAAGTGAGCTAACCTCTCGTCGCAGATTGAAGAGGAAGCGGCCAACAGATCTGTGAAGATTAATTTTATTGTATTCATGTATCACGGAGCGTGGTCACTGGGACCACTCATGTGTCATTCATCCGTCCAATTTGCTAAATGTTCTTTTGAACCGATTGTGAATATCTTAATAAAATAAAATAAAAAGTAATATGATGCTAGATGTAAATAAAATTAGTCAACTGAGTGACTTGCTAATGAACTGACAATAGTGATCTTGATGTCAGCTTGATATATCAGCTGTTGTTCTCGTGAATATAACAATTTTCGGTTGACCCGTGTCGTACGATATGCTTGCCGCCTTATTGAAATGCTGTAACCACGATTTATTATGTCTAGTCCCTCACTTCTACTCACAGGGCTGTTTCTTTTCTATTTTCCAGGTCGGCGTACGACAATGTCACGAAAACCAAAGTGGCCATCAAGAAAATATCCCCGTTCGAACACCAGACCTACTGTCAGAGGACGCTGAGGGAGATTAAAATCCTCACAAGGTTCAAACATGAAAACGTGAGTACACCCCCTGACAAAATACGCATCCGTGTGGTCTTTTTCCCCGTCCGCTCTTCCAACATATGCTGTTCTTTGAGAGCCTATTAACTACACCCCGATTATTCACTTTGGTTATAGCTTGTTCCTACCTTTCTCCCATATTTCTTTCTTTGTTATCTGATGTTGTAACTTTGTCACGAAATAAAATCATTACCATTGTGTTTTGAATGGATGAAGTCGTGCAAACTTGTGAGCACAATGTTGTGAAGGAACTTTTGGGATGCGTTGTTTTGACTGTATTTGCTTATTTGTTAGAACAAATCTGTAACAAATGAGGAGAGGGGTTTAAACATTACTGAGCACAATGTTGTGGTTGTGTTTTAACATTCACGGATGAAACGGTTGGATTTAATGCGGAAAAGAATCTAATATTAAAATGGTCATTAGAGTCGATGTCTTCACCTGGAGTTCGAGGTTTTTTATTGTTTTTTTTCAAATTAGAAGCGTTTCTTGATTACATTCAATTAATGAGCCAAATGAATTAGAAGTATATATTTAAATGACAACCGGCTTAGTCGAAGCGATGTTTTGTCACCACACGAGGCACTTCCTTGGGTAATACTCTACAAAAATTATTTAAATATCAGATTATTAATAATATAAGTAATAATAAAACATACAATCTTGAAATCGTGGTGGGAAAAAAAAAAACAGGATAATTGTATAATAATACAAAAATGACCGCCTTCAAGCGGGGGGCAGCAGCTACAAACCTTAAATTTGTAGTACAGACCGTTGAACGTAACAACATGTAAAAGTGTGTGTTATGCGGTTTGCTTTTGTTCACGTTTCAGATAATTGACATCAGAGACATCTTGAGGGCTGTTACCATCGACCAGATGAAAGACGTCTACATTGTGCAGTGTCTCATGGAGACTGACCTCTACAAACTCCTCAAAACGCAGGTGAGCAGAGAAGCGCGTGTAGCATTACCTGCGGCTGCTCGTTGCTCTTAGCCTCGAGAGCTGACAGTGCGGTTGTTAACCAGTTTTTAAATACCAATACCACATAGGGGGTTTTTTCTTTACTTTTATTATAAATTGGTCACCTTGAACCTTTTCATATGTGCCTGCCAAATATTACAACTTTTTTTTTTAATTTTCAACCTCTAGTGCTTAGCAAAAAATATTATTAAATAAAATTAAGGAATTGACTTAAAAATTCACAAAATTAAATTATGTACAATAGTCGATACTGATTAACTTTTATTTAACGAGACTTTTGTCGTCGTGCTTTGAACGCCTAATGTTGCACGTTTTAGTTCAGAAGTCGTAACTTGCCGGCCAACATCCTTTTTTGTGTGTTTTATGTTCCTTTTTTCCTTTCCTTCTTTCTTTGTTTGTGATTTGCTGCAACTGTGTCAACTTTTACGGACTTTGTTTCCCTCTGCCTGCAGAGGTTAAGTAACGACCACATATGTTACTTCCTGTACCAAATATTGAGAGGGCTGAAGTACATCCACTCGGCCAACGTCCTCCACCGAGACCTCAAGCCCAGCAACCTCCTGCTGAACACGACGTGCGACTTGAAGGTACGTGGCGGCATTTTCCTTGAGGCGTACGGTGGAAGGGGTATTACTATATTTTGTTTTTTTTTTTGCTTGCTGTGCATATGTTCTTTTTAGCCTTTGTCTGTTTTCTTTTCTCTGAAGAGTATTGACATGTCATGCCCTTTACTTTTTGAGATTACAGATTATCAGTTTACAAAACTGTATTTCTTTTTGTTTGTAATGATAATAAAAAAAAAAATAATCTTCACTAAACACTTTATCACCTTCCCGTTCATAGCGTGGCAACTGACACGGTCACAAATTAACTTTGACAAACTTGTATTGCTCATATCGCACAAATTGGCTTGTAGCTGCGTTCCTTACTGTGAAAGTAGACGGCAATTCCACCGTAGATTTATTTTTCATGGCATATTGTAAAATGAAAGTGCACCTGTTTGTATTAACTACTTTTGCTTTCAGGTTTTTAAATACATTTACAACTGTTGCCATTTGGTGTTGTTGTTATTTTTTTTTTTTTTATACGTCTGTGAACAGATTCTCGTATTTGTAAATGTTGTGGTAAGTTTGCTCGCTATATTGGAACACGCTGGCTATTTGTGACTGCATTTTCAACTCGAAAGTAAAGTAAAAAACTTGTTTATTCTTTTTCTGTCATTGTATTTTTAAAAAAATCATGTAATTAGTTTTTTTTTTCAATGGTTGTGCAGAGAAAATACAGGATTTCTTTTTTTTTTTGATTTTGTAACAGCACACATTGTAACAGTAGTTAAGTGTATCCAGATCTTCCAATGTAGTCGGTTTTGCAGGCGTGTGTCACTTCGACTGAACCTACCGGTTTCATGCCCCTTCCACCCATACGAGCCACAGGCTTGCGTTGTTGCCTAATCACCGTGAGTTATCCCCCACTTTTTTTTGCAAGTTGCTGTGCCTTGAGGTTCTGCAGGAAGCATCGTAATCTGTTGAAAACGACCGCGGCACGGTTTCGAGTCGCAAGACGTTATTATTTCGAAAGAAAGGTGGCAATCAAGGGTGCGGGGGAGGAGACGTTCCGTCGAGTTTCAGTGCAAAATGAGAATTAAACGACCTGTATTGCAACACGCAATACAACTAGAATTTAGAAACTTATGTTTTGACCTGCCCTTGTCAGTATTTAAGCCAGACTGAAATAATATGAACAAAGAATAACCCAATGGTTTGGCTAACAAAGATTATAAACCATCATGCATTGAAATTAACCGAGAAGTGTTTTACATTTACAGAAAATTTATTTGGATTTAATATCAAGCATTTCAGAAATTAACCCTTAATTAAATATTTTTTCCCCCCTATCTAAAATTACAGATTTATCAAAAAGGTCAATTCAGTCACCGCTAAAATTTTTTCCCGTTGTTATTCTAAACACTAACAATACTCCTATGAGTTATTGTTTTTTTTAGGTGTAGTTTTGGCGCGTCCGAATTTTCATCCTCCCTAAAATCTCCACCCCGTAAAGCAATTTTTCAAATTAAAAGATAACTGTATTGTGCGCACGTAACATTTGAAACATTTGTTTAGTAATTTTAAGAGTTTGAAAAGCCCCGGGGGGAGGAGGTTCCCCAATTTGGGGACGAAACGTCGCCAGTTAAGCTTTTCTCTCCGACTTACTGGGTTTTTAGAGTTGCCGTCGGTTTCACGGTCCTCCCTACGTTGCTGCAACGTCGTCTTTAAACGATTTTTTTTGTGATTTTCAGACTTGGGCAGGAAGTTGGAAAGTGTCAAAAAAATTTCATTTCCCCCCCTCACGTCTGAGAGGGTTTGGGTTGACCCCAAAAAAAAAATTGGTCACCTCAAGATATTGGTGGGGAAGTAATTTTAAGTTCCTAAATGACACTGTGAAGGAGTCCGTTCCCCGCGTGACAGGATTGCCAGCATTTTCTTTTCTTTTTTTTTTTTCTTTCTCCTCGAAATAATAAAGCAGGGTGACTTTGATCCCGGCCCGCGGTCGTCTGTAGTGGCAGTGTTGTGCTTTTCCGCATGGTAATGTACGTGTGCAATGCCTTCAATGTGATGATAGCTGTATACTATTATTTTTTTTTTGCCCGTCTTTTTATTTGTTGAAAAGAAAATTATATTTGGTTAGTTCAGTAGAGATGATTTTTTCAAAATGAAAAAAAAAGGTGGGGGGGCTGTAAAGGAGAAAAGAGAGAGAGAGAGAGAAGGACGATAATTATTGTCATGTTTCGTGCACGCGCGCGCTATTGCATCTTGACTGTTCGTTGGTAATCGTCCTTTCTTTCGCAGCTTGGCACGGTTCAATTTTCTCAAGTGCCTTTACTTTGGCTCGAAAAAAGAAGTTTGTGAATGGGAGCTACTGTTGTAACGTTGTGGCTTATTCGCTGTATGTATGTATGTATGTAAGAAGCTGTCAATTTTTAATAGTTTGTACGCCAGGGTTCGCAAATGCATAAACTTGTGGTGAATTCGAGTTATTCCAGCGAATTTTGAAAAAGTTCATTACACCGAAGGTAATGAAATAAACACTTGAAGTAAATAAAATGTTTTTTCAAACCTTAAAATATTTTCTTCACGTTGATGATGTGAGGTACATTATTATAGGTAAAGGTTTATGAAAAAAATTGTAGTTTTTTTTACATAAATACAAAAAAAATCATCCAGCTCGAGTTTTTCTGAATTTATGATTTAACCCCCCCAAAAAAAATAATGTGTCCACCCCCCTTTAGTTGGGTTAACCAGGGTTGTACTGTATCTAGAACATAATATTTTACGATCATAATCTTTCATTAAATTTTACAAAATTCTTTACTTATATTTAAAAGAAAAAGAAGAAATATATGCAGAAACAAACTGTTGTTTCGAAGAACCGCGATTCCGTATTACATAAGAATACGGTCCGCTAGGTATTGTGTGTTATTATTATTATTATTATTTACTTTCTTCCGAGTTATGTATTTTAACAGCGAAATTCATTATTTGAATTTCAAATGAAATTTTGTAAGGAAGGCAAACTAATTTGTAAGAAACCCTGAAATTTAATTAATTAAATTTCATATAATTTATAACTTGTAAAAAAATCGCTTTACGATTGTGTGAGGGAACTATGCGGCAGTATATATGTATATATATTGCTGCATAGTGTACATAATATGTAAGTTTGCATAATATTCAGTAATGTTACATCAAAAATGTTGTAAAATAAAAATATGCGCACACACACACACGTAGTTGAAAGAAGAAGAAAAAATATATATGTTTTGCGAACCCTGCTGTATGTACATTTTTTTATTACATTCATGTATGTTCTCTTTTCTTCTTGTTTTTTCAGTAAGCATGTCCTGATTAAAGTCTTACCAGTTTCTCATTTTTAAGTTAACGTGCTTTGTCTAGTCAAGCACGTAGATTTAGCTTAAGAATATAAAGCTTGATTATTATTATTATTATTTTTATTTCTTTACAGTTTTGTGGTGATGTGCGCGCACACACAGTTCTGTGTTAAATATGATTAATATGATGTCAAAACATTTAAGTATGTGTAATAATTGTGAATGGCTTCGTTTGATTATTTTATTCCAATGATGGGGGAGAGAATTTCTTTGCCAGCTATTTTGGCGTGAAGGTCTGCGGTAGTAAATTAATGGCGAGGGGTGGGGTTGAAATCGGAGGGCGAGAGCTAGAGGTGTGGATCTGAATCGTGAGGCACGAGATAACCTGTCGAGTGTTAAAAAATGAGATAGCCCGACGACAACTTGATTTATCCTGATGCGGCAGTTAACGGTAGTTGCCAGGTTTGCGTACGCGCTCTAAGTTTATTTTCAATATATTTTTTTCCCGCATTTTCATTACTGTCGTCCCGTAGCCGTACTCAGGATTACGAGAATAATTGTACAGTTGAAAATACAAAATGTCGGTGATAAAAGAATATTAACTGCATAAAGAAGTTGCCAAATTCCAGTGATAAAACAAATATGATACACTAAAATGTCTATATTAATAATAGGCATGCACTCCAGTGCTTTATACATTGCGGGGGGGGGGAGTTCTTTTTATTTTTTAAATGCATTGCGACACGCAAAGTTTGTCCCTTATATGTTCCTGTACCATTCTTGTGACTGCCTGGAAATTTTGGCGTGTTGCAGTGATAACCCAAGAGAAGGTTTCTGTTGATCTTTTGGAGATTTAGGTTCCTTCTCCTCCCCCCCCCCCCTCAAAAAAAACCTTATGGCCCTATTGCTGCAGAATCCTGTCAAGGGAAATCATTTAATTGCTGTTAGGGATGAAATAATAATGCAAAATAAGACACAACTTCAAAAAGTCCTTAAATAAGTAAGGAAACAAGATATATATATAAAAAAACTTAAATAATACATTTTGTAAGTTTCAAGCCATGTATTTTTTTAAAAAAAAAAAGATTTTTTTTGTTGTAACACATTACCTAATGTAATCCATTGTAATTTTTCACTTTAGTGTACCTGAAGAAATCTCAAATAAAGAACGAAACATGGTACAGTTCATTATTTAAATAAAATAAAAACTGGGAAAAAAGGTTTTTGTAATTCATTCAGTATTTATTTAGATGCCAAACAATCAAATTATTTAAAATTAAATAGTAATTTAACAACCCGTGTAACAAACAAAACAATAGAATAAAAAATTTGGACACAAAATTCAGAAATTAATAAATGTTTCGACAACCCCCGCTTGGTTGTTGTCAATATTTAAGACAGGCTGTATTATTAAGAACAAAGATAGTATAAGACAAAGGGTGACCCGAAAAAGTAACCGGCAGAGACGTATTTATTAAACCATCCGTTCAGAAAATTTGTTAGACATGGTATGAAGCATTATATAAAAAATAACTTACGAAAATTAAATGAGTGATTAAGCAACAAATATAAGAATGAAAAAAATATAATTAACTATATAATTGATAATGCTGTTATTTTGGGGAAGGAAGTAAATTTTAAGAAAATGATCTATTTCTAAAATGTTATATCCAATAATGTATTTTCTGTTAATATAAAAGACACTTCTCAATTAAATTCAGTGTATGTTGGTTAATTAAATAGTCTTTGCCAGTCACATCTTTGGGTTATTCTTTGTTTTGTATTATCTTTGTTCATAATATTTCAGTATAGCATAAATATTGACAAGGGACAGTCAAAATATCCACTATTTTTTAAATCCTTGTCTGTTATGTGGATAGTTAAATATCATCTTATGTTTTATACGAATGTTAATTAATTATAAACAAGACATAATATAAAGTAAACTGACTGAGAAGCGACAACACTCACCAGCGAGGAAAACTAAGTATCTCGGTGGATCCGGGCAAAACGCGACGGTAACGAACAAAGGACAGAAAGTGTCAAAGTTATTTGTAATAGAATATTTTTTAAAAGTAGCAATTTCAAAATTTCTTGCGGGAAACTTAATTTTAACTAGAGTCGAGAAACTCTTGTTCGGAGTAAAACACGGCACCGTTTAATTTCACTTTTACACTGCTGGTTTACAAAAATTTTTTTTACGGTTATTACTGTTCTTAATCTCTGGGGGAGGGAGGGGGGAGGGACAATATCGCTGCACGGTGAATACTTTTCCTTGTTGGGCGGACGCAAGGATCAATCCACTTGACATCCTATATTTATTTTATCACTTGATTTCTGTCTGTAATTTGGCAATGTCTGTTTAATTAATTTGTGTAGTTGTTCATAGAACGTTACACAAACAGGGGAAAAAAAAAATTTCCCCCTCGATACAGAAGCAAGGCCAACACGATGATGTAAACTGATAGTAAATAATACCGCCTATAACTGTATTATTAATCCTGAGGGTTAGTTTGTAAAAAAAAAATGAGGATAATGCTTTGTGATAGTTTCTAAAAAATAAGAACCCAGTTGTCCTGTGGTATTCTAATAGATAATATGGGGTTCCCCGTTTCCTCTTAGATGCACAAGAATGAAAATGTGTGCTCCATGTATTATTAATTAATTAATTTGCTGATTATTTTTCATTATTCTCCTGATTTCAATTGAAAACAGTGTAAATAGATTAAATGTTTTTACTGCATTGAAAAGTGTGCGCCCATCAAAAAAAGGCTGGTGAGAATAAGAAGGAGGACGACGACGACGACTGCGTCTTCTGATCTTGCTTGCCCTTCCCTGCTGTTTTAGATTTGCGACTTTGGACTGGCGAGGGTCGCCGACCCGGACCACGACCACACAGGGTTCCTGACCGAGTACGTCGCCACCCGATGGTACAGAGCGCCCGAGATAATGCTCAATTCTAAGGTAAACGCAGACTCTTTTCTTTTTCTTTTTTTTTCCTTAAAAGGAAAAAAAGGGCGAGCCTTAGTGCTTGAGCACGTACAATGTAATCTCTCTGTCAACAACAATAATAATAATAAACTAATTGTCGGTTGTATTTAGATGTAAACTTGCAGATTACTTTAAAAGTGCCGCCCCGGGAGGTTCCCGTACTCGGATTTAATCGAGGTAGGCGCAAAGTCCCGTGCTCGATACATTTTCCTTTTGCTCTTAGAAGAGAGTCGAGGTTACGGCAGGTGAAGCAAGGGTGCGAGATGCAATTGTCGCTTTATATTCGTTGGAATAGGATGGCATTTGTTGGCAGACGATATTCCCGAAATTTGGCTCCTTCACCTTGTCCATCTTTAACATATATTTATTTACCTTAACTGGTTGTTAACTAAGCGTTTATTAGACATATTACAAATCTTTTGCAAGTTTCATAGCAATTTCATTACCTCCTCCCCCCCATGCCTTTTTTTCCCCCCATTCTTTCTTTCTTTCATATGTCTCTATAGTAATGTCCCATAAAATTACATTCCTTTCAATCAACATTGTTAACTTTGTGGACAGAATTTGGATCCTTTGCCTGTTTTATTCCTCATTGTTCAGTTCTTTGCGTGCCTACGACTCTGCCATACAAAAGCTTGTGACAAATGTTTTGACAAATAGATTTAGGTTTATTGTCGTTTCCATTAGTCCTCCTCCTCGATTGAGGAAATAGGAGGATACGGTCATACGTTAAAAATGAACAAAAAATAAGGTACATAATTAAAGACGAGTAATCTTAAAATAAATTAATAAAAGAAAATGTATATAGACAAAAGTTAATATTAACACAACACGATGTCACACACGTGACGTCACGCATACACACACACACACATACACACTGGGAAACACGCAATGGAGGAGTTTTAACTGCTTGGATCAGGAAGGAAACTTTCCCCGCTCCAGCAGCAGCAGCAGCGCCACACATGAAACAAACAAACAAAGGAGCAGAAAAAAAAATGAATAGGAATTTTAAAGATATGTGATGTGTGGTATTTTACAAGGTTGGCAGCAGCAGCAGCTCTTTCAACACTTTTTGCAGTAACATTGATTGTAAATACTAGAAGGACGATTAAGAAAATCCGGTACAAAGTAAAACAGCAGCAGCGCCATTCAAAAGAATAGTTTTACTCTGCTCCACCACGAAGCTTTTGTAGTTATTATTTTTAACCTCTGTGGCGGAAGGAAGGCTGTTGTATAAAATTATCCCCGGGGGTATTGTGAATACTTTTCTGGTGGAGAGCAAGGGCGATGCTTGTCCGACCTTTGAGCTGGACGATTTCTGGTCGGAAACTGTGTGGGGGAAAAAAAAGAAACTAGTGAGGTAATAAATAAAACCAGGTTTTTTAAAAAATAATCTGTGATGGATTATGTTTTATAAGAAAGTGGACCTTACCTTGGGAAAGGGCCTGATATTTTGTCGAAAACTTTATTTCGTGGTCCGCAATCCTTGACGTCCCGCAACTCTTGATTTCCAGGGCTACACCAAATCGATTGACATTTGGTCCGTGGGGTGCATCCTGGCGGAAATGCTCTCAAACAGGCCAATTTTCCCCGGGAAACACTACCTCGACCAGTTGAACCACATATTGGGCGTCCTGGGCTCGCCGACGCACGAAGACCTGGAGTGCATCATCAACGAGAAGGCCCGAAGTTACCTCCAGTCCTTGCCGTACAAGCCCAAGGTTCCCTGGACGAAGCTGTTCCCCACGGCCGACGCCAGGGCTTTGGACCTCCTGGACAAGATGCTGACGTTCAACCCTCACAACCGCATCGGCGTGGAAGACGCCCTGGCACATCCTTACTTGGAGCAATATTACGATCCGGCTGACGAGGTGAGTCGGCGGAGCGGTCCGATCCGATCCGTCGCTTTCGGTAATGTGGGTGTGAAAGTTAATGCGTCGTTTGTTCATGGCCTAAGACCATTTGAGTGCTTGAGCGATAGTTTGACTCGTCGTTCTCAGTTTGGAGCCAAACGAAATAGCTGGAGCATTATTGCAAAATGTACCGTCATAAGATGATGATGGAATTATGAGACCAACCACAGGCGCAACTTTGGCGGTCGCTCTGAAATACACGCTAAAATAGAAGCTCAAAAAGAACGCACACAAAAAAAAATATTAGTTTAAAAACATATTTACTTTAATCTAATTTATAATTTACATATCATTAATGGAACCATTTAGAAGACTTTGGCCAATGAAAGGGAAAGATTAATAGGCCTCGTTTTGAGACACGATGTGAGGGTCTTGCGAGATTAGCATTAGAGGGAAGCGCGTGGGGAGAAGTGATGTGCCAGTTACTTGTGCAGAACACGAATCAGCCCAGTCTTAAGGACTACTACGGCGTTAGCCATCCACCGTAAACTTTCAAATGTTAAATTATTTTTGTCCACTGATGAATCAAGTGGTATTGTCTCAAAATTATTGGTTGTGCCCAAAACTTGTTCCCTTTTACTGCACCAAATTACAGACGTCAAGTTGGGGCACGGGGCCGAATGGCTCCTGAGCGATGGGGAGGTAAATCGAAACACGATTCGTAAGTTTGTTTGTTTGTTTTGTGGGGAACAAAATTCCTGCCGGTTCACGTTACATTGCTTTCCGGATCTCAAATTTTAATGTACATTGCTTTTTTTTTTTGGGTCACAAGTGGGCGATTGCTCATGATTTATCAATTTAGTCAAACTGTGTTATTAAATGTAATGGCGGGAATAATATTTAAGTAACATTTGTGGTGTCCATCCCTCGGAATCCTGTCTCGGACAGAAAGTTGCACGTTGTGCGGCCGAGTGGACGAATTCTAAACAGATGTGTCCGACTTTCAGCCCGTCGCCGAGGAGCCGTTCCGCTTCGCCATGGAACTGGACGACCTCCCCAAGGAACAGCTCAAAGAGTACATATTTGAAGAGACGGTCTTATTCAAACAGAAAATGGCTCAGGAACATAACATGTAGTGCAATCGTAAGTTTATTTTAAAGTTGCAATTATTTTAGAAGGCGTGCAGTTGAAATTGAAACCGTAAGAGGCAGATATTTCAACCTCACGACGTAATCTGTAATTTGTCTTCTGTAATTCCATTTAACTTGCCATCGTCAGGTTTTCTGTCCCAGAAGTCCTTCGCGAAACCTGGCTCCTCGAGATTGTTTCGGTGACCCTTAACTTCCCGATTTCCAAAAGATTACATCATTTCCTTTTTACAACCTGTTGTGAAAATGTAAAATCCTAGACAGTTTAACTAGTATTAATTGAACAATAATCACATTTAAAGAACTGAATGGCTGATATTTTCTTTATTTTCAGATTTTCATCCACTGTCCTACTGCAAATATTTGAGTCTTGTAACCGTTTCCTGTTGTCGATGGATCTCTGTCGTTCTTCTTCGCAGCGCTTGCTGTAGCCTAGAGGAAATTTGAAGAGACATATCCTTTTGTCATCAAACATTCTCATTATAATACTAATAATAATTAATAATAATTGATAATACAAATAATAATAATAATAATTGTCATAGACTCGTTAGTGTGTATTTTCGTCAGACGTCTAATTTGAGACCGTCGATCACCACTTTTCGATTTCCCCTCTCTCTCTCTCTCTCTCTCTGTCTGTCTGTCACCTCGTCCTCGAAAAAATAGATGAAGCGGAAATACGGAGGAACCCTTTCCTCGCGGCACGTCCTCGTCGACCGGCGCCCGCGTGTGTGTACTTGATTTACCGTTCTTTCTTTTTTGAAGCTCTAAGTGTTCTCTTAACATAAGCATGCAATATTTTTATCCCTTCTAGGTGTCTTTAATAATAATAATAATAATAAAAAAATATATGAGAGAAAAATTTCAATAATGCAACACGTTGCAAAAGACAAATAATAATTTGCGCCATGGGCAAAATAAATTTAACTCTTAGGAGCCGAAGTCGTGCCGACGAACTTGCTCGACAGGAGGACGGGAAGAATATTGATATTGTGTAATATGTAAAGTATATATATACATGTGTAAATATGTACATGTATATATTTAAATGTAAGAGGTTCAGGCTTTCGTTATAAATGTGTGCATGTATATATTATTAAAAGGAAGGAGTAAATGAGTTAGGACAACAACCCAAAAAAAAAAAAAATCACACAAATATGGACTTAAAAAAAGGAACTCAAAAGAAAATGAGAAATCATGTGGCCTAATACTTTTGAATTATCTTCATACTGTTGTGTCTTTGTTGGAAATATTTTAGTCACCACGTAGTTCTAGGTAACCGTAGTAGCTCTTCGAGATCTAGGTGTCCATTTCATTATACATACATAACATATATATGTATGTCATCGGAGAAATTTTCATATTTGCCGTGGAGGAGAAGAAATTGATTAAAAAATATATATATATATATATTTCTTTTTGAGCGGGCGCTACGTGAGGTGGACCGATATTTTTTGACGGCCGCTTCCCGCCCGCCCTCGCTCGAGAGAAACCCTTTGGACCGTGGAGTCGCGGGCCGTTCCGATGTTTAGAGTACCTGTGTTTTAGATGCTGCACGTAATGTACTTACGCAAAGATACCATGCGGATAAAAAAATTCGAGGAACCTGCCATTACTGGTATCGACGATGTATTTTGTAATTTTGTTTTACTTAGCGTTGATGATTTAAAGCTACAATTTTTTGCCAAACTATCTTGTGTATAATATTAATTTATATAAAAGTTAAAGATTTTAAATATCAGATCGTTATATATAAAAATAAAAATAAATATAGCACAAAGACTGTAAATGAAGCAGAATATATAGGTTTAAACATATAAATAGATATAAATAGTATTTATAAAAGATTTACCCACCCTGAAAACTGGAGGAATTATATGTTTTTTAAATATCTACAAATAGACGGTCTTAGACGAGAAATGTTAAATCTTAGTAGCGAATAGGGGTGGGCGAGTCCTCAGGTTTGATGTATCATATTACAATTCTGAGGGCTGTGAACTTTACTCGCTGTCTTTTCTTATATTAAGTACAAACCTTGACAGTCTTTATGGGTATGAGAAAATTTAGTTGGTTGGGACGGAGAAACCTTTACGATATAGCTTACGTTTTGTTGATAAATATTTAATCTAATCCTAGCGAGTTGTATATTTTACCATGTGCTTTGTGAACCGCGAGCCTGTCAGTTCCTCTCTTCCGTTCGCACACACTCTCTCACCTCGACAGGCAAGTTTCGTGACCGGACTTTTCTTTTTCGCTCAAGTTTCCAGGTTGGAGGAATGGGTCGAACTGAAGTACAAAAACGGTCAGCCCTTTTCTCCTTACATACAACCCGAAAAGGTTTCAGAAACGCCTGGATACGAAGTACCAAAATCCGAGGAAGAGGCCCCGGCAGGCTCTCGGGAAGCCGCGCGTGCGGCCCCTGAAAATATTGCACGTGTTTGTTTTACTTGGTAGTTTATTAAGCTGTATAAATATAGAAACAAATTTTTAGTTGTTAAGTTGTGACGCGTCGGTTGGATATTTCAGCAGTATTTTTTTTTTTTATCCGTTCTGTTGTGAAATTTAACACATCACACAACCAAATTCTTGCGTTATTCTAGACGTACCGTCTGGTACGGACTTACCCTTGCCGAGAACAGTTCGGATACAATTTGGTCACGTTACTCGGGCGGACGGAGGGAAGCAAGCAAGCAAGCTTTCGGCGGTTAATGTCGCTTCGCCCGTGGAAGTCGGGGTTTTATTTCCTTTTGCTCGTCCCGCTCCTCCGTTAGCTGCATGTTGCCTGTCGAAAGTTAACGCGTCGTGGTTCTATATTTGCTGTAGTCTGCGTGGACATTTGTTCTTCTCTCTCTCTCTCTCTCTCTTACAAATCATACGCAGTTAAAGGTTTTCTCGGGCCGTCGGCCATGGAGTAAAGCGGCGGATCACTCGGAGGGCAATCAGTAGCTTAGAATGCGCAACGGTTTCCAAATTTTATTTTTGCATTTCACGGAGCGTGGAGGCGAACACGTCCCGAGGTTATTGAAAGATGACGATGATGATGACGACGACGACTTGTCGTTACCGATGTAACTGAAAATGTTTGTGTGGTGGCGAGGATTGCACGTAAAGTTTCTTGGGATTTGTGAGGATCTGTGTTAATAGTTGAAACAGACTGTATTTATGTGAAAAATAAATTGTTCCCATCTCATAAAAAAAAAATTTTTTTTCCATTTATTTTATTTACATTTTTAATTTTTTTATGTATGTGAAAAAAATTGGAATTTTTTTGTCGTAAGTAATTAGAAAAGTATTATTACATTTTGCGGGAAATGTAAGACGGTGCATTTCCCCCCACTTTCTGAAGGTTACCAGTAGAGTAATAACGCTAGGCAAGTTCCAAATTGTAATGAATATTTGAGAGCCAGTAATGTGCCTTTAGACCAATAACTAGAGATCAGGGATCCTTTTTTTCGTATCGATTTTTTCTTCCCCCAATCCCCTTTTAGCGCAGAGCGGAGAAGAGCAGCATGGTGTTTTTGCGTACTCGGATATAGTTGCGAGTGTGTTTAATACTTTTAGAAACTTGTTTGTTTTCCAAAGATGTATTTCATTATTCTGTTAAATCACCTACTTTAGTGGAAGACTTCCAATTTTATCCATTATACAGTATTATTATATAATTATTCATTTACATTGTTGTGCTGAAATAAAAGCTTTGTTGGCAATATTTTACAATAAATATTTCATTTTATTTCTGGATCCGTCTCCTCCAGTCGTAATAGGTGTGTTTCTCCGCCACCTCTCTCTCCCCCCCCCCTTCCCCCCCTTTTTTTTAAGGATGTCTCTCTTGACGCCGCAGGGTTACTTACAGTCATTTGAACGTTTCGGCCGAACCCTCCGGGGTTCATTTTGACAAGCGAAGGTAAACTGGAGTAAGGTAACCTGAACCAATTCACAATTGCCCCCCCGGCGAAGAGGAGGAGCAGCGGCGACCAAAGATTTATCGATAAATGTGGTGGTGAGGAGTTTTGCAAACATTGTCGCCAAAATATCCCGTACGTGACAAAAATCATATTAATTTTGTAATCATTCTGACTCTGTACCTCAAGTAAACACCTTCGGGTGTGAAAATAATCCAAAAAAATTTGTCCGTAATTTTTTTTTTTTGCCTAAATTAACTACATAAGTAGACAATCAAATACCATTTTATGTTATGACATAATGTTTTTTTTCTGTTAAATGGCTACTTAATTTATCTAATTTTTTTATATTCTTTTACTAGATCTAATATTTCTTCTCCTTCATCTCCAAGACAGCTTTTTGATAGTACAAATTTTATCTTTAAGTATTACCACTTAATTTATCTAATACAAATTTTATCTTTACGTATTACCACTTACTTTCTGTAATACAAATTTTATCTTTACGTATTACCACTTACTTTCTGTAATACAAATTTTATCTTTACGTATTACCACTTACTTTATCTAATACAAATTTTATCTTTACATATTACCACTTACTTTCTGTAATACAAATTTTATCTTTATGTATTACCACTTACTTTATCTAATACAAATTTTATCTTTACATATTACCACTTACTTTCTGTAATACAAATTTTATCTTTACGTATTACCACTTACTTTATCTAATACAAATTTTATCTTTACATATTACCACTTACTTTATCTAATACAAATTTTATCTTTACATATTACCACTTACTTTCTGTAATACAAATTTTATCTTTACATATTACCACTTACTTTATCTAATACAAATTATATCTTTACGTATTACCACGTGGGACGATAGGGAAGCTCTGGAAAGGGGACAGAATAAATAGAAGAAGCCTTGGTAACGTGGCGCTGCTGCTGCTGCTGTAGGAGGATGCTGAAAAATCAGATTGTTGGATGGGTAGAGTAAGAGTATAGAGGAAGTTATAAACAATAGGGGGAGAAAGGGAACAATATGGAAGACTCTGAAGGGACAGATTCGAGGGTCTTGTAAAATTAGCATCAGAAGGAAGTGTGTGTGTGGAGAGGGAGGACAAGGATGGAATTCGCTAAGAAGATTAGGGAGGATCTTGGCTGTGGTAGTTGTGAGGATATGAAAAGGCTTGAGCAGGATAGGACTGGATACCACAACAACAACAACGACGAGGTTATGTATAATTTTTTATTATGCACGATGATCAAACCCAAAGTCCAATATTGACCGACTGTGCGAGGAGATTTTGGTTGTGATGTGATGTGTAACCAAGCTAATGGCAGCATTGCTTGCTGTCTGTCTCTGCTCTCCTCTCCTCATCCCCTGCCACTCAGCTTTGATGTGTGCTGCTTCTCTAGAGGAACCTTAACAAGAGTGTAGTATATATAATGTGAGACACTTTTCAGCTGTACGGAATCTCTCTGTTGGAACGTCAACTCCAATTAAGCTTGCAGATGGGATGCGAGAAAGGGATAATACAGGGGGAAGCGCTGGTCAGGTTGGTAGCAATTAGATGAAGTCACAAGTGACGCTGTCTTCTTCACGTCACGTCACGTCGTCCCACACTCCATCACCACCTCAAGTTATTCACTTTAAACTTCTTACACTCGTGTAATGCGGTGTACCACGCTTATAAAACTGATGAAGACGCAGGTTTGAGTAGAAAATGAGCCTAATTAAGTGGGGGAAAAAAATAATATTATATAATCCGACTATATTAAGTCCTTTGCTGCTTTAAGACGCCAGCAGAGTCTGTGGCTGTATTGATGTACAGACGTTACTGACTTGGCCCTTCCCCCATAGCTATAGCACACTAGGTTGCAAGTCGCCTTGTGGTGAAGCTGGACTAAGGTCTTACTGCTACGTTCTGCTCTTGAGAGACAGTTACTTTATCAGTAATCCCCGTCACTTGCTTCCTCTGTGTAAAGGTCATTGGGCGACGGTGAAGTTCACATACACGGGATGATTGTACAACTCCATACGAAATTTTATCTAATGTATATATGAGTCAGGAAGTGACATTGTCATGTTAATTAAAACAATTAATGGGGAAAGGACAGAGTGAAGGTGACTTACCCTGAGGTTCACAGATGATGGTAGACAGACAAAAGCTTTGTGAGTGAGGTTCAGAGTACTTGAATCTTCGGAGGCACCAGAGGCTCCCTTCCTTTCATCAGAAAGTAGTTAGGAAGACATTTCGAGTGATCCGCCAGCCTGACGACTCTCAACTACTCTTAAACCTCCTTCACTCACAAGGTTGTGATCCTCAGGTAAGTCACCTTCTCTCTGTCCTTTCCCCATTAATTATATATATATATTGTAGAGGGTAGGATCCTTAAACCATGAGGAAGGGAAGGCGCTGCGAGAGTTTCTCGTAGACGCTTCAGCCCAGAGTGACTGCGGCGGGGCTTACCACCTGATCATGCATGTCGGGGATGCCTCCTGCGCACTCTCTCTGGGTATTTTTTATCAAAGTTCTCACCACATGCCGAGACACCTTCACCTATTTTAGGAGGTATATGTACCGGGGTCTAAGACCTTGGGCATATGGCAAGAGTTGCTGTCCGCTGATCCCATTGGATCAGTCAGGGGCCAACTGCCTCCTGAAATTGGTGGAGACACGGGGGAGAAGGGAATGCTGCGTCCCCACAGCAGCAAACTCGTCTCCCGTCATTCACAGGGAAGGAAGGGCGTGAGAATAGTAGCAGCCCAATGCCGCCCCCTGACCTACCTGATGCAGGTTTTCTAGGGTTTTCCCTCCCTGCATCTCTTTAGGTGAAACACCGCGAGGGTAGGATCCTTAAACCATAGCCCGGGGGCCCTAGTCAACCCTTGCTAGGCTACATTGCTCTACCTTCCGCATCCCCCCTTTTCAATTCCCTTCCTGTGCTATTAACAGGGGAATTGCCTGTTTCAGGATCTCTCACCCTCATGTAGCCTCCTGTTAACCAAAAAAAAAAAAAAACGTACCTCCGTATTCGACGATTTAAATGCTTTTTGGGCGCCAGATATTTTTTAATAAAAATACCAAAAGTGGATTATAATAGCTTTAATCCATTTCAGAGCATGAGAAAAATTCTCACTAGAGGGCGGCGTGGTCCTGACCTGCCGACACATCCTGACTGACTCGAGTCTCGCCAGACTCCATTGTTGGCCCGGGTTGCGACAATTACATCTGGCCCGCATTGTTGCGTGTAACTTCTCATGTTACAATATATATATTTTTTAGATTAAATTTCGTATTGAATTTTACATTCGGTATATATATCACAGGCAAGGAAATAATTTACTTACAGCTAACATAAGTATGAGATGTGGCGTTATATATATATATATATATGAAGGCGATGAGAGTTGAGGAAAGGAAAAGAATAGAAGCCTTTGAAATGTGGTGCTGTAGGAGAATGAGAAGAGGGAAGTGAAGAGGAGAGGGAGACTAACCAGGAGGTTCCAAGGGGGGGGGGGAAGAGGAGAGAGAGAGAGAGAACATGGAGGACTTTGAAGGGATGGATGGACAGAGTCTGCGCTCTGCGTCTCCACCCACGAGGTCCTTCCTTGCCCTGCAGACAGAGAGGGAAGATGACGTGAGGGCATCAGAGGGAAGTGAAGAGGAGAGAAGAGGGAGGGAGGTCAGAGAGGATTAGTTGTTATGTGTAAATGAAAAGGCTTGCCCAGGGTAGGTTGGCCTCGGGACTGTAATGAAGGGGGAAGTGTAAACTACAACCCTGCAGTTGTTATCAAGTATATTTTCCATACAGAGTGCAGGTTTATTGATGGAGGAGGAGATGCTAGACGGCCGCCATGGTGAGGAAGACCACTACAGACTTTGGAGCCAAGGCCACAGCGTCAGGGGAGATCCTGTGTGTGTGAGAGATTAGACAGGGGTTAGCTAACCCTCAGAGAGTGGAGGGTAGAGGGTGACTTACATGGCCGCCTCGTCCAGGTTGGAGTTTGCGCTCTGCGTCTGCACCATGAGGTCCTTGCCCTGCAGAGGGAAGGCGTCCAGGAAGTTGACGGTGGCGAAGTCGTTACCCACGTTGACGGCCACCACGAGACTCTCCTGGCCCTCCAGGTTCCTGCAAGACCAGAAACCCTGCATCAGGTGTGTGGGTACTGGGTTCGCAGCATTCCCTCAGCAGTAGTTGGCCGGCCATCGACTGTTCCTATGTAATCAGCCGACAACTGTTTCCCCTGGTATGCTCAGTGTTTGTTTTGGGGGGTGGGAGGGAGAAGGGAGGGTGGTTTAACAGGCTACATGAGGGTCTTGGACCCCGGTGCATACAGCTCCTGAAGTAGTTGAAGGTGCCTCGGCACGTGACAGAGAGAGTAGGAGTCATCACTGCATGGTGAGAAACACCTCAAGCCGGGAATGCCGAGGCTCCTTCACCTAATTTCGGAAGCGTAATGTACTGGTGGTCCAAGACCTTGGGGCGCGAGGCTGACCGCCATTTGGATCAGTCGTTAGCCACGTGCCTCATGAAACTTGGTGAGGGAATGCTGCGACCCCACAGCAGGCAGACTCTTGTCCCGTCAGTCATTCACGCAGTTGAGGAGAGAGGGAGACACGGACCTGGAGAAGGTGAAGACCGTCCCCGCGGCGAGGCTGGAGGCGGCAAAGTCTCCCGTCTGGACGACGTCGCTGGTCCTGAGCTGCTGCAGCCTCGTGTAGACCCCGAGGTGGCTCCGCGGGTCGTCGGCCTGCGCCGCGGCGTTGACCGTGACGTAGTCGTCGTTGACGGGCAGCCACGGCGTGCCGCTGGAGAAGCCCGCGTGGGCCGAGGCGTCGCTCTGGAAGGGCGTCCGCTGCGGGTCCCTGGAGCCGCCCAGGTTGACGCCGTCCTGGCAGCCCGCGGGGTCGTGGCTCTCGTTGCACGGGATCTTGAGGTTGTCCTGCATCCCGATCTCGTCGCCGTAGTACGTGACGGCGGTGCCGGGCAGCAGCTGCGCAAGCGCGTTCACCACGTCCACGTAGGCGGCGCTGCCGTAGCGACCGCTCACCCGCCGCTGGTCGTGGTTGCCGCTCTGCAACCGGTTATTAACATCAGACGCCATCAGGACGTCGCTCACTCGAGCAAGGATGGAGCAGCATGAGCTGTACTCACGACCCAGTTGGACCAGACGCCGCGCTCGTTGACCGCGTTGATCCAGCTGCTGGTGACCCTGAGGAAGTCGTCGGCCGTCGAGTCCCCGTGCAGGTCCGTGATGAGCAGGAAGTTGAAGGAGAAGTGCGCCCCGGGGTTCGTGGCGTTGCCGTAAAAGTCGAGGACCACGTCCAGCGGGCCGTACGCCTCCGTCATCATCACCCTACAGACATGACGTCACCGTGACGCTGATGCCGCTGATGCTAGGTGACGGTGTTTGCTGTTCACTCACCTGTCCTGGTACTCGTCGACGACCTTGCGGAACTCCTGGATCATCTCGTAGGTCTCTGGCTGGTTGGACCTGGGGTCAGGCTGGCCCTGGACGATGTCGGGGTAACCTTCCTTCTCGAAGATGGTCTGCACGGCGTCCATCCTGAAGCCGTCCACGCCCCTGTCCATCCAGAAGCGCAGGATGTCCTGTGGCAGGCGGTAATCAGCTGTGTCTCTGTCTCTCACCTCTCACCCTCACCTTACCCTCACCTTGACTCACCTTCATCTCCTCGACCAGCTCCGGGTTCCTGTAGTTGAGGTCCGGCTGTTTCTCGTGGAACTGGTGCAGGTAGAACTGCTGGTTGGCCTCCACCCACTTCCAGCCAGAGTCTGACCACGCTGACGGCTGCAACCAACCACGTAAACACTCGTCATGTCATGTCACGTCATGTCCTCTCTTAGTTGATCAACTGACCCAGTTGTTGGGCGGCGCCTGCTCGCCGGGCACCTTGCTGTCCATCCAGCAGTAGTAGTTCTTGTACTTGTCGTGGTCAGGGTCGCTGGGGTCCACAGCCTTCTTGAACCACTCGTGCTCGTCGCTAGAGTGGTTGGGCACAAAGTCCATGATGACCTTCAGACCTGAAAACACTCTCCTTTATCTGCTTACAATACAGCGCTTGCCGTTGAGCGAAACAATTAATATGATTGATTTACAGTATAACATTATAACCTTTGTGCTGTACATATTCTATTTTTTTACTTAAATTTCGACACTTACAGGTTATGCACTACTTAATTGTCATCATTTTGCAAAGATATGGAGTGAATAAATAATAATCCATTTTAATTTGTCTTTTAGTGTTTTAAGCAGTAGCGTCGCTGGTTTTTTTCTACATGGGCTCTTATGGAATGGGGATGACGACACGCTACTCTATCTATTTAATATACTCTCTGGTATTGCCTGTCTATCTACTTAAGATATTCTCTGGTTTAAAATACTCCTTGGTATTGCCTTTCTATCTACTTAAGATGCTCTCTGGTATTGCCTGTCTATCGAGTTAAGATGCTCTCTGGTATTGACTGTCTATGTAGTTAAGATGCTCTCTGGAT